>OU895877.1:28400000-29000000 GCA_917627325.4 Chironomus riparius
GCCTACTATGATCGAAACCAAAAATGCATTAAATTGCATTTTTAAACATATCTAGGTATTATAAATGATAAAGAATGCTAATATAGATGTAAAATCGATATTTTTTGAAAATAGCCTACTATGATCGAAACCAAAAATGCATTAAATTGCATTTTTAAACATATCTAGGTATTATAAATGATAAAGAATGCTAATATAGATATAAAATTGATATTTTTTGGAAAATAGCCTGCTATGATCGAAACCAAAAATGCATAAAATTGCATTTTAAAACATATCTAGGTATTATAAATGATAAAGAATGCTAATATAGATATAAAATCGATATTTTTTTGAAAATAGCCTACTATGATCGAAATCAAAAATGCTTTAAATTGTATTTTAAAACATATCTAGGTATTATAAATGATAGAAAATGCTAAAATAGATATAAAATCGATATTTTTTTGAAAATAGCCTACTATTATCGAAATCAAAGATGCTTTAAATTGCATTTTAAAACATATCTAGGTATTATAAATGATAAAGAATGCTAATATAGATGTAAAATCGATATTTTTTGAAAATAGCCTACTATGATCGAAACCAAAAATGCATTAAATTGCATTTTTAAACATATCTAGGTATTATAAATGATAAAGAATGCTAATATAGATATAAAATTGATATTTTTTGGAAAATAGCCTGCTATGATCGAAACCAAAAATGCATAAAATTGCATTTTAAAACATATCTAGGTATTATAAATGATAAAGAATGCTAATATAGATATAAAATCGATATTTTTTTGAAAATAGCCTGCTATGATCGAAATCAAAAATGCTTTAAATTGCATTTTAAAACATATCTAGGTATTATAAATGATAAAGAATGCTAATATAGATATAAAATTGATATTTTTTGGAAAATAGCCTGCTATGATCGAAATCAAAGATGCTTTAAATTGCATTTTAAAACATATCTAGGTATTATAATAATAAAGAATGCTAATATAGATATAAAATCGATATTTTTTTGAAAATAGCCTACTATGATCGAAATCAAAAATGCTTTAAATTGTATTTTAAAACATATCTAGGTATTATAAATGATCGAAAATGCTAAAATAGATATAAAATCGATATTTTTTTGAAAATAGCCTACTATTATCGAAATCAAAGATGCTTTAAATTGCATTTGAAAACATATCTAGGTATTATAAATGATAGAGAATGCTAAAATAGATATAAAATCGATATTTTTTGAAAATAGCCTACTATGATCGAAACCAAAAATGCTTTAAATTGCATTTTTAAACATATCTAGGTATTATAAATGATAAAGAATGCTAAAATAGATATAAAATCGATATTTTTTGAAAATAGCCTACTATGATCGAAACCAAAAATGCTTTAAATTGTATTTTTAAACATATCTAGGTATTATAAATGATAAAGAATGCTAATATAGATATAAAATCGATATTTTTTTGAAAATAGCCTACTATGATCGAAACCAAAAATGCTTTAAATTGTATTTTAAAACATATCTAGGTATTATAAATGATAGAAAATGCTAAAATAGATATAAAATCGATATTTTTTTGAAAATAGCCTACTATGATCGAAACCAAAAATGCTTTAAATTGCATTTTTAAACATATCTAGGTATTATAAATGATAAAGAATGCTAATATAGATATAAAATCGATATTTTTTTGAAAATAGCCTACTATGATCGAAATCAAAAATGCTTTAAATTGTATTTTAAACATATCTAGGTATTATAAATGATCGAAAATGCTAAAATAGATATAAAATCGATATTTTTTTGAAAATAGCCTACTATGATCGAAATCAAAAATGCTTTAAATTGTATTTTAAAACATATCTAGGTATTATAAATGATCGAAAATGCTAAAATAGATATAAAATCGATATTTTTTTGAAAATAGCCTACTATGATCGAAACCAAAAATGCTTTAAATTGCATTTTAAAACATATCTAGGTATTATAAATGATAAAGAATGCTAATATAGATATAAAATCGATATTTTTTTGAAAATAGCCTACTTTGATCGAAATCAAAAATGCTTTAAATTGTATTTTAAAACATATCTAGGTATTATAAATGATCGAAAATGCTAATATAGATATAAAATCGATATTTTTTTGAAAAAAGCCTACTATGATCGAAACCAAAAATGCTTTAAATTGCATTTTTAAACATATCTAGGTATTATAAATGATAAACAATGCTTTGAATTGCATTTGAAAACATATCTGGGTATTATAAATGATAGAGAATGCTAAAATAGATATAAAATCGATATTTTTTTTAAAATAGCCTACTATGATCGAAACCAAAAATGCTTTAAAGTGCATTTTTAAACATATCTAGGTATTATAAATGATAAAGAATGCTTATATAGATATAAAATCGATATATTTTTGAAAATAGCTTGCTATGATTGAAATCAAAAATGCTTTAAATTGCATTTTAAGACATATCTAGGTATTATAAATGATAAAGAATGCTAATATAGATGTAAAATCGATATTTTTTGAAAATAGCCTACTATGATCGAAACCAAAAATGCTTTAAATTGCATTTTTAAACATATCTAGGTATTATAAATGATAAAGAATGCTAATATAGATATAAAATCGATATTTTTTTGAAAATAGCCTACTATGATCGAAATCAAAAATGCTTTAAATTGTATTTTAAAACATATCTAGGTATTATAAATGATAGAAAATGCTAATATAGATATAAAATCGATATTTTTTTGAAAATAGCCTACTATGATCGAAACCAAAAATGCTTTAAATTGCATTTTTAAACATATCTAGGTATTATAAATGATAAAAAATGCTTAAATTGCATTTGAAAACATATCTGGGTATTATAAATGATAGAGAATGCTAAAATAGATATAAAATCGATATATTTTTGAAAATAGCTTGCTATGATCGAAATCAAAAATGCTTTAAAGTGCATTTTTAAACATATCTAGGTATTATAAATGATAAAGAATGCTTATATAGATATAAAATCGATATATTTTTGAAAATAGCTTGCTATGATCGAAATCAAAAATGCTTTAAATTGCATTTCAAGACATATCTAGGTATTATAAATGATAAAGAATGCTAATATAGATGTAAAATCGATATTTTTTGAAAATAGCCTACTATGATCGAAACCAAAAATGCTTTAAATTGCATTTTTAAACTTTTATAGGTATTATAAATGATAAAGAATGCTAATATAGATATAAAATCGATATTTTTTTGAAAATAGCCTACTATGATCGAAATCAAAAATGCTTTAAATTGTATTTTAAAACATATCTAGGTATTATAAATGATAGAAAATGCTAAAATAGATATAAAATCGATATTTTTTTGAAAATAGCCTGCTATGATGGAAACCAAAAATGCATTAAATTGCATTTTTAAACATATCTAGGTATTATAAATGATAAAGAATGCTAATATAGATATAAAATCGATATTTTTTTGAAAATAGCCTGCTATGATCGAAATCAAAGATGCTTTAAATTGCATTTTAAAACATATCTAGGTATTATAAATGATAAAGAATGCTAATATAGATGTAAAATCGATATTTTTTGAAAATAGCCCACTATGATTGACACTAAAAATGCTTTAAATTGCATTTTTAAACATATCTAGGTATTATAAATGATAAAGAATGCTAATATAGTTATAAAATCGATATATTTTTGAAAATAGCCTGCTATGATCGAAATCAAAGATGCTTTAAATTGCATTTGAAAACATATCTAGGTATTATAAATGATAGAGAATGCTAAAATAGATATAAAATCGATATTTTTTTGAAAATAGCCTACTATGATCGAAATCAAAGATGCTTTAAATTGCATTTGAAAACATATCTAGGTATTATAAATGATAAAGAATGCTAAAATAGATATAAAATCGATATTTTTTTGAAAATAGCCTACTATGATCGAAACCAAAAATGCATTAAATTGCATTTTTAAACATATCTAGGTATTATAAATGATAAAGAATGCTAATATAGATGTATAATCGATATTTTTTTGAAAATAGCCCACTATGATCGAAACCAAAAATGCATTAAATTGCATTTTTAAACATATCTAGGTATTATAAATGATAAAGAATGCTAATATAGATGTAAAATCGATATTTTTTGAAAATAGCCTACTATGATCGAAACCAAAAATGCTTTAAATTGCATTTTTAAACATATCTAGGTATTATAAATGATAAAGAATGCTAATATAGATGTAAAATCGATATTTTTTGAAAATAGCCTACTATGATCGAAACCAAAAATGCATTAAATTGCATTTTTAAACATATCTAGGTATTATAAATGATAAAGAATGCTAATATAGATATAAAATTGATATTTTTTGGAAAATAGCCTGCTATGATCGAAACCAAAAATGCATAAAATTGCATTTTAAAACATATCTAGGTATTATAAATGATAAAGAATGCTAATATAGATGTAAAATCGATATTTTTTGAAAATAGCCTACTATGATCGAAACCAAAAATGCATTAAATTGCATTTTTAAACATATCTAGGTATTATAAATGATAAAGAATGCTAATATAGATATAAAATTGATATTTTTTGGAAAATAGCCTGCTATGATCGAAACCAAAAATGCATAAAATTGCATTTTAAAACATATCTAGGTATTATAAATGATAAAGAATGCTAATATAGATATAAAATCGATATTTTTTTGAAAATAGCCTGCTATGATCGAAATCAAAAATGCTTTAAATTGCATTTTAAAACATATCTAGGTATTATAATAATAAAGAATGTTAATATAGATATAAAATCGATATTTTTTTGAAAATAGCCTACTATGATCGAAACCAAAAATGCTTTAAATTGCATTTTTAAACATATCTAGGTATTATAATAATAAAGATACTAATATAGATATAAAATCGATATTTTTTTGAAAATAGCCTACTATGATCGAAATCAAAAATGCTTTAAATTGTATTTTAAAACATATCTAGGTATTATAAATGATCGAAAATGCTAAAATAGATATAAAATCGATATTTTTTTGAAAATAGCCTACTATTATCGAAATCAAAGATGCTTTAAATTGCATTTGAAAACATATCTAGGTATTATAAATGATAGAGAATGCTAAAATAGATATAAAATCGATATTTTTTGAAAATAGCCTACTATGATCGAAACCAAAAATGCTTTAAATTGTATTTTTAAACATATCTAGGTATTATAAATGATAAAGAATGCTAAAATAGATATAAAATCGATATTTTTTGAAAATAGCCTACTATGATCGAAACCAAAAATGCTTTAAATTGTATTTTTAAACATATCTAGGTATTATAAATGATAAAGAATGCTAATATAGATATAAAATCGATATTTTTTTGAAAATAGCCTACTATGATCGAAACCAAAAATGCTTTAAATTGCATTTTAAAACATATCTAGGTATTATAAATGATAAAGAATGCTAATATAGATATAAAATCGATATTTTTTTGAAAATAGCCTGCTATGATCCCAATGTCTGTAAACAGAATAAATATCAGTTGGCTTTCGAAAATTTTGAAAAAATTCGTAAATGATCAATTTTAAAAAACAAATATACGTTAGTAATTTTGTCATATTTGAAAATTAAAAATACGTTAGTAATTTTGGAAATCATTAAAATATTTATTAACTTTAAAACAGAGTTTGAAAATAAAATGAAAATTGCTCTATTTTGAAAATAAATCAAAATGAAAATTATGAAAATTGCCAATTTTGATCAAAGCAATTTTGCAATTTTGTCAATTTCAGAAAATTGCAATTTTGGAAATTGTTTATTTTCCAAAATTGCAATTTTGGAAATTATCAATTTTTATTTTTGTGACGTCATAAATATTTGATGAATAATTTTGTATGAAAATTTTCTTCTTTTTAAATGAATTTTTTCTTCAGAAAAACAAAAGATACAGTTTATTTCCTGGATGTTGATATTCGTTTTTAACTTTATACTTGCTAATTCCTGCGTGTTTGATGCGTTGTTCCTTTAAGTTTATTTTAAATTAAAGGTACTCATAATGCTCATAATCATAATTTTTGAATGTCAAAACATTATTACATTAATATCTATGATATTTCACATTCATTGTGTCGTATCCAACTGGTTGGAACTGCAAAAAATTTTTTTAAAATGTTTAACACTTTTAATGAAGGCTTACACACTTTTAAGGCATGGAGTTGAACTAAGCACTTCCGTTACTTCTAAACTTAATTTTCAAAAATATTTGTCACGATTATTCAAGAAAACTGGAAATTAAGCAATAAAATGCAAAAACATCAAAGTAAAACAGATCCTTTATTTAATAATAAATCATCTTGTTAATTGAGTATCAGCAATGCTGCATCACCATACAGACATGATTATCAAAAAAAAAAATTCATTTCTGAAAATGTATGAAAAACATGTTCGATGTAAATTTTATTAGGGGAGAGGAACTGCTGAATTTTCCGAACTTTTTTGCTAACCTGATTTTTTGGAACCTCCTTGGTATAGTTAGCACCTAAAATCAAATCTGGAAGTAGAGGAAGTGCCTGGTTCCACCCCATGCCTGAAAGTGTCTAAAAAGTATAGAAAACAAATAAAAATTTTTTTGGCAGTTCCAGTCAGTTGGACATAACCAGTTCCATATGGGATATCTCATATAGCATAGTACTTATAATTCGTTATTAATTTTCATCATTTGCTGCTATGATTGCTGATAATGGTTTTGATTAAAAATCAAGGAAAGTCTCAAGCATAAAGTCATCAATTCATATGAAAATTTTCATAAAAAATTCCCGAAGAAATTTTGTGACGTCACAAAATTGAAAATTGATAATTTCCAAAATTGCAATTTTGGAAAATAAACAATTTCCAAAATTGCAATTTTCTGAAATTGACAAAATTGCAAAATTGCTTTGATCAAAATTGGCAATTTTCATAATTTTCATTTTGATTTATTTTCAAAATAGAGCAATTTTCATTTTATTTTCAAACTCTGCTTTAAAATTTAATTATTTTTTGAGGCAAATTCATTTCTTTTATGCATAAAGCGACCCTGATACTGTAACTTCTTCCTGAATTCAACAAATGCTTTAATAAGCTTATCGATAGTTTCCTTGAAATAACATTTTTTGTATATACTTACAAGAGATGGAAATGCATCCGCATTTAATCGTACTCTCTTTGCATTCCTATTTACCATAGAGTGACAAAAATGAAGAACGCACAAAAAATACTTTTTTGACTGAATATATTGAATTTCATGATATTTTAAATAGTCGATCCATTTTCCTCGATGTATCGAACTCTCTGGAAGTTCAAATATGGGGATTTTGCTATTTCCTCTTCCTTTACAACTTTGAATTGCACAAATTTTTACCATTTTAAAAAATTTTGAATTTTTGAATTGAAAATGTAAACAAATTTTCATAACGAACATTTTGAATTCAAATTTTTTTCCCGCTTTCGAAAAATAAGATCCTTCGAAATCGAAAAATAAGATCTTGTTTACAGACATTGGCTATGATCGAAATCAAAGATGCTTTAAATTGCATTTTAAAACATATCTAGGTATTATAAATGATAAAGAATGCTAATATAGATGTAAAATCGATATTTTTTGAAAATAGCCTACTATGATCGAAACCAAAAATGCATTAAATTGCATTTTTAAACATATCTAGGTATTATAAATGATAAAGAATGCTAATATAGATATAAAATTGATATTTTTTGGAAAATAGCCTGCTATGATCGAAACCAAAAATGCATAAAATTGCATTTTAAAACATATCTAGGTATTATAAATGATAAAGAATGCTAATATAGATATAAAATCGATATTTTTTTGAAAATAGCCTGCTATGATCGAAATCAAAAATGCTTTAAATTGCATTTTAAAACATATCTAGGTATTATAAATGATAAAGAATGCTAATATAGATATAAAATTGATATTTTTTGGAAAATAGCCTGCTATGATCGAAATCAAAGATGCTTTAAATTGCATTTTAAAACATATCTAGGTATTATAATAATAAAGAATGCTAATATAGATATAAAATCGATATTTTTTTGAAAATAGCCTACTATGATCGAAACCAAAAATGCTTTAAATTGCATTTTTAAACATATCTAGGTATTATAATAATAAAGATACTAATATAGATATAAAATCGATATTTTTTTGAAAATAGCCTACTATGATCGAAATCAAAAATGCTTTAAATTGTATTTTAAAACATATCTAGGTATTATAAATGATAGAAAATGCTAAAATAGATATAAAATCGATATTTTTTTGAAAATAGCCTACTATTATCGAAATCAAAGATGCTTTAAATTGCATTTGAAAACATATCTAGGTATTATAAATGATAGAGAATGCTAAAATAGATATAAAATCGATATTTTTTGAAAATAGCCTACTATGATCGAAACCAAAAATGCTTTAAATTGCATTTTTAAACATATCTAGGTATTATAAATGATAAAGAATGCTAAAATAGATATAAAATCGATATTTTTTGAAAATAGCCTACTATGATCGAAACCAAAAATGCTTTAAATTGTATTTTAAAACATATCTAGGTATTATAAATGATAGAAAATGCTAAAATAGATATAAAATCGATATTTTTTTGAAAATAGCCTACTATGATCGAAACCAAAAATGCTTTAAATTGCATTTTTAAACATATCTAGGTATTATAAATGATAAAGAATGCTAATATAGATATAAAATCGATATTTTTTTGAAAATAGCCTACTATGATCGAAATCAAAAATGCTTTAAATTGTATTTTAAACATATCTAGGTATTATAAATGATCGAAAATGCTAAAATAGATATAAAATCGATATTTTTTTGAAAATAGCCTACTATGATCGAAACCAAAAATGCTTTAAATTGCATTTTTAAACATATCTAGGTATTATAAATGATAAAGAATGCTAAAATAGATATAAAATCGATATTTTTTGAAAATAGCCTACTATGATCGAAACCAAAAATGCTTTAAATTGTATTTTAAAACATATCTAGGTATTATAAATGATAGAAAATGCTAAAATAGATATAAAATCGATATTTTTTTGAAAATAGCCTACTATGATCGAAACCAAAAATGCTTTAAATTGCATTTTTAAACATATCTAGGTATTATAAATGATAAAGAATGCTAAAATAGATATAAAATCGATATTTTTTGAAAATAGCCTACTATGATCGAAACCAAAAATGCTTTAAATTGCATTTTAAAACATATCTAGGTATTATAAATGATAGAAAATGCTAAAATAGATATAAAATCGATATTTTTTTGAAAATAGCCTACTATGATCGAAACCAAAAATGCTTTAAATTGCATTTTTAAACATATCTAGGTATTATAAATGATAAAGAATGCTAATATAGATATAAAATCGATTTTTTTTGAAAATAGCCTACTATGATCGAAACCAAAAATGCTTTAAATTGTATTTTAAAACATATCTAGGTATTATAAATGATAGAAAATGCTAAAATAGATATAAAATCGATATTTTTTTGAAAATAGCCTACTATGATCGAAACCAAAAATGCTTTAAATTGCATTTTTAAACATATCTAGGTATTATAAATGATAAAGAATGCTAATATAGATATAAAATCGATATTTTTTTGAAAATAGCCTACTATGATCGAAATCAAAAATGCTTTAAATTGTATTTTAAACATATCTAGGTATTATAAATGATAGAAAATGCTAAAATAGATATAAAATCGATATTTTTTTGAAAATAGCCTACTATGATCGAAATCAAAAATGCTTTAAATTGTATTTTAAAACATATCTTGGTATTATAAATGATAGAAAATGCTAAAATAGATATAAAATCGATATTTTTTTGAAAATAGCCTACTATGATCGAAACCAAAAATGCTTTAAATTGCATTTTAAAACATATCTAGGTATTATAAATGATAAAGAATGCTAATATAGATATAAAATCGATATTTTTTTGAAAATAGCCTACTTTGATCGAAATCAAAAATGCTTTAAATTGTATTTTAAAACATATCTAGGTATTATAAATGATCGAAAATGCTAATATAGATATAAAATCGATATTTTTTTGAAAATAGCCTACTATGATCGAAACCAAAAATGCTTTAAATTGCATTTTTAAACATATCTAGGTATTATAAATGATAAAGAATGCTAATATAGATGTAAAATCGATATTTTTTGAAAATAGCCTACTATGATCGAAACCAAAAATGCTTTAAATTGCATTTTTAAACTTATCTAGGTATTATAAATGATAAAGAATGCTAATATAGATATAAAATCGATATTTTTTTGAAAATAGCCTACTATGATCGAAATCAAAAATGCTTTAAATTGTATTTTAAAACATATCTAGGTATTATAAATGATAGAAAATGCTAATATAGATATAAAATCGATATTTTTTTGAAAATAGCCTACTATGATCGAAACCAAAAATGCTTTAAATTGCATTTTTAAACATATCTAGGTATTATAAATGATAAAAAATGCTTAAATTGCATTTGAAAACATATCTGGGTATTATAAATGATAGAGAATGCTAAAATAGATATAAAATCGATATATTTTTGAAAATAGCTTGCTATGATCGAAATCAAAAATGCTTTAAAGTGCATTTTTAAACATATCTAGGTATTATAAATGATAAAGAATGCTTATATAGATATAAAATCGATATATTTTTGAAAATAGCTTGCTATGATCGAAATCAAAAATTCTTTAAATTGCATTTCAAGACATATCTAGGTATTATAAATGATAAAGAATGCTAATATAGATGTAAAATCGATATTTTTTGAAAATAGCCTACTATGATCGAAACCAAAAATGCTTTAAATTGCATTTTTAAACTTTTATAGGTATTAGAAATGATAAAGAATGCTAATATAGATATAAAATCGATATTTTTTTGAAAATAGCCTACTATGATCGAAATCAAAAATGCTTTAAATTGTATTTTAAAACATATCTAGGTATTATAAATGATAGAAAATGCTAAAATAGATATAAAATCGATATTTTTTTGAAAATAGCCTGCTATGATGGAAACCAAAAATGCATTAAATTGCATTTTTAAACATATCTAGGTATTATAAATGATAAAGAATGCTAATATAGATGTAAAATCGATATTTTTTTGAAAATAGCCCACTATGATTGACACTAAAAATGCTTTAAATTGCATTTTTAAACATATCTAGGTATTATAAATGATAAAGAATGCTAATATAGTTATAAAATCGATATATTTTTGAAAATAGCCTGCTATGATCGAAATCAAAGATGCTTTAAATTGCATTTGAAAACATATCTAGGTATTATAAATGATAGAGAATGCTAAAATAGATATAAAATCGATATTTTTTTGAAAATAGCCTACTATGATCGAAATCAAAGATGCTTTAAATTGCATTTGAAAACATATCTAGGTATTATAAATGATAAAGAATGCTAAAATAGATATAAAATCGATATTTTTTTGAAAATAGCCTACTATGATCGAAATCAAAGATGCTTTAAATTGCATTTTAAAACATATCTAGGTATTATAAATGATAAACAATGCTTTAAATTGCATTTGAAAACATTTCTGGGTATTATAAATGATAGAGAATGCTAAAATAGATATAAAATCGATATTTTTTTTAAAATAGCCTACTATGATCGAAACCAAAAATGCTTTAAAGTGCATTTTTAAACATATCTAGGTATTATAAATGATAAAGAATGCTTATATAGATATAAAATCGATATATTTTTGAAAATAGCTTGCTATGATCGAAATCAAAGATGCTTTAAATTGCACTTGAAAACATATCTAGGTATTATAAATGATCGAAAATGCTAAAATAGATATAAAATCGATATATTTTTGAAAATAGCTTGCTATGATCGAAACCAAAAATGCTTTAAATTGTATTTTAAAACATATCTAGGTATTATAAATGATAGAAAATGCTAAAATAGATATAAAATCGATATTTTTTTGAAAATAGCCTACTATGATCGAAATCAAAAATGATTTAAATTGTATTTTAAAACATATCTAGGTATTATAAATGATCGAAAATGCTAAAATAGATATAAAATCGATATTTTTTTGAAAATAGCCTACTATGATCGAAATCAAAAATGCTTTAAATTGCATTTTTAAACATATCTAGGTATTATAAATGATAAACAATGCTTTAAATTGCATTTGAAAACATATCTGGGTATTATAAATGATAGAGAATGCTAAAATAGATATAAAATCGATATTTTTTTTAAAATAGCCTACTATGATCGAAACCAAAAATGCTTTAAAGTGCATTTTTAAACATATCTAGGTATTATAAATGATAAAGAATGCTTATATAGATATAAAATCGATATTTGTTTTGAAAATAGCTTGCAATGATCGAAATCAAAAATGCTTTAAATTGCATTTTAAGACATATCTAGGTATTATAAATGATAAAGAATGCTAATATAGATGTAAAATCGATATTTTTTGAAAATAGCCTACTATGATCGAAACCAAAAATGCTTTAAATTGCATTTTTAAACTTATCTAGGTATTATAAATGATAAAGAATGCTAATATAGATATAAAATCGATATTTTTTTGAAAATAGCCTACTATGATCGAAATCAAAAATGCTTTAAATTGTATTTTAAAACATATCTAGGTATTATAAATGATAAAGAATGCTAATATAGATATAAAATCGATATTTTTTTGAAAATAGCCTACTATGATCGAAACCAAAAATGCTTTAAATTGCATTTGAAAACATATCTGGGTATTATAAATGATAGAAAATGCTAATATAGATATAAAATCGATATTTTTTTTAAAATAGCCTACTATGATCGAAACCAAAAATGCTTTAAAGTGCATTTTTAAACATATCTAGGTATTATAAATGATAAAGAATGCTTATATAGATATAAAATCGATATATTTTTGAAAATAGCTTGCTATGATCGAAATCAAAAATGCTTTAAATTGCATTTTAAGACATATCTAGGTATTATAAATGATAAAGAATGCTAATATAGATGCAAAATCGATATTTTTTGAAAATAGCCTACTATGATCGAAACCAAAAATGCTTTAAATTGTATTTTAAAACATATATAGGTATTATAAATGATAAAGAATGCTAATATAGATATAAAATCGATATTTTTTTTGAAAAAAGCCTACTATGATGAAAACCAAAAATGCTTTAAATTGCATTTTAAAACATATCTAGGTATTATAAATGATAAAGAATGCTAAGATAGATATAAATTCGATGTTTTTTTTGAAAATAGCCTACTATGATCAAAACCAAAAATGCTTTAAATTGTATTTTAAAACATATCTAGGTATTATAAATGACAAAGAATGCTAAGATAGATATAAAATCGATATTTTTTTTGAAAATAGCCTACTATGATCAAAACCAAAAATGCTTTAAATTGTATTTTAAAACATATATAGGTATTATAAATGATAAAAAATGCTAATAAAGGTATAAAATCGATATTTTTTTTTAAAATAGCCTACTACGATCGAAACCCAAAATGCATTTTAAACCATATCTAGGTATTATAAATGATAAAGAATGCTAATATAGATATAAAATCGATATTTTTTTTTGAAAATAGCCTACTATGATCAAAACCAAAAATGCTTTAAATTGTATTTTAAAACATATATAGGTATTATAAATGATAAAGAATGCTAATATAGATATAAAATCGATATTTTTTTTTGAAAATAGCCTACTATGATCAAAACCAAAAATGCTTTAAATTGCATTTTAAAACATATCTAGGTATTATAAATGATAAAAAATGCTAATAAAGGTATAAAATCGATATTTTTTTTTAAAATAGCTTACTATGATCGAAACCCAAAATGCATTTTAAACCATATCTAGGTATTATAAATGATAAAGAATGCTAATATAGATATAAAATCGTTTTTTTTTTGAAAATAGCCTACTATGATCAAAACCAAAAATGCTTTAAATTGTAATTTAAAACATATATAGGTATTATAAATGATAAAGAATGCTAATATAGATATAAAATCGATATTTTTTTGAAAATAGCCTGCTATGATCAAAACCAAAAATGCTTTAAATTGTATTTTAAAACATATAAAGGTATTATAAATGATAAAGAATGCTAATAAAGATATAAAATCGATATTTTTTGGAAAATAGCCTACTAATATCGAAATCAAAAATGCTTTTAATTGTATTTAAAACATATCTAGGTATTATAAATGATAAAGAATGCTAATATAGATATAAAATCGATATTTTTTGGAAAATAGCCTACTATGATCCAAATTAAAAATGCTTTAAATTGCATTTTATGACATATCTAGGTATTATAAATGATAAAGAATGCTAATATAGATATAAAATCGATATTTTTTTTTGAATTAGTCTGCTGTGATGGAAACCAAAAATGCTTTAAATTGTATTTTAAAACATATATAGGTATTATAAATGATAAAGAATGCTAAGATAGATATAAAATCGATATTTTTTTTGAAAAAAGCCTACTATGATGGAAACCAAAAATGCTTTAAATTGCATTTTAAAACATATCTAGGTATTATAAATGATAAAGAATGCTAATATAGATATAAAATCGATATTTTTTTTGAAAATAGCCTTCTATGATCGAAAACAAAAATGCTTTAAACTGTATTTTAAAACATATCTAGGTATTATAAATGATAAAGAATGCTAAGATAGATATAAAATCGTTTTTTTTTTTTTGAAAAAGGCCTACTATGATGGAAACCAAAAATGCTTTAAATTGCATTTTTAATCATATCTAGGTATTATAAATGATAAAGAATGCTAATATAGATTTTAAATCGATGTTTTTTTTTTGAAAAAAGCCTACTATGATCGAAACCAAAAATGCTTTAAATTGCATTTTAAACATATCTAGGTTTTACAAATGATAAAGAATGCTAATAAAGATATAAAATCGATATTTTTTTTGAAAATAGCTTACTATGATCGAAATCAAAAATGCTTTAAATTGTATTTTAAACATATCTAGGTTTTACAAATGATAAAGAATGCTAATAAAGATATAAAATCGATATTTTTTTTGAAAATAGCCTACTATGATCAAAACCAAAAATGCTTTAAATTGCATTTTAAAACATATCTAGGTATTATAAATGATAAAGAATGCTAAGATAGATATAAAATCGATATTTTTTTTGAAAACAGCCTACTATGATCGAAACCAAAAATGCTTTAAATTGTATTTTAAAACATATATAGGTATTATAAATGATAAAGAATGCTAATATAGATATAAAATCGATATTTTTTTTGAAAATAGCCTACTACGATCGAAACCCAAAATGCATTTTAAACCATATCTAGGTATTATAAATGATAAAGAATGCTAAGATAGATATAAAATCGATATTTTTTTTTGAAAAAAGCCTACTATGATGGAAACCAAAAATGCTTTAAATTGCATTTTAAAACATATCTAGGTATTATAAATGATAAAGAATGCTAAGATAGATATAAAATCGATATTTTTTTTGAAAATAGCCTACTATGATGGAAACCAAAAATGCTTTAAATTGCATTTTGAAACATAACTAGGTATTATAAATGATAAAGAATGCTAAGATAGATATAAATTCGATGTTTTTTTTGAAAATAGCCTACTATGATGGAAACCAAAAATGCTTTAAATTGCATTTTGAAACATAACTAGGTATTATAAATGATAAAGAATGCTAATATAGATTTTAAATCGATGTTTTTTTTTGAAAAAAGCCTACTATGATCGAAACCAAAAATGCTTTAAATTGCATTTTGAAACATATCTAGGTATTATAAATGATAAAGAATGCTAAGATAGATATAAATTCGATGTTTTTTTTGAAAATAGCCTACTATGATCAAAACCAAAAATGCTTTAAATTGTATTTTAAAACATATCTAGGTATTATAAATGATAAAGAATGCTAATATAGATTTTAAATCGATGTTTTTTTTTGAAAAAAGCCTACTATGATCGAAACCAAAAATGCTTTAAATTGCATTTTGAAACATATCTAGGTATTATAAATGATAAAGAATGCTAAGATAGATATAAATTCGATGTTTTTTTTGAAAAAAGCCTACTATGATCGAAACCAAAAATGCTTTAAATTGCATTTTAAACATATCTAGGTTTTACAAATGATAAAGAATGCTAATAAAGATATAAAATCGATATTTTTTTTGAAAATAGCTTACTATGATCGAAATCAAAAATGCTTTAAATTGTATTTTAAACATATCTAGGTTTTACAAATGATAAAGAATGCTAATAAAGATATAAAATCGATATTTTTTTTGAAAATAGCCTACTATGATCAAAACCAAAAATGCTTTAAATTGCATTTTAAAACATATCTAGGTATTATAAATGATAAAGAATGCTAAGATAGATATAAAATCGATATTTTTTTTGAAAACAGCCTACTATGATCGAAACCAAAAATGCTTTAAATTGTATTTTAAAACATATATAGGTATTATAAATGATAAAGAATGCTAATATAGATATAAAATCGATATTTTTTTTGAAAATAGCCTACTACGATCGAAACCCAAAATGCATTTTAAACCATATCTAGGTATTATAAATGATAAAGAATGCTAAGATAGATATAAAATCGATATTTTTTTTTGAAAAAAGCCTACTATGATGGAAACCAAAAATGCTTTAAATTGCATTTTAAAACATATCTAGGTATTATAAATGATAAAGAATGCTAAGATAGATATAAAATCGATATTTTTTTTGAAAATAGCCTACTATGATGGAAACCAAAAATGCTTTAAATTGCATTTTGAAACATAACTAGGTATTATAAATGATAAAGAATGCTAATATAGATTTTAAATCGATGTTTTTTTTTGAAAAAAGCCTACTATGATCGAAACCAAAAATGCTTTAAATTGCATTTTGAAACATATCTAGGTATTATAAATGATAAAGAATGCTAAGATAGATATAAATTCGATGTTTTTTTTGAAAATAGCCTACTATGATCAAAACCAAAAATGCTTTAAATTGTATTTTAAAACATATCTAGGTATTATAAATGATAAAGAATGCTAATATAGATTTTAAATCGATGTTTTTTTTTGAAAAAAGCCTACTATGATCGAAACCAAAAATGCTTTAAATTGCATTTTAAAACATATCTAGGTATTATAAATGATAAAGGATGCTAAGATAGATATAAATTCGATGTTTTTTTTGAAAATAGCCTACTATGATCAAAACCAAAAATGCTTTAAATTGTATTTTAAAACATATCTAGGTATTATAAATGATAAAGAATGCTAATATAGATTTTAAATCGATGTTTTTTTTTGAAAAAGCCTACAATGATCGAAACCAAAAATGCTTTAAATTGCATTTTAAACATATCTATGTTTTATAAATGATAAAGAATGCCAATATAGATATAAAATCGATATTTTTTTTGAAAATAGCCTACTATGATCAAAACCAAAAATGCTTTAAATTGCATTTTAAAACATATATAGGTATTATAAATGATAAGGAATGCTAATATAGATTTTAAATCGATGTTTTTTTTGAAAAAGCCTACAATGATCGAAACCAAAAATGCTTTAAATTGCATTTTAAAACATATCTAGGTATTATAAATGATAAAGAATGCTAATATAGATATAAAATCGATATTTTTTTTTGAAAATAGCCTACTATGATCAAAACCAAAAATGCTTTAAATTGTATTTTAAAACATATCTAGGTATTATAAATGATAAAGAATGCTAATATAGATTTTAAATCGATGTTTTTTTTTGAAAAAAGCATACTATGATCGAAACCAAAAATGCTTTAAATTGCATTTTAAACATATCTATGTTTTATAAATGATAAAGAATGCCAATATAGATATAAAATCGATATTTTTTTTGAAAATAGCCTACTATGATCAAAACCAAAAATGCTTTAAATTGTATTTTAAATCATATATAGGTATTATAAATGATAAAGAATGCTAATATAGATATAAAATCGATATTTTTTTTTGAAAATAGCCTACTATGATGGAAACCAAAAATGCTTTAAATTGCATTTTAAACATATCTATGTTTTATAAATGATAAAGAATGCCAATATAGATATAAAATCGATATTTTTTTTGAAAATAGCCTACTATGATGAAAACCAAAAATGCTTTAAATTGCATTTTAAAACATATCTAAGTATTATAAATGATAAAGAATGCTAAGATAGATATAAAATCGATATTTTTTTTGAAAATAGCCTACTATGATCAAAACCAAAAATGCTTTAAATTGTATTTTAAAACATATATAGGTATTATAAATGATAAAGAATGCTAATAAAGATATAAAATCGATATTTTTTTTGAAAATAGCCTCCTATGATGGAAACCAAAAATGCTTTAAATTGCATTTTAAAACATATCTAGGTATTATAAATGATAAAGAATGCTAAGATAGATATAAAATCGATATTTTTTTTGAAAATAGCCTACTATGATCAAAACCAAAAATGCTTTAAATTGTATTTTAAAACATATATAGGTATTATAAATGATAAAGAATGCTAATATAGATATAAAATCGATATTTTTTTTTGAAAATAGCCTACTATGATCAAAACCAAAAATGCTTTAAATTGTATTTTAAAACATATATAGGTATTATAAATGATAAAGAATGCTAATATAGATTTTAAATCGATGTTTTTTTTTGAAAAAAGCCTACTATGATCGAAACCAAAAATGCTTTAAATTGCATTTTAAAACATATCTAGGTATTATAAATGATAAAGGATGCTAAGATAGATATAAATTCGATGTTTTTTTTGAAAATAGCCTACTATGATCAAAACCAAAAATGCTTTAAATTGTATTTTAAAACATATCTAGGTATTATAAATGATAAAGAATGCTAATATAGATTTTAAATCGATGTTTTTTTTTGAAAAAGCCTACAATGATCGAAACCAAAAATGCTTTAAATTGCATTTTAAACATATCTATGTTTTATAAATGATAAAGAATGCCAATATAGATATAAAATCGATATTTTTTTTGAAAATAGCCTACTATGATCAAAACCAAAAATGCTTTAAATTGCATTTTAAAACATATATAGGTATTATAAATGATAAGGAATGCTAATATAGATTTTAAATCGATGTTTTTTTTGAAAAAGCCTACAATGATCGAAACCAAAAATGCTTTAAATTGCATTTTAAAACATATCTAGGTATTATAAATGATAAAGAATGCTAATATAGATATAAAATCGATATTTTTTTTTGAAAATAGCCTACTATGATCAAAACCAAAAATGCTTTAAATTGTATTTTAAAACATATCTAGGTATTATAAATGATAAAGAATGCTAATATAGATTTTAAATCGATGTTTTTTTTTGAAAAAAGCATACTATGATCGAAACCAAAAATGCTTTAAATTGCATTTTAAACATATCTATGTTTTATAAATGATAAAGAATGCCAATATAGATATAAAATCGATATTTTTTTTGAAAATAGCCTACTATGATCAAAACCAAAAATGCTTTAAATTGTATTTTAAATCATATATAGGTATTATAAATGATAAAGAATGCTAATATAGATATAAAATCGATATTTTTTTTTGAAAATAGCCTACTATGATGGAAACCAAAAATGCTTTAAATTGCATTTTAAACATATCTATGTTTTATAAATGATAAAGAATGCCAATATAGATATAAAATCGATATTTTTTTTGAAAATAGCCTACTATGATGAAAACCAAAAATGCTTTAAATTGCATTTTAAAACATATCTAAGTATTATAAATGATAAAGAATGCTAAGATAGATATAAAATCGATATTTTTTTTGAAAATAGCCTACTATGATCAAAACCAAAAATGCTTTAAATTGTATTTTAAAACATATATAGGTATTATAAATGATAAAGAATGCTAATAAAGATATAAAATCGATATTTTTTTTGAAAATAGCCTCCTATGATGGAAACCAAAAATGCTTTAAATTGCATTTTAAAACATATCTAGGTATTATAAATGATAAAGAATGCTAAGATAGATATAAAATCGATATTTTTTTTGAAAATAGCCTACTATGATCAAAACCAAAAATGCTTTAAATTGTATTTTAAAACATATATAGGTATTATAAATGATAAAGAATGCTAATATAGATATAAAATCGATATTTTTTTTTGAAAATAGCCTACTATGATCAAAACCAAAAATGCTTTAAATTGTATTTTAAAACATATATAGGTATTATAAATGATAAAGAATGCTAATATAGATATAAAATCGATATTTTTTTTGAAAATAGCCTACTATGATGGAAACCAAAAATGCTTTAAATTGCATTTTAAAACATATCTGGGTATTATAAATGATAAAGAATGCTAATATAGATATAAAATCGATATTTTTTTTGAAAATAGCCTACTATGATGGAAACCAAAAATGCTTTAAATTGCATTTTAAAACATATCTGGGTATTATAAATGATAAAGAATGCTAAGATAGATATAAAATCGATATTTTTTTTAAAAATAGCCTACTATGATGGAAACCAAAAATGCTTTAAATTGCATTTTAAAACAAATCTAGGTTTTGAAAATGATAAAGAATGCTAATAAAGATATAAAATCGATATTTTTTTTGAAAATATCCTCCTATGATCAAAACCAAAAATGCTTTAAATTGCATTTTAAAACATATCTAGGTATTATAAATGATAAAAAATGCTAATATAGATTTTAAATCGATGTTTTTTTTTGAAAAAAGCCTACTATGATCGAAACCAAAAATGCTTTAAATTGCATTTTAAAACATATCTAGGTATTATAAATGATAAAGAATGCTAATATAGATATAAAATCGATATTTTTTTTACAAAAAGCCTACTACGATCGAAACCCAAAATGCATTTTAAACCATATCTAGGTATTATAAATGATAAAGAATGCTAATATAGATATAAAATTGATATTTTTTTTTGAAAATAGCCTCCTATGATGGAAACCAAAAATGCTTTAAATTGCATTTTAAAACATATCTAGGTATTATAAATGATAAAAAATGCTAATATAGATTTTAAATCGATGTTTTTTTTGAAAAAAGCCTACTATGATCGAAACCAAAAATGCTTTAAATTGCATTTTAAAACATATCTAGGTTTTATAAATGATAAAGAATGCTAATATAGATATAAAATCGATATTTTTTTTTGAAAATAGCCTCCTATGATTGAAACCAAAAATGCTTTAAATTGCATTTTAAAACATATCTAGGTATTATAAATGATAAAGAATGCTAAGATAGATATAAAATCGATATTTTTTTTGAAAATAGCCTACTATGATCAAAACCAAAAATGCTTTAAATTGTATTTTAAAACATATATAGGTATTATAAATGATAAAAAATGCTAATAAAGATATAAAATCGATATTTTTTTTTGAAAAAAGCCTACTACGATCGAAACCCAAAATGCATTTTAAACCATATCTAGGTATTATAAATGATAAAGAATGCTAATATAGATATAAAATCGATATTTTTTTTGAAAATATCCTCCTATGATCAAAACTAAAAATGCTTTAAATTGCATTTTAAAACATATCTAGGTATTATAAATGATAAAAAATGCTAATATAGATTTTAAATCGATGTTTTTTTTGAAAAAAGCCTACTATGATCGAAACCAAAAATGCTTTAAATTGCATTTTAAAACATATCTAGGTTTTATAAATGATAAAGAATGCTAATATAGATATAAAATTGATATTTTTTTTTGAAAATAGCCTACTATGATCAAAACCAAAAATGCTTTAAATTGTATTTTAAAACATATATAGGTATTATAAATGATAAAAAATGCTAATAAAGATATAAAATCGATATTTTTTTTTGAAAAAAGCCTACTACGATCGAAACCCAAAATGCATTTTAAACCATATCTAGGTATTATAAATGATAAAGAATGCTAATATAGATATAAAATTGATATTTTTTTTTGAAAATAGCCTACTATGATCAAAACCAAAAATGCTTTAAATTGTATTTTAAAACATATATAGGTATTATAAATGATAAAGAATGCTAATATAGATATAAAATCGATATTTTTTTTGAAAATAGCCTACTATGATCAAAACCAAAAATGCTTTAAATTGCATTTTAAAACATATCTAGGTTTTATAAATGATAAAGAATGCTAATATAGATTTTAAATCGATTTTTTTTTTGAAAATAGCCTACTATGATCAAAACCAAAAATGCTTTAAATTGTATTTTAAAACATATATAGGTATTATAAATGATAAAGAATGTTAATATAGATATAAAATCGATATTTTTTTTGAAAATAGCCTACTTTGATCAAAACCAAAAATGCTTTAAATTGCATTTTAAAACATATCTAGGTATTATAAATGATAAGGAATGCTAATATAGATTTTAAATCGATGTTTTTTTTGAAAAAGCCTACTATGATCGAAACCAAAAATGCTTTAAATTGCATTTTAAAACAAATCTAGGTATTATAAATGATAAAGAATGCTAATATAGATATAAAATCGATATTTTTTTTTGAAAATAGCCTACTACGATCGAAACCCAAAATGCATTTTAAACCATATCTAGGTATTATAAATGATAAAGAATGCTAATATAGATATAAAATCGATATTTTTTTTTGAAAATAGCCTACTATGATCAAAACCAAAAATGCTTTAAATTGTATTTTAAAACATATATAGGTATTATAAATGATAAAGAATGCTAATATAGATATAAAATCGATATTTTTTTTGAAAAAAGCCTACTATGATGGAAACCAAAAATGCTTTAAATTGCATTTTAAAACATATCTAGGTATTATAAATGATAAAGAATGCTAAGATAGAAATAAAATCGATATTTTTTTTGAAAATAGCCTACTATGATCAAAACCAAAAATGCTTTAAATTGTATTTTAAAACATATATAGGTATTATAAATGATAAAAAATGCTAATAAAGATATAAAATCGATATTTTTTTTTATATGATAAAGAATGCTAATATAGATTTTAAATCGATTTTTTTTTTGAAAATAGCCTACTATGATCAAAACCAAAAATGCTTTAAATTGTATTTTAAAACATATATAGGTATTATAAATGATAAAGAATGCTAATATAGATATAAAATCGATATTTTTTTTGAAAATAGCCTACTATGATGGAAACCAAAAATGCTTTAAATTGCATTTTAAAACATCTAGTTATTATAAATGATAAAGAATGCTAATATAGATTTTAAATCGATGTTTAAAAAACCTACTATGATCGAAACTATGATATATTTTAAAACATATATAGGTATTATAAATGATAAAAAATGCTAATAAAGATATAAAATCGATATTTTTTTTTGAAAAAAGCCTACTACGATCGAAACCCAAAATGCATTTTAAACCATATCTAGGTATTATAAATGATAAAGAATGCTAATATAGATATAAAATTGATATTTTTTTTTGAAAATAGCCTACTATGATCAAAACCAAAAATGCTTTAAATTGTATTTTAAAACATATATAGGTATTATAAATGATAAAGAATGCTAATATAGATATAAAATCGATATTTTTTTTGAAAATAGCCTACTATGATCAAAACCAAAAATGCTTTAAATTGCATTTTAAAACATATCTAGGTTTTATAAATGATAAAGAATGCTAATATAGATTTTAAATCGATTTTTTTTTTTGAAAATAGCCTACTATGATCAAAACCAAAAATGCTTTAAATTGTATTTTAAAACATATATAGGTATTATAAATGATAAAGAATGTTAATATAGATATAAAATCGATATTTTTTTTGAAAATAGCCTACTTTGATCAAAACCAAAAATGCTTTAAATTGCATTTTAAAACATATCTAGGTATTATAAATGATAAGGAATGCTAATATAGATTTTAAATCGATGTTTTTTTTGAAAAAGCCTACTATGATCGAAACCAAAAATGCTTTAAATTGCATTTTAAAACAAATCTAGGTATTATAAATGATAAAGAATGCTAATATAGATATAAAATCGATATTTTTTTTTGAAAATAGCCTACTACGATCGAAACCCAAAATGCATTTTAAACCATATCTAGGTATTATAAATGATAAAGAATGCTAATATAGATATAAAATCGATATTTTTTTTTGAAAATAGCCTACTATGATCAAAACCAAAAATGCTTTAAATTGTATTTTAAAACATATATAGGTATTATAAATGATAAAGAATGCTAATATAGATATAAAATCGATATTTTTTTTGAAAAAAGCCTACTATGATGGAAACCAAAAATGCTTTAAATTGCATTTTAAAACATATCTAGGTATTATAAATGATAAAGAATGCTAAGATAGAAATAAAATCGATATTTTTTTTGAAAATAGCCTACTATGATCAAAACCAAAAATGCTTTAAATTGTATTTTAAAACATATATAGGTATTATAAATGATAAAAAATGCTAATAAAGATATAAAATCGATATTTTTTTATAAATGATAAAGAATGCTAATATAGATTTTAAATCGATTTTTTTTTTGAAAATAGCCTACTATGATCAAAACCAAAAATGCTTTAAATTGTATTTTAAAACATATATAGGTATTATAAATGATAAAGAATGCTAATATAGATATAAAATCGATATTTTTTTTGAAAATAGCCTACTATGATGGAAACCAAAAATGCTTTAAATTGCATTTTAAAACATCTAGTTATTATAAATGATAAAGAATGCTAATATAGATTTTAAATCGATGTTTAAAAAACCTACTATGATCGAAACCAAAAATGCTTTAAATTGTATTTTAAAACATATATAGGTATTATAAATGATAAAGAATGCTAATATAGATATAAAATCGATATTTTTTTTGAAAATAGCCTAATATGATGGAAACCAAAAATGCTTTAAATTGCATTTTAAAACATATCTAGGTATTATAAATGATAAAGAATGCTAAGATAGAAATAAAATCGATATTTTTTTTGAAAATAGCCTACTATGATCAAAACCAAAAATGCTTTAAATTGTATTTTAAAACATATATAGGTATTATAAATGATAAAAAATGCTAATAAAGATATAAAATCGATATTTTTTTTGAAAAAAGCCTACTACGATCGAAACCCAAAATGCATTTTAAACCATATCTAGGTATTATAAATGATAAAGAATGCTAAGATAGATATAAAATCGATATTTTTTTTTGAAAATAGCCTTTTATGATGGAAACTAAAAATGCTTTAAATTGCATTTTAAAACAAATCTAGGTATTATAAATGATAAAAAATGCTAATAAAGATATAAAATCGATATTTTTTTTTGAAAATAGCCTTTTATGATGGAAACCAAAAATGCTTTAAATTGCATTTTAAAACATATCTAGGTATTATAAATGATAAAGAATGCTAAGATAGATATTAAATCGATATTTTTTTTGAAAATAGCCTACTATAATCAAAACCAAAAATGCTTTAAATTGCATTTTAAAACATATCTAGGTATTATAAATGATAAAGAATGCTAAGATAGATATAAAATCGATGTTTTTTTTGAAAAAAGCCTACTATGATCGAAACCAAAAATGCTTTAAATTGCATTTTGAAACATATCTAGGTATTATAAATGATAAAGAATGCTAATATAGATTTTAAATCGATAATTTTTTTGAAAATAGCCTACTATGGTCGAAACCAAAAATGCTTTAAATTGCATTTTGAAACATATCTAGGTATTATAAATGATAAAGAATGCTAACATAGATTCTAAATCGATTTTTTTTTTTGAAAATAGCCTACTATGATCAAAACCAAAAATGCTTTAAATTGTATTTTAAATCATATATAGGTATTATAAATGATAGAGAATGCTAATATAGATATAAAATCGATATTTTTTTTGAAAAAAGCCTACTATGATCAAAACCAAAAATGCTTTAAATTGTATTTTAAATCATATATAGGTATTATAAATGATAGAGAATGCTAATATAGATATAAAATCGATATTTTTTTTGAAAAAAGCCTACTATGATCAAAACCAAAAATGCTTTAAATTGTATTTTAAATCATATATAGGTATTATAAATGATAAAGAATGCTAATATAGATATAAAATCGATATTTTTTTTTGAAAATAGCCTACTATGATGGAAACCAAAAATGCTTTAAATTGCATTTTAAACATATCTATGTTTTATAAATGATAAAGAATGCCAATATAGATATAAAATCGATATTTTTTTTGAAAATAGCCTACTATGATGAAAACCAAAAATGCTTTAAATTGCATTTTAAAACATATCTAAGTATTATAAATGATAAAGAATGCTAAGATAGATATAAAATCGATATTTTTTTTGAAAATAGCCTATTATGATCAAAACCAAAAATGCTTTAAATTGTATTTTAAAACATATATAGGTATTATAAATGATAAAGAATGCTAATAAAGATATAAAATCGATATTTTTTTTGAAAATAGCCTCCTATGATGGAAACCAAAAATGCTTTAAATTGCATTTTAAAACATATCTAGGTATTATAAATGATAAAGAATGCTAAGATAGATATAAAATCGATATTTTTTTTGAAAATAGCCTACTATGATCAAAACCAAAAATGCTTTAAATTGTATTTTAAAACATATATAGGTATTATAAATGATAAAGAATGCTAATATAGATATAAAATCGATATTTTTTTTGAAAATAGCCTACTATGATGAAAACCAAAAATGCTTTAAATTGCATTTTAAAACATATCTAGGTATTATAAATGATAAAGAATGCTAAGATAGATATAAAATCGATATTTTTTTTGAAAATAGCCTACTATGATCAAAACCAAAAATGCTTTAAATTGTATTTTAAAACATATATAGGTATTATAAATGATAAAGAATGCTAATATAGATATAAAATCGATGTTTTTTTTGAAAAAAGCCTACTATGATCGAAACCAAAAATGCTTTAAATTGCATTTTAAAACATATCTAGGTTTTATAAATGATAAAGAATGCTAATATAGATATAAAATTGATATTTTTTTTTGAAAATAGCCTACTATGATCAAAACCAAAAATGCTTTAAATTGTATTTTAAAACATATATAGGTATTATAAATGATAAAAAATGCTAATAAAGATATAAAATCGATATTTTTTTTTGAAAAAAGCCTACTACGATCGAAACCCAAAATGCATTTTAAACCATATCTAGGTATTATAAATGATAAAGAATGCTAATATAGATATAAAATTGATATTTTTTTTTGAAAATAGCCTACTATGATCAAAACCAAAAATGCTTTAAATTGTATTTTAAAACATATATAGGTATTATAAATGATAAAGAATGCTAATATAGATATAAAATCGATATTTTTTTTGAAAATAGCCTACTATGATCAAAACCAAAAATGCTTTAAATTGCATTTTAAAACATATCTAGGTTTTATAAATGATAAAGAATGCTAATATAGATTTTAAATCGATTTTTTTTTTGAAAATAGCCTACTATGATCAAAACCAAAAATGCTTTAAATTGTATTTTAAAACATATATAGGTATTATAAATGATAAAGAATGTTAATATAGATATAAAATCGATATTTTTTTTGAAAATAGCCTACTTTGATCAAAACCAAAAATGCTTTAAATTGCATTTTAAAACATATCTAGGTATTATAAATGATAAGGAATGCTAATATAGATTTTAAATCGATGTTTTTTTTGAAAAAGCCTACTATGATCGAAACCAAAAATGCTTTAAATTGCATTTTAAAACAAATCTAGGTATTATAAATGATAAAGAATGCTAATATAGATATAAAATCGATATTTTTTTTTGAAAATAGCCTACTACGATCGAAACCCAAAATGCATTTTAAACCATATCTAGGTATTATAAATGATAAAGAATGCTAATATAGATATAAAATCGATATTTTTTTTTGAAAATAGCCTACTATGATCAAAACCAAAAATGCTTTAAATTGTATTTTAAAACATATATAGGTATTATAAATGATAAAGAATGCTAATATAGATATAAAATCGATATTTTTTTTGAAAAAAGCCTACTATGATGGAAACCAAAAATGCTTTAAATTGCATTTTAAAACATATCTAGGTATTATAAATGATAAAGAATGCTAAGATAGAAATAAAATCGATATTTTTTTTGAAAATAGCCTACTATGATCAAAACCAAAAATGCTTTAAATTGTATTTTAAAACATATATAGGTATTATAAATGATAAAAAATGCTAATAAAGATATAAAATCGATATTTTTTTTTATATGATAAAGAATGCTAATATAGATTTTAAATCGATTTTTTTTTTGAAAATAGCCTACTATGATCAAAACCAAAAATGCTTTAAATTGTATTTTAAAACATATATAGGTATTATAAATGATAAAGAATGCTAATATAGATATAAAATCGATATTTTTTTTGAAAATAGCCTACTATGATGGAAACCAAAAATGCTTTAAATTGCATTTTAAAACATCTAGTTATTATAAATGATAAAGAATGCTAATATAGATTTTAAATCGATGTTTAAAAAACCTACTATGATCGAAACTATGATATATTTTAAAACATATATAGGTATTATAAATGATAAAAAATGCTAATAAAGATATAAAATCGATATTTTTTTTTGAAAAAAGCCTACTACGATCGAAACCCAAAATGCATTTTAAACCATATCTAGGTATTATAAATGATAAAGAATGCTAATATAGATATAAAATTGATATTTTTTTTTGAAAATAGCCTACTATGATCAAAACCAAAAATGCTTTAAATTGTATTTTAAAACATATATAGGTATTATAAATGATAAAGAATGCTAATATAGATATAAAATCGATATTTTTTTTGAAAATAGCCTACTATGATCAAAACCAAAAATGCTTTAAATTGCATTTTAAAACATATCTAGGTTTTATAAATGATAAAGAATGCTAATATAGATTTTAAATCGATTTTTTTTTTTGAAAATAGCCTACTATGATCAAAACCAAAAATGCTTTAAATTGTATTTTAAAACATATATAGGTATTATAAATGATAAAGAATGTTAATATAGATATAAAATCGATATTTTTTTTGAAAATAGCCTACTTTGATCAAAACCAAAAATGCTTTAAATTGCATTTTAAAACATATCTAGGTATTATAAATGATAAGGAATGCTAATATAGATTTTAAATCGATGTTTTTTTTGAAAAAGCCTACTATGATCGAAACCAAAAATGCTTTAAATTGCATTTTAAAACAAATCTAGGTATTATAAATGATAAAGAATGCTAATATAGATATAAAATCGATATTTTTTTTTGAAAATAGCCTACTACGATCGAAACCCAAAATGCATTTTAAACCATATCTAGGTATTATAAATGATAAAGAATGCTAATATAGATATAAAATCGATATTTTTTTTTGAAAATAGCCTACTATGATCAAAACCAAAAATGCTTTAAATTGTATTTTAAAACATATATAGGTATTATAAATGATAAAGAATGCTAATATAGATATAAAATCGATATTTTTTTTGAAAAAAGCCTACTATGATGGAAACCAAAAATGCTTTAAATTGCATTTTAAAACATATCTAGGTATTATAAATGATAAAGAATGCTAAGATAGAAATAAAATCGATATTTTTTTTGAAAATAGCCTACTATGATCAAAACCAAAAATGCTTTAAATTGTATTTTAAAACATATATAGGTATTATAAATGATAAAAAATGCTAATAAAGATATAAAATCGATATTTTTTTATAAATGATAAAGAATGCTAATATAGATTTTAAATCGATTTTTTTTTTGAAAATAGCCTACTATGATCAAAACCAAAAATGCTTTAAATTGTATTTTAAAACATATATAGGTATTATAAATGATAAAGAATGCTAATATAGATATAAAATCGATATTTTTTTTGAAAATAGCCTACTATGATGGAAACCAAAAATGCTTTAAATTGCATTTTAAAACATCTAGTTATTATAAATGATAAAGAATGCTAATATAGATTTTAAATCGATGTTTAAAAAACCTACTATGATCGAAACCAAAAATGCTTTAAATTGTATTTTAAAACATATATAGGTATTATAAATGATAAAGAATGCTAATATAGATATAAAATCGATATTTTTTTTGAAAATAGCCTAATATGATGGAAACCAAAAATGCTTTAAATTGCATTTTAAAACATATCTAGGTATTATAAATGATAAAGAATGCTAAGATAGAAATAAAATCGATATTTTTTTTGAAAATAGCCTACTATGATCAAAACCAAAAATGCTTTAAATTGTATTTTAAAACATATATAGGTATTATAAATGATAAAAAATGCTAATAAAGATATAAAATCGATATTTTTTTTGAAAAAAGCCTACTACGATCGAAACCCAAAATGCATTTTAAACCATATCTAGGTATTATAAATGATAAAGAATGCTAAGATAGATATAAAATCGATATTTTTTTTTGAAAATAGCCTTTTATGATGGAAACTAAAAATGCTTTAAATTGCATTTTAAAACAAATCTAGGTATTATAAATGATAAAAAATGCTAATAAAGATATAAAATCGATATTTTTTTTTGAAAATAGCCTTTTATGATGGAAACCAAAAATGCTTTAAATTGCATTTTAAAACATATCTAGGTATTATAAATGATAAAGAATGCTAAGATAGATATTAAATCGATATTTTTTTTGAAAATAGCCTACTATAATCAAAACCAAAAATGCTTTAAATTGCATTTTAAAACATATCTAGGTATTATAAATGATAAAGAATGCTAAGATAGATATAAAATCGATGTTTTTTTTGAAAAAAGCCTACTATGATCGAAACCAAAAATGCTTTAAATTGCATTTTGAAACATATCTAGGTATTATAAATGATAAAGAATGCTAATATAGATTTTAAATCGATAATTTTTTTGAAAATAGCCTACTATGGTCGAAACCAAAAATGCTTTAAATTGCATTTTGAAACATATCTAGGTATTATAAATGATAAAGAATGCTAACATAGATTCTAAATCGATTTTTTTTTTTGAAAATAGCCTACTATGATCAAAACCAAAAATGCTTTAAATTGTATTTTAAATCATATATAGGTATTATAAATGATAGAGAATGCTAATATAGATATAAAATCGATATTTTTTTTGAAAAAAGCCTACTATGATCAAAACCAAAAATGCTTTAAATTGTATTTTAAATCATATATAGGTATTATAAATGATAGAGAATGCTAATATAGATATAAAATCGATATTTTTTTTGAAAAAAGCCTACTATGATCAAAACCAAAAATGCTTTAAATTGTATTTTAAATCATATATAGGTATTATAAATGATAAAGAATGCTAATATAGATATAAAATCGATATTTTTTTTTGAAAATAGCCTACTATGATGGAAACCAAAAATGCTTTAAATTGCATTTTAAACATATCTATGTTTTATAAATGATAAAGAATGCCAATATAGATATAAAATCGATATTTTTTTTGAAAATAGCCTACTATGATGAAAACCAAAAATGCTTTAAATTGCATTTTAAAACATATCTAAGTATTATAAATGATAAAGAATGCTAAGATAGATATAAAATCGATATTTTTTTTGAAAATAGCCTATTATGATCAAAACCAAAAATGCTTTAAATTGTATTTTAAAACATATATAGGTATTATAAATGATAAAGAATGCTAATAAAGATATAAAATCGATATTTTTTTTGAAAATAGCCTCCTATGATGGAAACCAAAAATGCTTTAAATTGCATTTTAAAACATATCTAGGTATTATAAATGATAAAGAATGCTAAGATAGATATAAAATCGATATTTTTTTTGAAAATAGCCTACTATGATCAAAACCAAAAATGCTTTAAATTGTATTTTAAAACATATATAGGTATTATAAATGATAAAGAATGCTAATATAGATATAAAATCGATATTTTTTTTGAAAATAGCCTACTATGATGAAAACCAAAAATGCTTTAAATTGCATTTTAAAACATATCTAGGTATTATAAATGATAAAGAATGCTAAGATAGATATAAAATCGATATTTTTTTTGAAAATAGCCTACTATGATGGAAACCAAAAATGCTTTAAATTGCATTTTAAAACATATCTAGGTTTTATAAATGATAAAGAATGCTAATAAAGATATAAAATCGATATTTTTTTTGAAAATATCCTCCTATGATCAAAACCAAAAATGCTTTAAATTGCATTTTAAAACATATCTAGGTATTATAAATGATAAAAAATGCTAATATAGATTTTAAATCGATGTTTTTTTTGAAAAAAGCATACTATGATCGAAACCCAAAATGCATTTTAAACCATATCTAGGTATTATAAATGATAAAAAATGCTAATAAAGATATAAAATTGATATTTTTTTTTGAAAATAGCCTACTATGATCAAAACCAAAAATGCTTTAAATTGTATTTTAAAACATATATAGGTATTATAAATGATAAAAAATGCTAATAAAGATATAAAATCGATATTTTTTTTGAAAATAGCCTACTATGATGGAAACTAAAAATGCTTTAAATTGCATTTTAAAACATATCTAGGTATTATAAATGATAAAAAATGCTAATAAAGATATAAAATCGATATTTTTTTTTGAAAAAAGCCTACTACGATCGAAACCCAAAATGCATTTTAAACCATATCTAGGTATTATAAATGATAAAGAATGCTAATATAGATATAAAATTGATATTTTTTTTTGAAAATAGCCTACTATGATCAAAACCAAAAATGCTTTAAATTGTATTTTAAAACATATATAGGTATTATAAATGATAAAGAATGCTAATATAGATATAAAATCGATATTTTTTTTGAAAATAGCCTACTATGATGAAAACCAAAAATGCTTTAAATTGCATTTTAAAACATATCTAGGTATTATAAATGATAAAGAATGCTAATATAGATATAAAATTGATATTTTTTTTTGAAAATAGCCTACTATGATGGAAACCAAAAATGCTTTAAATTGCATTTTTAAACATATCTAGGTTTTATAAATGATAAAGAATGCTAATAAAGATATAAAATCGATATTTTTTTTGAAAATAGCCTACTATGATGGAAACCAAAAATGCTTTAAATTGCATTTTAAAACATATCTAGGTATTATAAATGATAAAGAATGCTAAGATAGATATAAAATCGATATTTTTTTTGAAAATAGCCTACTACGATCGAAACCCAAAATGCATTTTAAACCATATCTAGGTATTATAAATGATAAAGAATGCTAATAAAGATATAAAATCGATATTTTTTTTGAAAATAGCCTACTATGATGGAAACCAAAAATGCTTTAAATTGCATTTTAAAACATATCTAGGTATTATAAATGATAAAAAATGCTAATAAAGATATAAAATCGATATTTTTTTTTGAAAAAAGCCTACTACGATCGAAACCCAAAATGCATTTTAAACCATATCTAGGTATTATAAATGATAAAGAATGCTAATATAGATATAAAATTGATATTTTTTTTTGAAAATAGCCTACTATGATCAAAACCAAAAATGCTTTAAATTGTATTTTAAAACATATATAGGTATTATAAATGATAAAGAATGCTAATATAGATATAAAATCGATATTTTTTATGAAAATAGCCTACTATGATGAAAACCAAAAATGCTTTAAATTGCATTTTAAAACATATCTAGGTATTATAAATGATAAAGAATGCTAAGATAGATATAAAATCGATATTTTTTTTGAAAATAGCCTACTATGATCAAAACCAAAAATGCTTTAAATTGCATTTTAAAACATATCTAGGTTTTATAAATGATAAAGAATGCTAATATAGATTTTAAATCGATTTTTTTTTTGAAAATAGCCTACTATGATCAAAACCAAAAATGCTTTAAATTGTATTTTATTAAAACATATATAGGTATTATAAATGATAAAGAATGCTAATATAGATATAAAATCGATATTTTTTTTGAAAATAGCCTACTTTGATGGAAACCAAAAATGCTTTAAATTGCATTTTAAAACATCTAGTTATTATAAATGATAAAGAATGCTAATATAGATTTTAAATCGATGTTTAAAAAACCTACTATGATCGAAACCAAAAATGCTTTAAATTGTATTTTAAAACATATATAGGTATTATAAATGATAAAGAATGCTAATATAGATATAAAATCGATATTTTTTTTGAAAATAGCCTACTTTGATCAAAACCAAAAATGCTTTAAATTGCATTTTAAAACATATATAGGTATTATAAATGATAAGGAATGCTAATATAGATTTTAAATCGATGTTTTTTTTGAAAAAGCCTACTATGATCGAAACCAAAAATGCTTTAAATTGCATTTTAAAACATATCTAGGTATTATAAATGATAAAGAATGCTAATAAAGATATAAAATCGATATTTTTTTTGAAAATAGCCTACTACGATCGAAACCCAAAATGCATTTTTAACCATATCTAGGTATTATAAATGATAAAGAATGCTAATATAGATATAAAATCGATATTTTTTTTTTGAAAATAGCCTACTATGATCTAAACCAAAAATGCTTTAAATTGTATTTTAAAACATATATAGGTATTATAAATGATAAAGAATGCTAATATAGATATAAAATCGATATTTTTTTTGAAAAAAGCCTACTATGATGGAAACCAAAAATGCTTTAAATTGCATTTTAAAACATATCTAGGTATTATAAATGATAAAGAATGCCAAGATAGAAATAAAATCGATATTTTTTTTGAAAATAGCCTACTATGATCAAAACCAAAAATGCTTTAAATTGTATTTTAAAACATATATAGGTATTATAAATGATAAAAAATGCTAATAAAGATATAAAATCGATATTTTTTTATAAATGATAAAGAATGCTAATATAGATTTTAAATCGATTTTTTTTTTGAAAATAGCCTACTATGATCAAAACCAAAAATGCTTTAAATTGTATTTTAAAACATATATAGGTATTATAAATGATAAAGAATGCTAATATAGATATAAAATCGATATTTTTTTTGAAAATAGCCTACTATGATGGAAACCAAAAATGCTTTAAATTGCATTTTAAAACATATATAGGTATTATAAATGATAAGGAATGCTAATATAGATTTTAAATCGATGTTTTTTTTGAAAAAGCCTACTATGATCGAAACCAAAAATGCTTTAAATTGCATTTTAAAACATATCTAGGTATTATAAATGATAAAGAATGCTAATATAGATATAAAATCGATATTTTTTTTTGAAAATAGCCTACTACGATCGAAACCCAAAATGCATTTTAAACCATATCTAGGTATTATAAATGATAAAGAATGCTAATATAGATATAAAATCGATATTTTTTTTGAAAATAGCCTACTATGATGAAAACCAAAAATGCTTTAAATTGCATTTTAAAACATATCTAAGTATTATAAATGATAAAGAATGCTAAGATAGATATAAAATCGATATTTTTTTTGAAAATAGCCTATTATGATCAAAACCAAAAATGCTTTAAATTGCATTTTAAACATATCTATGTTTTATAAATGATAAAGAATGCCAATATAGATATAAAATCGATATTTTTTTTGAAAATAGCCTACTATGATGAAAACCAAAAATGCTTTAAATTGCATTTTAAAACATATCTAAGTATTATAAATGATAAAGAATGCTAAGATAGATATAAAATCGATATTTTTTTTGAAAATAGCCTATTATGATCAAAACCAAAAATGCTTTAAATTGTATTTTAAAACATATATAGGTATTATAAATGATAAAGAATGCTAATAAAGATATAAAATCGATATTTTTTTTGAAAATAGCCTCCTATGATGGAAACCAAAAATGCTTTAAATTGCATTTTAAAACATATCTAGGTATTATAAATGATAAAGAATGCTAAGATAGATATAAAATCGATATTTTTTTTGAAAATAGCCTACTATGATCAAAACCAAAAATGCTTTAAATTGTATTTTAAAACATATATAGGTATTATAAATGATAAAGAATGCTAATATAGATATAAAATCGATATTTTTTTTGAAAATAGCCTACTATGATGAAAACCAAAAATGCTTTAAATTGCATTTTAAAACATATCTAGGTATTATAAATGATAAAGAATGCTAAGATAGATATAAAATCGATATTTTTTTTGAAAATAGCCTACTATGATGGAAACCAAAAATGCTTTAAATTGCATTTTAAAACATATCTAGGTTTTATAAATGATAAAGAATGCTAATAAAGATATAAAATCGATATTTTTTTTGAAAATATCCTCCTATGATCAAAACCAAAAATGCTTTAAATTGCATTTTAAAACATATCTAGGTATTATAAATGATAAAAAATGCTAATATAGATTTTAAATCGATGTTTTTTTTGAAAAAAGCATACTATGATCGAAACCCAAAATGCATTTTAAACCATATCTAGGTATTATAAATGATAAAAAATGCTAATAAAGATATAAAATTGATATTTTTTTTTGAAAATAGCCTACTATGATCAAAACCAAAAATGCTTTAAATTGTATTTTAAAACATATATAGGTATTATAAATGATAAAAAATGCTAATAAAGATATAAAATCGATATTTTTTTTGAAAATAGCCTACTATGATGGAAACTAAAAATGCTTTAAATTGCATTTTAAAACATATCTAGGTATTATAAATGATAAAAAATGCTAATAAAGATATAAAATCGATATTTTTTTTTGAAAAAAGCCTACTACGATCGAAACCCAAAATGCATTTTAAACCATATCTAGGTATTATAAATGATAAAGAATGCTAATATAGATATAAAATTGATATTTTTTTTTGAAAATAGCCTACTATGATCAAAACCAAAAATGCTTTAAATTGTATTTTAAAACATATATAGGTATTATAAATGATAAAGAATGCTAATATAGATATAAAATCGATATTTTTTTTGAAAATAGCCTACTATGATGAAAACCAAAAATGCTTTAAATTGCATTTTAAAACATATCTAGGTATTATAAATGATAAAGAATGCTAATATAGATATAAAATCGATATTTTTTTTGAAAATAGCCTACTACGATCGAAACCCAAAATGCATTTTAAACCATATCTAGGTATTATAAATGATAAAGAATGCTAATAAAGATATAAAATCGATATTTTTTTTGAAAATAGCCTACTATGATGGAAACCAAAAATGCTTTAAATTGCATTTTAAAACATATCTAGGTATTATAAATGATAAAAAATGCTAATAAAGATATAAAATCGATATTTTTTTTTGAAAAAAGCCTACTACGATCGAAACCCAAAATGCATTTTAAACCATATCTAGGTATTATAAATGATAAAGAATGCTAATATAGATATAAAATTGATATTTTTTTTTGAAAATAGCCTACTATGATCAAAACCAAAAATGCTTTAAATTGTATTTTAAAACATATATAGGTATTATAAATGATAAAGAATGCTAATATAGATATAAAATCGATATTTTTTATGAAAATAGCCTACTATGATGAAAACCAAAAATGCTTTAAATTGCATTTTAAAACATATCTAGGTATTATAAATGATAAAGAATGCTAAGATAGATATAAAATCGATATTTTTTTTGAAAATAGCCTACTATGATCAAAACCAAAAATGCTTTAAATTGCATTTTAAAACATATCTAGGTTTTATAAATGATAAAGAATGCTAATATAGATTTTAAATCGATTTTTTTTTTGAAAATAGCCTACTATGATCAAAACCAAAAATGCTTTAAATTGTATTTTATTAAAACATATATAGGTATTATAAATGATAAAGAATGCTAATATAGATATAAAATCGATATTTTTTTTGAAAATAGCCTACTTTGATGGAAACCAAAAATGCTTTAAATTGCATTTTAAAACATCTAGTTATTATAAATGATAAAGAATGCTAATATAGATTTTAAATCGATGTTTAAAAAACCTACTATGATCGAAACCAAAAATGCTTTAAATTGTATTTTAAAACATATATAGGTATTATAAATGATAAAGAATGCTAATATAGATATAAAATCGATATTTTTTTTGAAAATAGCCTACTTTGATCAAAACCAAAAATGCTTTAAATTGCATTTTAAAACATATATAGGTATTATAAATGATAAGGAATGCTAATATAGATTTTAAATCGATGTTTTTTTTGAAAAAGCCTACTATGATCGAAACCAAAAATGCTTTAAATTGCATTTTAAAACATATCTAGGTATTATAAATGATAAAGAATGCTAATAAAGATATAAAATCGATATTTTTTTTGAAAATAGCCTACTACGATCGAAACCCAAAATGCATTTTTAACCATATCTAGGTATTATAAATGATAAAGAATGCTAATATAGATATAAAATCGATATTTTTTTTTTGAAAATAGCCTACTATGATCTAAACCAAAAATGCTTTAAATTGTATTTTAAAACATATATAGGTATTATAAATGATAAAGAATGCTAATATAGATATAAAATCGATATTTTTTTTGAAAAAAGCCTACTATGATGGAAACCAAAAATGCTTTAAATTGCATTTTAAAACATATCTAGGTATTATAAATGATAAAGAATGCCAAGATAGAAATAAAATCGATATTTTTTTTGAAAATAGCCTACTATGATCAAAACCAAAAATGCTTTAAATTGTATTTTAAAACATATATAGGTATTATAAATGATAAAAAATGCTAATAAAGATATAAAATCGATATTTTTTTATAAATGATAAAGAATGCTAATATAGATTTTAAATCGATTTTTTTTTGAAAATAGCCTACTATGATCAAAACCAAAAATGCTTTAAATTGTATTTTAAAACATATATAGGTATTATAAATGATAAAGAATGCTAATATAGATATAAAATCGATATTTTTTTTTGAAAATAGCCTACTACGATCGAAACCCAAAATGCATTTTAAACCATATCTAGGTATTATAAATGATAAAGAATGCTAATATAGATATAAAATCGATATTTTTTTTGAAAAAAGCCTACTACGATCGAAACCCAAAATGCATTTTAAACCATATCTAGGTATTATAAATGATAAAGAATGCTAAGATAGATATAAAATCGATATTTTTTTTTGAAAATAGCCTTTTATGATGGAAACTAAAAATGCTTTAAATTGCATTTTAAAACAAATCTAGGTATTATAAATGATAAAGAATGCTAAGATAGATATAAAATCGATATTTTTTTTGAAAATAGCCTACTATGATCAAAACCAAAAATGCTTTAAATTGTATTTTAAAACATATATAGGTATTATAAATGATAAAAAATGCTAATAAAGATATAAAATCGATATTTTTTTTGAAAAAAGCCTACTACGATCGAAACCCAAAATGCATTTTAAACCATATCTAGGTATTATAAATGATAAAGAATGCTAAGATAGATATAAAATCGATATTTTTTTTTGAAAAAAGCCTTTTATGATGGAAACTAAAAATGCTTTAAATTGCATTTTAAAACAAATCTAGGTATTATAAATGATAAAGAATGCTAAGATAGATATAAAATCGATATTTTTTTGAAAATAGCCTACTATGATCAAAACCAAAAATGCTTTAAATTGTATTTTAAAACATATATACGTATTATAAATGATAAAAAATGCTAATAAAGATATAAAATCGATATTTTTTTTTGAAAATAGCCTACTATGATGGAAACCAAAAATGCTTTTAATTGCATTTTAAAACATATCTAGGTATTATAAATGATAAAGAATGCTAAGATAGATATTAAATCGATATTTTTTTTGAAAATAGCCTACTATAATCAAAACCAAAAATGCTTTAAATTGCATTTTAAAACATATCTAGGTATTATAAATGATAAAGAATGGTAAGATAGATATAAAATCGATGTTTTTTTTGAAAAAAGCCTACTATGATCGAAACCAAAAATGCTTTAAATTGCATTTTGAAACATATCTAGGTATTATAAATGATAAAGAATGCTAATATAGATATAAAATCGATATTTTTTTTGAAAATAGCCTACTATGATGGAAACCAAAAATGCTTTAAATTGCATTTTAAAACATATCTAGGTATTATAAATAAAAAAGAATGCTTATATAGATTTTAAATCGATAATTTTTTTGAAAATAGCCTACTATGATCGAAACCAAAAATGCTTTAAATTGCATTTTAAAACATATCTAGGTATTATAAATGATAAAAAATGCTAATATAGATTTTAAATCGATTTTTTTTTGAAAATAGCCTACTATGATCAGAACCAAAAATGCTTTAAATTGCATTTTGAAACATATCTAGGTATTATAAATGATAAAGAATGCTAATATAGATATAAAATCGATATTTTTTTTTATTTTGAAAATAGCCTACTATGATGAAAACCAAAAATGCTTTAAATTGCATTTTAAAACATATCTAGGTATTATAAATGATAAAGAATGCTAATATAGATTTTAAATCGATAATTTTTTTGAAAATAGCCTACTATGATCGAAACCAAAAATGCTTTAAATTGCATTTTGAAACATATCTAGGTATTATAAATGATAAAAAATGCTAATATAGATTTTAAATCGATTTTTTTTTGAAAATAGCCTACTATGATCAGAACCAAAAATGCTTTAAATTGTATTTTAAAACATATATAGGTATTATAAATGATAAAGAATGCTAATATAGATATAAAATCGATATTTTTTTTGAAAATAGCCTAATATGATGGAAACCAAAAATGCTTTAAATTGCATTTTAAAACATATCTAGGTATTATAAATGATAAAGAATGCTAAGATAGATATAAAATCGATATTTTTTTTGAAAATAGCCTACTATGATCAAAACCAAAAATGCTTTAAATTGTATTTTAAAACATATATAGGTATTATAAATGATAAAGAATGCTAATATAGATATAAAATCGATATGTTTTTTTGAAAATAGCCTCCTATGATGGAAACCCAAAATGCTTTAAATTGCATTTTTAAACATATCTAGGTATTATAAATGATAAAGAATGCTAAGATAGATATAAAATCGATATTTTTTTTGAAAATAGCCTACTATGATCAAAACCAAAAATGCTTTAAATTGCCTTTTAAAACATATCTAGGTTTTATAAATGATAAAGAATGCTAATATAGATATAAAATCGATATTTTTTTTGAAAATAGCCTACTTTGATGGAAACCAAAAATGTTTTAAATTGCATTTTAAAACATCTAGTAATTATAAATGATAAAGAATGCTAATATAGATTTTAAATCGATGTTTAAAAAACCTACTATGATCGAAACCAAAAATGCTTTAAATTGTATTTTAAAACATATATAGGTATTATAAATGATAAAGAATGCTAATATAGATATAAAATCGATATTTTTTTTGAAAATAGCCTACTTTGATCAAAACCAAAAATGCTTTAAATTGCATTTTAAAACATATATAGGTATTATAAATGATAAAGAATGCTAATATAGATATAAAATCGATATTTTTTTTTGAAAATAGCCTACTACGATCGAAACCCAAAATGCTTTAAATTGTATTTTAAAACATATCTAGGTATTATAAATGATAAAGAATGCTAATATAGATATAAAATCGATATTTTTTTTGAAAAAAGCCTACTATGATGGAAACCAAAAATTCTTTAAATTGCATTTTAAAACATATCTAGGTATTATAAATGATAAAGAATGCTAAGATAGAAATAAAATCGATATTTTTTTTGAAAATAGCCTACTATGATCAAAACCAAAAATGCTTTAAATTGCATTTTAAAACATATCTAGGTTTTATAAATGATAAAGAATGCTAAAATAGATATAAAATCGATATTTTTTTTGAAAATAGCCTACTACGATCGAAACCCAAAATGCATTTTAAACCATATCTAGGTATTATAAATGATAAAGAATGCTAATATAGATTTTAAATCGATATTTTTTTTTGAAAATAGCCTACTATGATCAAAACCAAAAATGCTTTAAATTGTATTTTAAAACATATATAGGTATTATAAATGATAAAGAATGCTAATATAGATATAAAATCGATATTTTTTTTGAAAAAAGCCTACTATGATGGAAACCAAAAATTCTTTAAATTGCATTTTAAAACATATCTAGGTATTATAAATGATAAAGAATGCTAATATAGATATAAAATCGATATTTTTTTTGAAAATAGCCTACTACGATCGAAACCCAAAATGCATTTTAAACCATATCTAGGTATTATAAATGATAAAGAATGCTAATATAGATATAAAATCGATATTTTTTTTTGAAAATAGCCTACTATGATCAAAACCAAAAATGCTTTAAATTGTATTTTAAAACATTTATAGGTATTATAAATGATAAAGAATGCTAATATAGATATAAAATCGATATTTTTTTTGAAAAAAGCCTACTATGATGGAAACCAAAAATTCTTTAAATTGCATTTTAAAACATATCTAGGTATTATAAATGATAAAGAATGCTAAGATAGAAATAAAATCGATATTTTTTTTGAAAATAGCCTACTATGATGGAAACCAAAAATGCTTTAAATTGCATTTTAAAACATCTAGTTATTATAAATGATAAAGAATGCTAATATAGATTTTAAATCGATGTTTAAAAAACCTACTATGATCGAAACCAAAAATGCTTTAAATTGTATTTTAAAACATATATAGGTATTATAAATGATAAAGAATGCTAAGATAGATATAAAATCGATATTTTTTTTGAAAATAGCCTACTATGATCAAAACCAAAAATGCTTTAAATTGCATTTTAAAACATATCTAGGTTTTATAAATGATAAAGAATGCTAATATAGATTTTAAATCGATTTTTTTTTTGAAAATAGCCTACTATGATCAAAACCAAAAATGCTTTAAATTGTATTTTAAAACATATATAGGTATTATAAATGATAAAGAATGCTAATATAGATATAAAATCGATATTTTTTTTGAAAATAGCCTACTTTGATGGAAACCAAAAATGTTTTAAATTGCATTTTAAAACATCTAGTAATTATAAATGATAAAGAATGCTAATATAGATTTTAAATCGATGTTTAAAAAACCTACTATGATCGAAACCAAAAATGCTTTAAATTGTATTTTAAAACATATATAGGTATTATAAATGATAAAGAATGCTAATATAGATATAAAATCGATATTTTTTTTTGAAAATAGCCTACTATGATCAAAACCAAAAATGCTTTAAATTGTATTTTAAAACATATATAGGTATTATAAATGATAAAGAATGCTAAGATAGAAATAAAATCGATATTTTTTTTGAAAATAGCCTACTATGATCAAAACCAAAAATGCTTTAAATTGCATTTTAAAACATATCTAGGTTTTATAAATGATAAAGAATGCTAATAAAGATTTTAAATCGATTTTTTTTTGAAAATAGCCTACTATGATCAAAACCAAAAATGCTTTAAATTGTATTTTAAAACATATATAGGTATTATAAATGATAAAGAATGCTAATATAGATATAAAATCGATATTTTTTTTGAAAATAGCCTACTATGATGGAAACCAAAAATGCTTTAAATTGCATTTTAAAACATCTAGTTATTATAAATGATAAAGAATGCTAATATAGATTTTAAATCGATGTTTAAAAAACCTACTATGATCGAAACCAAAAATGCTTTAAATTGTATTTTAAAACATATATAGGTATTATAAATGATAAAGAATGCTAATATAGATATAAAATCGATATTTTTTTTTTGAAAATAGCCTACTATGATCAAAACCAAAAATGCTTTAAATTGTATTTTAAAACATATATAGGTATTATAAATGATAAAGAATGCTAATATAGATATAAAATCGAAATTTTTTTTTGAAAATAGCTTACTACGATCGAAACCCAAAATGCATTTTAAACCATATCTAGGTATTATAAATGATAAAGAATGCTAATATAGATATAAAATCGATATTTTTTTTGTGAAATAGCCTACTATGATCAAAACCAAAAATGCTTTAAATTGTATTTTAAAACATTTATAGGTATTATAAATGATAAAGAATGCTAATATAGATATAAAATCGATATTTTTTTTGAAAAAAGCCTACTATGATGGAAACCAAAAATTCTTTAAATTGCATTTTAAAACATATCTAGGTATTATAAATGATAAAGAATGCTAAGATAGAAATAAAATCGATATTTTTTTTGAAAATAGCCTACTATGATGGAAACCAAAAATGCTTTAAATTGCATTTTAAAACATCTAGTTATTATAAATGATAAAGAATGCTAATATAGATTTTAAATCGATGTTTAAAAAACCTACTATGATCGAAACCAAAAATGCTTTAAATTGTATTTTAAAACATATATAGGTATTATAAATGATAAAGAATGCTAAGATAGATATAAAATCGATATTTTTTTTGAAAATAGCCTACTATGATCAAAACCAAAAATGCTTTAAATTGCATTTTAAAACATATCTAGGTTTTATAAATGATAAAGAATGCTAATATAGATTTTAAATCGATTTTTTTTTTGAAAATAGCCTACTATGATCAAAACCAAAAATGCTTTAAATTGTATTTTAAAACATATATAGGTATTATAAATGATAAAGAATGCTAATATAGATATAAAATCGATATTTTTTTTGAAAATAGCCTACTTTGATGGAAACCAAAAATGTTTTAAATTGCATTTTAAAACATCTAGTAATTATAAATGATAAAGAATGCTAATATAGATTTTAAATCGATGTTTAAAAAACCTACTATGATCGAAACCAAAAATGCTTTAAATTGTATTTTAAAACATATATAGGTATTATAAATGATAAAGAATGCTAATATAGATATAAAATCGATATTTTTTTTTGAAAATAGCCTACTATGATCAAAACCAAAAATGCTTTAAATTGTATTTTAAAACATATATAGGTATTATAAATGATAAAGAATGCTAAGATAGAAATAAAATCGATATTTTTTTTGAAAATAGCCTACTATGATCAAAACCAAAAATGCTTTAAATTGCATTTTAAAACATATCTAGGTTTTATAAATGATAAAGAATGCTAATAAAGATTTTAAATCGATTTTTTTTTGAAAATAGCCTACTATGATCAAAACCAAAAATGCTTTAAATTGTATTTTAAAACATATATAGGTATTATAAATGATAAAGAATGCTAATATAGATATAAAATCGATATTTTTTTTGAAAATAGCCTACTATGATGGAAACCAAAAATGCTTTAAATTGCATTTTAAAACATCTAGTTATTATAAATGATAAAGAATGCTAATATAGATTTTAAATCGATGTTTAAAAAACCTACTATGATCGAAACCAAAAATGCTTTAAATTGTATTTTAAAACATATATAGGTATTATAAATGATAAAGAATGCTAATATAGATATAAAATCGATATTTTTTTTTTGAAAATAGCCTACTATGATCAAAACCAAAAATGCTTTAAATTGTATTTTAAAACATATATAGGTATTATAAATGATAAAGAATGCTAATATAGATATAAAATCGAAATTTTTTTTTGAAAATAGCTTACTACGATCGAAACCCAAAATGCATTTTAAACCATATCTAGGTATTATAAATGATAAAGAATGCTAATATAGATATAAAATCGATATTTTTTTTGTGAAAATAGCCTACTATGATCAAAACCAAAAATGCTTTAAATTGTATTTTAAAACATATATAGGTATTATAAATGATAAAAAATGCTAATAAAGATATAAAATCGATATTTTTTTTGAAAAAAGCCTACTACGATCGAAACCCAAAATGCATTTTAAACCATATCTAGGTATTATAAATGATAAAGAATGCTAATATAGATATAAAATTGATATTTTTTTTTGAAAATAGCCTACTATGATGAAAACCAAAAATGCTTTAAATTGCATTTTAAAACATATCTAGGTATTATAAATGATAGAGAATGCTAATATAGATTTTAAATCGATAATTTTTTTGAAAATAGCCTACTATGATGGAAACCAAAAATGCTTTAAATTGCATTTTAAACATATCTAGGTTTTATAAATGATAAAGAATGCTAATAAAGATATAAAATCGATATTTTTTTGAAAATAGCCTACTATGATGGAAACCAAAAATGCTTTAAATTGCATTTTAAAACATATCTAGCCCTAGCGAGACTAACTAGCAAATTGCTAGTCTTTCTATTTTACTACTTGCAATTTACTAGTAATTATTAAAACAACTTCCTGTTAGTAAATTACACTTCATATTTAATAGCAAATTAATAGCAAATTACTAGCAAATTACCATGTAAAATGTTTGATTAAATCTTCTTAAGTTCGAATCCTACGAAAAATCATCAAAAAAAGAATTTTTTGCGTCATAAAGAATTTTGTTCTAAATTTGGCATTTGCCATATACTTCACAAGAGCGCGCAGAAATTACCTTTATAAGGTCGATCCAAAGTTGTATGTGATATTCAATTAATTATTTATCTTCCTCAGGTTTGCTTGCGAGTCATGGCCGTTCATCAGTGTTCGACTTAATTAAATTAAGTCTTTTGCTTTTTATCATAGTGTTAGTGTACTTTAATTAACTTCAACTAAGTACACACTAATACTTTTACAATAATTTACACAAATAAAAAAAATCAAAAGAACACGTGGAAATCAACGGTTATATTCATTTAATTTTTTTCCAAATTTGCTAGTAAATTACTAGTTAAATTGTAAGCGAATTGACTAGTCAATTAGCAAGTGAAAATGCGGGTCTTTGGCGATGATTTGAACTTGGATTTTGACTAGTAAATAGCAAGTAGCAAATGGAAAGTTATCTAGTGAATTACTAGGAAATTACTAGTAAATTTCTGCTAGGGTAGGTATTATAAATGATAAAGAATGCTAATATAGATTTTAAATCGATAATTTTTTTGAAAATAGCCTACTATGATGGAAACCAAAAATGCTTTAAATTGCATTTTAAACATATCTAGGTTTTATAAATGATAAAGAATGCTAATATATATATATATAATCGATATTTTTTTTTTGAAAATAGCCTACTATGATGGAAACCAAAAATGCTTTAAATTGCATTTTTAAACATATCTAGGTTTTATAAATGATAAAGAATGCTAATAAAGATATAAAATCGATATTTTTTGAAAATAGCCTACTATGATGGAAACCAAAAATGCTTTAAATTGCATTTTAAACATATCTAGGTTTTATAAATGATAAAGAATGCTAATATATATATATAATCGATATTTTTTTTTGAAAATAGCCTACTATGATGGAAACCAAAAATGCTTTAAATTGCATTTTTAAACATATCTAGGTTTTATAAATGATAAAGAATGCTAATAAAGATATAAAATCGATATTTTTTTGAAAATAGCCTACTATGATGGAAACCAAAAATGCTTTAAATTGCATTTTAAAACATATCTAGGTTTTATAAATGATAAAGAATGCTAAGATAGATATAAAATCGATATTTTTTTTGAAAATAGCCTACTATGATGGAAACCAAAAATGCTTTAAATTGCATTTTAAAACATCTACTTATTATAAATGATAAAGAATGCTAATATAGATTTTAAATCGATGTTTAAAAAACCTACTATGATCGAAACCAAAAATGCTTTAAATTGTATTTTAAAACATATATAGGTATTATAAATGATAAAGAATGGTAATATAGATATAAAATCGATATTTTTTTTTGAAAATAGCCTACTACGATCGAAACCCAAAATGCATTTTAAACCATATCTAGGTATTATAAATGATAAAGAATGCTAAGATAGATATAAAATCGATATTTTTTTTTGAAAATAGCCTTTTATGATGGAAACTAAAAATGCTTTAAATTGCATTTTAAAACAAATCTAGGTATTATAAATGATAAAGAATGCTAAGATAGATATAAAATCGATATTTTTTTTGAAAATAGCCTACTATAATCAAAACCAAAAATGCTTTAAATTGTATTTTAAAACATATCTAGGTATTATAAATGATAAAGAATGCTAATATAGATATAAAATCGATATTTTTTTTGAAAATAGCCTACTATAATCAAAACCAAAAATGCTTTAAATTGTATTTTAAAACATATCTAGGTATTATAAATGATAAAGAATGCTAATATAGATATAAAATCGATATTTTTTTTGAAAATAGCCTACTATAATCAAAACCAAAAATGCTTTAAATTGTATTTTAAAACATATCTAGGTATTATAAATGATAAAGAATGCTAATATAGATATAAAATCGATATTTTTTTTGAAAATAGCCTACTACGATCGAAACCCAAAATGCATTTTAAACCATATATAGGTATTATAAATGATAAAGAATGCTAATATAGATATAAAATCGATATTTTTTTTGAAAATAGCCTACTATGATGGAAACCAAAAATGCTTTAAATTGCATTTTAAAACATATCTAGGTATTATAAATGATAAAGAATGCTAATATAGATTTTAAATCGATATTTTTTTTGAAAATAGCCTAATATGATCGAAACCCAAAATGCATTTTAAACCATATATAGGTATTATAAATGATAAAGAATGCTAATATAGATATAAAATCGATATTTTTTTTGAAAATAGCCTACTATGATGGAAACCAAAAATGCTTTAAATTGCATTTTAAAACATATCTAGGTATTATAAATGATAAAGAATGCTAATATAGATTTTAAATCGATATTTTTTTTGAAAATAGCCTAATATGATCGAAACCAAAAATGCTTTAAATTGCATTTTGAAACATATCTAGGTATTATAAATGATAAAGAATGCTAATATAGATTTTAAATCGATTTTTTTTTTGAAAATAGCCTACTATGATCAAAACCAAAAATGCTTTAAATTGTATTTTAAAACATATATAGGTATTATAAATGATAAAGAATGCTAAGATAGATATAAAATCGATATTTCTTTTGAAAATAGCCTGCTATGATCAAAACCACTAATGCTTTAAATTGTATTTTAAAACATATATAGGTAATATAAATGATAAAGAATGCTAATAAAGATATAAAATCGTTATTTTTTTTTGAAAATAGCCTACTATAATCAAAACCAAAAATGCTTTAAATTGTATTTTAAAACATATCTAGGTATTATAAATGATAAAGAATGCTAATATAGACATAAAATCGATATTTTTTTTTGAAAATAGCCTACTATGATCGAAACCAAAAATGCTTTAAATTGTATTTTAAAACATATATAGGTATTATAAATGATAAAGAATGCTAAGATAGATATAAAATCGATATTTCTTTTGAAAATAGCCTGCTATGATCAAAACCACTAATGCTTTAAATTGTATTTTAAAACATATATAGGTAATATAAATGATAAAGAATGCTAATAAAGATATAAAATCGTTATTTTTTTTTGAAAATAGCCTACTATAATCAAAACCAAAAATGCTTTAAATTGTATTTTAAAACATATCTAGGTATTATAAATGATAAAGAATGCTAATATAGATATAAAATCGATATTTTTTTTTGAAAATAGCCTACTATGATCGAAACCAAAAATGCTTTAAATTGTATTTTAAAACATATATAGGTATTATAAATGATAAAGAATGCTAAGATAGATATAAAATCGATATTTTTTTTGAAAATAGCCTACTATGATCGAAACCAAAAATGCTTTAAATTGTATTTCAAAACATATATAGGTATTATAAATGAAAAAAAATGCTAATATAGATATAAAATCGATATTTTTTTTTGAAAATAGCCTACTATGATCGAAACCAAAAATGCTTTAAATTGTATTTTAAAACATATATAGGTATTATAAATGATAAAGAATGCTAAGATAGATATAAAATCGATATTTTTTCGGAAAATAGCCTACTATGATCGAAACCAAAAATGCTTTAAATTGTATTTTAAAACATATATAGCTATTATAAATGATAAAAAATGCTAATAAAGATATAAAATCGATATTTTTTTTTGAAAATAGACTACTATGATCGAAACCCAAAATGCATTTTAAACCATATCTAGGTATTATAAATGATAAAGAATGCTAAGATAGATATAAAATCGATATTTTTTTTGAAAATAGCCTACTATGATCAAAACCAAAAATGCTTTAAATTGTATTTTAAAACATATATAGGTATTATAAATGATAAAGAATGCTAATATAGATATAAAATCGATATTTTTTGGAAAATAGCCTACTATGATCGAAATCAAAAATGCTTTAAATTGTATTTTAAAACATATCTAGGTATTATAAATGATAAAAAATGCTAATAAAGATTTTAAATCGATTTTTTTTTTTGAAAATAGCCTACTATGATCAAAACCAAAAATGCTTTAAATTGTATTTTAAAACATATCTAGGTATTATAAATGATAAAGAATGCTAATATAGATATAAAATCGATATTTTTTGGAAAATAGCCTACTATGATCGAAATCTAAAATGCTATAAATTGCATATTAAAACATATCTAGGTATTATAAATGATAAAGAATGCTAATATAGATGTAAAATCGATTTTTTTTTGAAAATAGCCTACTATGATCGAAATCAAAAATGCTTTAATTTGCATTTTTAAACATATCTAGGTATTATAAATGATGAAAAATGCTAATATAGATGTAAAATCGATTGTTTTTGAAAATAGCCTACTATGATCGAAACCAAAAATGCTTTAAAGTGCATTTATAAACATATCTTGGTATTATAAATGATAAAGAATGCTAATATAGATATAAAATCGATATTTTTTTTGAAAATAGCCTACTATGATCGAAACCAAAAATGCTTTAAATTGTATTTTAAAACATATCTAGGTATTATAAATGATTAAGAATGCTATTATAGATGTAAAATCGATTTTTTTTGAAAATAGCCTACTATGATCGAAACCAAAAATGCTTTAAATTGTATTTTAAAACATATCTAGGTATTATAAATGATAAAGAATGCTAATATAGATATAAAATCGATATTTTTTTTGAAAATAGCCTACTATGATCGAAACCAAAAATGCTTAAAATTGCATTTTAAAATATCTAGGTATTATAAATGATAAAGAATGCTAGTATAGATTTTAAATCAATTTTTTTTTTGAAAATAGCCTATTGTGATCAAAACCAACAATGCTTTAACCTGCATTTTAAAATATCTAGGTATTATAAATGATAAAGAATGCTAATAAAAATATAAAATCGATTTTTTTATATAAAGCCTACTATGATCGAAACCAAAAATGCTTTAAATTGCATTTTAAAATATATCTAGGTATTATAAATGATAAAGAATGCTAATATAGATTTAAAACCGATTTTTCTAAATAAAGCCTACTTTGATCGAAACCAAAAATGCTTTAAATTGCATTTTAAAATATCTAGGTATTATAAATGATAAAGAATGCTAATATAGGTTTAAAACCGATTTTTCTTAATAAAGCCTACTTTGATCGAAACGAAAAATGCTTTAAATTGCATTTTAAAATATCTAGGTATTATAAATGATAAAGAATGCTAAATAGATTTAAAATCAATTTTTTTATATAAAGCCTACTTTGATCGAAACCAAAAATGCTTAAAATTGCATTTTAAAATATCTAGGTATTATAAATGATAAAGAATGCTAGTATAGATTTTAAATCAATTTTTTTTTTGAAAATAGCCTATTGTGATCAAAACCAACAATGCTTTAAACTGCTTTTTAAAACAAATCTAGGTATTATAAATGATAAAGAATGCTAATATAGATATAAAATCGATATTTTTTAGAAAATAGCCTACTATGATCGAAATCAAAAATGCTTTAAATTGCATTTTAAAACATATCTAGGTATTATAAATGATAAAGTATGCTAATATGGATATAAAATCGATATTTTTGTTTTGAAAAGAGCCTACTATGATCGAAATCAAAAATTCTTTAAATTGCATTTAAAACATATCTAGGTATTATAAATGATAAAGAATGCTAATATGGATATAAAATCGATATTTTTTTTGAAAATAGCCTACTATGATCGAAATCAAAAATGCTTTAAATTGCATTTTAAAACATATCTAGGTATTATAAATGATTAAGAATGCTAATATAGATATAAAATCGATATTTTTTTGAAAATAGCCTACTTTATCTTTATCTATACTAGGTAGTAGGAGTTTAAAGCTAGCGAATCAGCTGAGCTTCGCTCAGCATATGTTTGGAGCTTTACAGCTAGCGAGTCAGCTGAGCTTCGCTGAGCATTAGTTTGAAGGTATAAACCTAGCGAATCAGCTGAGCTTTGCTCAGCATAAGTTTGAAGATATAAAGCTAGCGAGTCAGCTGATCTTCTCTCAGCATAGGTTTGAAGGTATAAAGCTCGCGAGTCAGCTGAGCTTTGCTCAGCATAAGTTTGAAGATATAAAGCAAGCTTTTCTACCTTGCCCAAAAACAATACAGCTCTTCTATAGAGCAACACGGATCAAATGTAAAAAACTAGAAGTCTCTACGATGTCTCGTTATTTAGATTTCTTGCTGATTAATTGCTTGCTTGCTTGTGTGCTTACAGAAAGCGTTTTTTGCGATTTTCTTAGCAATGCCGCAACCAATTTGAAATCCGTTTTTTGAAATTGATGTAAAATTTCAGGCACAAACTTTTCTTTTGGGACCTTTTATAACCAATTTTGCTTCGTTTACTCACAAAATGCGAAAAACTGATTTTTCAATCTGAACAAAACCAATAGATTCACACGTTAAAGCGGTGTGAATATAAAAAAAAAGTTTAATAGATAAGCTTATGGACCAAAAAGTATTGTGACATTCATTTATCAATTTCTTATTATATATTGAGTTTTAATCAAACTTGAAAAAAATAAATAATTAGGTATGACAAAAAAGGGTTATTTCCATCTATTTGTAAATTACAACCATTTTAATTAAGGAATCAATTTTTACTGTTTAGTTTGAAAAACATTTTCTTTAACATTCATTTTATTCTATTTTATTTTGGTGATTGTAAAGGAAGCCCGAAAAGTTTCTAACATTGAATGCTTGAAAGATTTTGTATTGACTCTTGAATATTGAAATTGCGATTAGGTATAAAACTTTCTTTCTTAATTGAGTGAAGTTTTAAAAGAGTGTATAATTATATTTGAGAAGTTTTACACGCTCGCGTAACATATGGTGAAAGAGTTTTGCTTTCAACCATTTCTTGGGAATTCAAGATTATAACATGAAATCCCTTTTACACCTTATTTTTATGTATTCTCCTGTGAAAATTGCGTACACTAATCTAAACAATCTGTTTAGTTGTTTTATGAAATAAGTTTTGAAAGAAATGAAGCCTTTTTTGTCAATCACACATGTGTAAAATTCGCGCACAAAAGTAAAAAAAGTCATTGCATTAAGCAGTCAATAAAAATTCCTTTTCAATCAATCTTTCATTTTTATGGTGCTCAACAGAAAAGAATTGGATTAAAAAATTATGAAGTTATTATAGTAATTTATTGCTTTGTGCAGTTTAAACAATTTTTATAAGGATAGTTACAATAACTTATTTTTGCTGAAAAATCTTAATTTAATAAAATATTGATGAATTCCTAGGAACAAAAAGTATTATTGTATAATACTAAGGGGTCGTTAACCAATTACGCCACACCAAAAAAGTTGTTCGAACCCTTCTCTACCCTTCACTCCTCTTTTTTACAAAATTAGTATAAAAAATAATAAATTCGTTTCAACAGTCAAAAATTTTTCTACCTTAAATTAGATTAGATTACATTAGAATCATATAGTTTATAATTTTTGCAATGAAAGTTGATTGCTTGTCTAAATAAATCTAGATCTTTAAATTTCGTAACGGATTTTAAAAATAAAATGAGCTTTGTACTTTAAAAGCTTTAAAATTAAGTGCTTTTTCATAAAATTTCAAATTGTAGTGTAGATGGCGTTAAAAATATTCCATGATAATATATTCGTAACGGATCAAGCGAATTTGTTTACCAATTTTAATTTAATTTTTCTTTAGAAGATGGCGCTGTGGGGAATTTTGAAAATTGTATTGTGACAACTGAATTTTAAAATACATGAATACTTTTTAAATATTTTGCTATATTTTAATAACTCTAATAAATTAAAAGTATTAAAATTTTTTTTTGAATTTTCACATAGTTTCAAATATTAAATGATTTATTTATCTATCTTTGTCTAGAAAATTTTATATATGGAACCTATAAAAAACACTTGCATTAAACACGTAAAAAAACATCAAGTAAGTTCATTTTTCTCTAAACTCACTAAGAGCATGGAGAAATTTTATACTTATCTTTAAAACATACATTTGAACTGAAGAATTCAATTACAATCTTCAGTTTATACCCTTTACAGTACTTCAACAATTTATGAGTCGACTTTGAGAACATATTATATTTTTTGTGCTGTTCTTTCTAGTCTTTTCCTTCTCCTCTCATTGAATTAAATTAAACTTAATTGAATTCAATAATTTTGCTCCGAAATCGCATAAATTTGATTTTTATTATGTCTAGTGTCTTAATAACCATTTTGATCATATAGCTTCTTAAAACTGAAAATGTACGAATTATACAACCAATTGAAAAAGACCACTGAGTGTGATTGTTTTAACAGAAGAAAATTTAAATCTTTTTTGACTCAGGTCTAATAATTGCTCATAGTTGTATAATTAATTCTCATAATTTCTTCTGTTCATGTATATCCTAATAATATCGTATTGGTTAAGTCTCCTGAATGGTTGATAAAAGCTTCTTTTTTTGATCGATAATCATATTTAGATAATAAATAACAGACATTCTGTGTCAGTAATGAACACAACATTCGCTTCTTTACCATACTTTATGATGTTCACAAAAATGTATATAGCAATAAACTTATTCGAGAAATAAAAATTCTGTTCTTGCTCCTTGGTTCATTCACATTTTTTTCCTTTTCCCCTTCCACTTCTTGAATGAATGCCAACAAGATGGCATAGAATGCCATTTACATTAACGTCACTTGAGCATACAATATGCCTTTTGTTAAAATGCATCAACAACAGAAGCGTAAAAGTACAGAATAAGGAAATAATTATATGAGAAAAAAAGATACCACTCATCTTGATTTAAAATGAGATAAATCCATATTTTAGTTGGTGACATCTGTCTGAATTAATTTCAAATTTACATGCTTGCTAAGAGACTTCTCGAAAGCTATGTTTTTAAATAAATATATTAAGAAAAATGAAAAACTATTCAAAATTTAATTAGTTTTAAAGAATCTTCGAAAAGTAATAATTTTTATCACTTGTTTTACCAAAGTTTGAAAAGTTTTTACTAATAAGCTGAGTTTTTTGTTACTCAACATCTTTGGCTATTTTGTTGAGCTTTTCCACAAAAAAAAAAAAAACATTTTCCAATATGCAGTACAACATATGAATACGACAATGCGTTTCAATAATTGAAAAAATGAGTATGTGTAGCGAATTTTAAGGTTTTTGGATTGTGAATCACATCTTGCTGTAACGCGGATGCGGTTTTGGCATCAAAAGCTAAATAGTTTTCTTTATTCAGAAAAGCATGACATGTTGCAATCACATACAATTGTTTCTAGTTTGCTACATTTTGTTCGTCACTGAATAAGTTAATTATCTTTTTCGTTAAGGTTTGTATATAATTTTGTCTTTCTTTGTTCCATTTTGCTTTTGCTATTGATAATTAGTTACATTTATAACCATTTATAACTTTTCAAAAACAAGCAAAAACTGTATTAAGACACACATTGAAAATCTTGCTCTCAGCAAAAAATCAACTCTTAAATTCCAAAACCTAACCTAAACTAGTTTCAATTGATTAAATAAATAAAAAAAAATCTAGACGTATTGTAATCCAATTTTAAAATTTATCAGCAGAGATAATATACGTTATTAAAAAAGCAAAAATTGACCAGAAGTATTTCTATCTAAGTAAAAGCTAGTAAAAATAGGACGTTTTTTTGTTCAAAGTGGCAAGATGAACAGCAAAACCAATTACTAAGCGGAAATTAAAAACTGCTGCTACGATTTATAATCATCGATATTTCCTTTGTTTTTCATGCAGAAGTCTATTTACCAAAAAAAAGTCTCTGAATTTCAATGAATAAAAGAAAATAGAGAGAAAAAATTAACAATGAGGAAATGCAAAATAAAGGACATTTCTAAAACTCTTTTAACGCTTTCTCCCATTATAACAACTTTCATGGCTTGATAATTTTCTTTCGTCTCCATTCTCTTCCATTCAAAACATTTAGAAATTTGTTTATTTAGTAATCATTTGTTTTAATGGCGAGAAGGTTTGTATGTGCGTCGCATTTCATGGCCAAGTGATTTACACAAAATTGAAAAAAATTAAAAGGAAAGTTAAATAAAAGCTTTTTCTTAATAAATAATTTAAAAGGCGCATATTCCTGAAGCATTGAATTAATATAATTTAATTTCATACCGACGAGAAATTTAATTTAATAGAAAATTTATATTCGGGCTGTTTTTGATCTTAATTTTTTATTATTTTGATATTTTGGGGTATACACACACTCCATATATATATATGTAAAATATAAGCACAAAAATTCGCAATTTAATTTTAAATTTTTAATGTTAAAATCAAATATTCGTAAAGACAAATTTAAAATACCTATTATGCAAAAAGTTGGATGTGTTGCCTAAATACGAAATTAAAATACAAATACATTATGCTATAAAAAGAACGCTAAACAAATAGAGAGAAAAGTTTTTCACTCATTTTGACTAAATTAATTTTACGTGTCGCTCATGCTAATTATGTTTCTTCGTTGAAATCATTCTTAATTTTGTTTACAAAAGCACAATAATTTTTATACTTATTTTCTATCGTCAAAATGAAAGTTTTTTATTTCTGCAAAAACTCTTCGAGATAAGGAAAGTTTTTCATGAATTGTGAAGTAAATTAAAACATTTCAAATCGAAGTCTTGTCTCGACTTAAATGAAATACATTAGCTTATCTGAAATAATGTAAATAAAATACATTTTCAAATTTTGAATCTTTTCTCGCTTCGTTCTTCTACATTTTATTCGCATAAATAAATTGGTTTTGATAACTTCAACACTTATTCACACTAAAGTAAACAAAATTTAAGTGTAAGCAATAAATTCGATTAAAAGTTCTGTGCTTACGAATTTAATTGCCAAACTTTAATTAAATGAAGTGCATTGAAGTATATATGAAGCAAAATAAATCTTTTGATGAAAGTTAAATCAAAAGCGAATTTTCTTGATTTTCAAAGAGGTGAAACGTAAATTGAATAAAGTCGTATTTTCTTTTATTTGTTGTATATTGTTGACGTACATATTTTAATGAACTAAAATCGGTTTATTGGCTCACACAAGGCTCACATATGTAAGTGAGTGAGTAAGTGTATTTTTTTAATTTTAGCGCATTTTCTTTAAGAAACAATCCTATTATAGGTTCACTTTGGCTGGTTGCCACGAGTGCTTGAAACTGGAAGATTATCTTTTCTCCTTAAATTGGATAACATAACTTATTTTTAAAGTTGAAAAAACCTTTACATTAAAACTTTATTTTTTTGAATTCGAGTGTTTGTTTTGTAGCTTGTAGATGATTTATAACCAATAGGATCATTGTTGGTTTCAAACATGACCAAACTGCTACCGGATCTTGGTTTAAACCAATCATGGCTTCTATCCGACTAGGTCATGAGTTCAATATGAATTTACTAATCAACGCGAGGAAAATTCGCTTATTTCGTGCGTTCACATCTGGAACCGCAAATTTTACACTAGTTTATTTTGACCTCTTACTATAAAATAAACTCTCATAATCATTATAACTAATAAATTTTTACATTTTTAACAGTTGTAAACAATTTTTAACATTTCTTCCACGATTATTAAAACTGGTCTAAATTAAAATTGAAATTTTGATCATTCACGAAAAGAGCACATGTAATGTAATGTTTTGGGGGGCTTGAGATTTGCAAATTTCTTGTAATTTACATATATTACAGGTTTTTTCAACATTTTTTATAACTTATAAAGATCTTAAACATTACAAGTATATTTATTCTGTGAAGTGTTTCCGAATATTGCCAGTGTTTAATTCGTTATTTCACTTGGATTCTGATTACAAAGATAAAATAATAATATAAAAATTTAATTCGACGAAATGATTAGAAACTGTTCATAATATTCTAATTGCAGACGATCTCTTTACAAGTAGATTCACTTTATAACAAATTGTTATTTTTTTATGAATGCATAACCTTATGCTCTTTAGATTTAATTAAATTTTTATTGCAATTATTGCAAAAATAGCATTAAACACTCTTAAAGTTAAATTTTTAAGTATCGTCAGAACCAAAATCCCTATGATTATTTTATGTATTTTATTTTTTTTTTATTTATTAACTTATTTTACGAATATCTAAAATGTTTTAATACTGCTGAAATACCGTAAATACGTCATGAATGTCTTTATGGGTTTTTTTTCTCTCTGCTTAACTTATTATTTATAAGGTGTGATTTTTCCTTTGTTGATGATTATTGCACACATGTGATTATGAGATCTCATTGAGAATAAATATATAGATATGCTTTGCTGTTTATACATAAAGTACGAATATCGCATTAACAAAGAGAAACCCAAAGAATGAAGATTATGTGTATCATAAATTTTTAATCTCAATGTGCCATAAAAATTAATTTCATAGAATTATATTAATACAAAATCACAAAAATCTTTCTGCGGTATTATGTTGGCATAAAGATACATCCATACATAGGAGTGAAGTAAAAAGCAAGAATAATGAAAATACAAAAATGATATGTTGTAAAGGCTTCTCTTTCTGTTTTACGACAACTCATAAATTTAGAAAGGATCTTATTTTCTTTTCTCATATAATACTTATCTTTGTACATAGGTTAATACAAAGTGAAACATGTAAAGATGCGAATGAAAGATAGGCTTTATTTGTTGCATATTTATTCAAAGCAATTTCCTAAGGTGGCTTTACCTACTGTTAATCATATACGGTCCTACAAAAAATAAGAACTTAATATCAATGTAGGATGCCCATGTCATTTAGAGATATTTAAGTGTGTAGGTTTGTCCTGGTTTGTACAATTGTTTATAAATCGAAACAAAATTTGATTTCAGTAAAAAATATCACAATCCTTTTTGTTATTTTAAATTCTTTTAATTTTTAAAATTGAATTGTTGCTTTAAGTGATAGAAAAAACGTTTGTGAACATAAAGCTTTAAAATGATTTACTTGTAGGTATTTTCAAAGGCATTTTGCATTCGAGTTTTGATCGGTTGTTAACTTTTATAAATTTGCACAATTTTTTAATAATTATCTATTGTAAATTATTCATTTTCCTACATGCTCATTGAACGAGCATCATAAAAAAATATGTGTATTCATATGAACTGTGGAGTCTACATTGCTAAATTCAATTTTCAGATTTCACATCACATAGTCTGGAGTAAAATCTATTTATCCATTTCGCCCACTTCTCTTCGGAAAAATGTAATTCGAATTAAAATTTAATTTATTCCATCTTCGTGTGGAAATGAAATTAAATGCCAATTGGCTACGGTAAATTTTACCACAGAGAAGGGAATGAAGCTCAAGATAAGAATTCTCGAGCTCTAAAAGGATACATGTTTAAATGTTTTGTTCACTAGAAACTATGGCTTTCCATTTTAAAAATTATGCATAGGACGTGATTTGGAAAATAGTTTTATTTGTATCTGTGCATCAAAACAATCACTGCTGTGACATTTTTACTATATAAATGTTTTTTAAATTGATGCCAAATGATTTAAGGTCCAATTTATAAATAAAGGCTACTGAAAAACTGTGAATAGTTTTAACAGATTTAACAGTTTTAACAGCGTTTGTTCGCGTTTTAGATTTTTAAAAAATACCAAACTTAATTTGTATTATTTAGATCTTAAATATCAAGTTTGGGTGCATTTTGGTGTGTGTAAATATTTTACGTTTAACTATATTTGTAATTCAAGACAGTTCAATTTTAATAAATAACCTCAGATGTTTAATTAAAATGCATGGAAAATATTTGATATACAAAGATATTTTTGATATATATACATCAAATATTATATAATCAAGTATCTGCTTATTCAGAAGTGTTTTCAAGTCTGCCTATAATAATATACACGACGAGCTTAACTGCAATATACACATATTTACTATATTGATACTGTTTCAAAAAATAATCCTCTTAATGTAGCAATTTCTCTCAAGAGAAAAGGTTTCCTAATCTTAAGTGTCCTGAAAGCTTTCACTCTACTTTGCATAAAATTTTTAAGGATCCTTTGGAGATAGGTAAACGTATCGTAACGACAGTTTGTTTATATAATTTCATTTAAAACTATTTATGCTAATAAGTTTCCCCTTACTTCATGTTTAGATACTACTTTCATACTCCCTTTCCATTTATGTTGCAGAGGGTTTGCTTCATTTTATCTTCTCTCACATTTATATACGTAGTGATATGACTAAATTATGAGCTTTTGAATAATTAGTAAACTCTTCAATTAAATGTATGTATGTATTTTGTGCGGTAGAAGCATTATGAGTTATGACAAACTGTCGTAAACAATTTTTAAAATGAAGACTAAGGGATTTGTTATATATTGCATTTAATAACAAATTTATAATTTTAAATAAATTTTAATCATTTAAAATATAAAAATGCCTATAATTTTTTACTGTCTCAATTTTTATTAAAAACCCAAAGAAAATAATTAACATGAGATTAATATAAAAACCGTTTTTATTAAGCAGTATAAAAAAATGGACAAAGTTATTCTTTGTTTAATTTGAGGTTCATAATGCTGATATGGAATTAGAATTCATCCAACGAATGAATATTCAAATTTGTGTTACAAACAGTTAGATCGTTTTACGCTCATCAGAAAAGGCGCAATGTTTCAAACAACCCTCATTTTTCATTTTTAAGTCAAAATACTAAGTATTGATTTTTCTTCTCATTTTTTGCTTCATTTGAAAACATAAATTAAATTTGTATACATGTACATAAAAGTTGTAGCTTTCGTTTTTATCATATAATATTTTGGTTTGAAATGTTTCTCGGTAGCTTACACACAGATTTCATATTTTTTATGGACGTTTAGAGTTGAATGAATCTGAAAAGCCACAAAAGGAAACTGAAATTTGTTAAAACAGTTATATAACGAAAAAATTAAAAGTTTAAAGGGCAAAAAAAGGATGGAAGCATGAGTTAGCAGAAGCAAAAAATGAAAATAAAACATAAATTTTCCCTTTTCATGTACATACACGTGATTAAATGTCTAAAAAAATTGAACTTTAAAAAAATTAATTTTTTGAGCTTCAAGACCGCATCAATATTGCAAAGTTATAAACAGTGTTGCAAATGTAGATGTCTACACTAGATGAAGAATGTAGATTCTTCAATAGTTTTTGTCTAGCTAAGAAACTTTCTTCATAAAGATCGATTCTATATGAAGATAGAAAATCTAATCTACACAAAGATTATTTCTACATAAAGATTCTGTCTACATAAAGATTCGATGTAGATGTCTACAATTCTACATTTTTTCCAGGTCTACATCAGAGAAGAATGTAAAATTATAGACATCTACATCGAATCTTTATGTAGACAGAATCTTTATGTAGAAATAATCTTTGTGTAGATTAGATTTTCTATCTTCATATAGAATCGATCTTTATGAAGAAATTTCTGTCTCAGAATTTATCTGATCCAGACAAATGTCCAGAATGCAACACTGGTTATAAACAGAAAAAAAAAGTAAAATAAGAAAACAGTTACAGAATAAAAAGCGATTCACAAGTCTAATAAAAAAGTGTGAGCAAATCAAGGAAAATGTAATATACAATAATTTGAATGATTAATGTGGTTCTTATTTAAAAATAAAACAAGCAGAAAAAGTTGTATCATAATAAATCAATGTTACGCATTTTGTATGTCATCTGGGTTGAATATTTGCTTTTTTCGAGCAATTGAGATAATCGAATAATTTTTTTGTATTATTTTCAATTCTGTTCTTAAATGAATATGTCAACACGAATAAAAAATAATAAATTAACGAAATAAATTTTTGGTTTTTTTTCTTTTTAGATGTTCATTCGAGAGTCATTGATTTGATTCATTGCATATAAGTCAAATTGCAAAAAATAAGCACTTATGTTCATAAATCTAGCTAAATAAATTGCCCGATTCTTCCAAATAGGACTTTTTTATTTGCTAACTTAAAAGATTTCATCATTAATATAAATTCGCAGTGAGAAAGCTCAGTGGAGTAAAAAAAGCATAGGAAATCTATGAGGAATAATGTTATACTGTTTCTTAAGGCTTTAAAAATACTTTCTTCCCCCTAATTGGCAAAGAGCACAGAAAGAGCACACTCTAATTTTTGCTGAGTGTACTCTAAAAAGTATGCTCTTTCATACAAAAGTTTGTGCCACTACTTTACGCCTAAAAGTGTACTCACCAGAGCATACTCACTCAGTTATACTTTGAGCACACTCTTGAAATAAAACATTTTTTTATGTGTCATGTCACATGTGACACACTTTATGCTCAATTAAGCACATAAAACATATGCTCAAATGAGCATACTTAGTTTGACATACTTTTAATATACTCATAAAAGTACATCTTAATCTGACTATTGATGTACTCAAAAGAGTATACTTTGAGTGTACTTTAAAGGACGTAATAAATAAAAATTATTATTTTTTGAAATTTTTTTTTCATATTATTTTACATAGTTAATGTGTACTTTTTTTTATTATGCTGTTTAATTTTCAAAGCTATGAAAGAAAGAAAGAAAGAAGAAATGATTAATGAAAATTTTATAAATCTTACCGGGATTCGAACTTCTGACCGCTGTGTTCTTAGATAAATTCTGCGTTGCTACCTCTACTCCACCGAATTGTGTTATCTTAAGTAAAATTTTTGGCAAATAACACATTTAACTTTGATTTTAAATTTTAAAATTTAAATGACGCTATTGCTTGCGTTTTGTCCGTCCGTCTGAAATGAAGGTTGATTAAATTAACTTTTTCTGAAATTTTACCTTACGTTTTACATACGTATTTTTACGTAGCCTTTAAAAAGGTGAATTTTCTCACAACTCATTGGTCACGGGTTCAGGCCTCACCGTGAGTAACTTTTTTTTCATTCTTTTTACACTTTTTTGATAGATCATGATGTTTTATGATAAATTCTTCCATTTTCATATTTTTCCAAGCGTTTTCCGAGCTTTTCACGGAGTTATTCACTTTTTTCCATACATTTTTCATACCAAATTATTTTTTTGCCATAACTTTTGTATCTTTTAAACTTTTAATCTGAAATTTGGCATGTAGGTTAAGTGGCATATAACCTGAATATATAACCGACGCCATTTTGGATTCTAAGGGTTGGAAACCTATGTATAATTTATTTTAGCTATAACTTTGAACTTTTTTGAGATTATAAGTTGTAATTTGGCATAGAGGTTAATTGACTGTTTCTTAATGTGAAACCGATGCCATTTTGGATTCTAAGGAGCAAAAATAAAGCAAAATTTGCTAAGAACTAGTGTATCGGGTAGAAACCCAAGTTATCCATAAGTTTGAAGGCATAAAGCTAGCGAATCAGCTGAGCTTCGCTCAGCATAAATTTGAAGGTATGAAGCTAGCGCGTCAGCTGAGCTTCGCTCAGCATATGTTTGAAGGTTAAAAGCTTAACGAACATTCTTTAAAAGATTTTTAAAATTTTTTTTTCATCAAAAGTTTAATTTTATAAAAATCACAGTGAACTTTTGTTTTGAAAAATTCGTAAGAAAGGAAAGTTTTTTGCTTTTTCTGAAGCAACGGCTGTTACTACCTTGCCTAAAAACAATGCAGCTCTTCTATAGAGCAGCACGAATCAAATGTAAAGAACTAGAAGTCTCGTTTCTTGCTGATTAACTTGCTGGCTTGTTTGCTTACAGAAAGCTTATTTTGCGATTTTCTCAGCAATGTCGCAATCAATTTGAAATCTGTGTTTTGCAAAAGATGTGAAATTCCAGGCATAAAACTTTTCATCTCTGACCATTTTAAGCTATCTTGCTCCATATCCTCACAAAATTCAAAAAACTGATTTTTCAATCTGAACAAAACCAATAAATTCACACGTGAAAACCCAAAAATGTTTACTGTGATGAAATTTCCAAGTACTCCACAAACGAAATTGAAAAAGTCAAAATTAAAGGAACTGAAGCATCCAAGTAAAAATTTTTAGATGTCAAAAGGTCTTAAATCATGATTCTCATCAGCTCCAATCAAAATTTCGGTCCTAAACTGCATCGGAAGGAAGTTTTGCAAAAATTTCATTTTTCGACAATTTTTTTTCCAATACAAAAATACAGTGCTGAAGCATACAAACGATTTCAAACTGATATTTATAAACTTTTTTTTTTAAATTAAACCTAGAGATTCTTGTAAGTAAATATTTGTTAAGTGTGAGAAGTTAAGTATAATCCAGTTGGATGTGACATGTAAAAAAGACGTGCTTAGAGTATATTTGAGAGTGCACTCAGAAAGTGTACTCAGATGAGCATAATGTTTCTTACATAAACTTATTACAAAAACGTGATCAGAGTACATTTGAGAGTGCACTCAGAAAGTGTACTCAGATGAGCATAATATTTCTTACATAAACTTATTACAAAGACGTGATCAGAGTACATTTGAGAGTGCACTCAGAAAGTGTACTCAGATGAGCATAATGTTTCTTACATAAACTTATTACAAAGACGTGCTCAGAGTACATTTGAGAGTGCACTCAGAAAGTGTACTCAGATGAGCATAATGTTTCTTACATAAACTTATTACAAAGACGTGCTCAGAGTACATTTGAGAGTGCACTCAGAAAGTGTACTCAGATGAGCATAATGTTTCTTACATAATCTTATTACAAAGACGTGCTCAGAGTACATTTGAGAGTGCACTCAGAAAGTGTACTCAGATGAGCATAATGTATTTAAATGTGAATTATCAGAAAGATATGCTCTGAATATGCTCTTGAGTACACTTGAAGAGTATACTGACGAGAGTATACTGTCTTTGAAATTACACTCACATTTGTCATACTCACAATGTGAGAGAGGACATACTCAATAAGTATACTCAAGAGAGCACATAAAGAAAATTTTTTGTATCATATTGATGTACTTAGAGTATGTAAGAGAGCGTACTCAATGAATGTACTCAACTGAGTATACTACGTTTTTGTACTCATTATGTACTCATGAGAGTATGTTCATTTGAGCACATAAATTTCTATAATTGAGTATGCTCTTGCATGTGCTCAAATTTGTGAGCATGCTCTTTGCCTATTAGGGTCCTCTTGCTTTTTTCTTTTTATGACAATACGTTTTTCATAATATTGCTCGTAAACTTTTTTGTATGCTCACACTGTAAACACAATCATACATATACGTGTACATTTGTACATCATAAGAGAAAGAAGAACAAAATTTCATCAGCGACCAAATGAAATTTTACGCTAATGCCTCCGACAACTGACTATAAAATGCTTCTTTTTATTTCTGATTTTAACCACATCCACAGGATGATATTTAATATTTTGCAGTTTTTTATATGGGAGAAGAAGTATCAATATCAAAGCTACAGAAGACTTAAGAGAAGAAACACAAAACAGAATTAACATGAAAATAATATTAGCAGCATTCTACATGGGTGTATAATGGATAGTAACGCACAGGAAACAAAGTTTATTTACAATGAAATCCCACTGAAGTAAGTTTCTCATCGATCATATACTGATTAAATTTGTTACCTTTTGAAGACATGTTGATAATTGATTACATCGAAGTCTATTATTAGAAATAATCTGTGCTCATAAGCAAATGAAAGCCCTCTTATTATTGTATAAGATCAAAGTTAGATTAGAGTCTTAAACAAGCTTCCAGTTATTGCTCCTTTTTAATTAGTTTTGAATATTCAAATTCACCACAACCCTTAAATTAAACATTCACAAATGCTAAATCAAATTTAATATGCCTAAAACTTTTTAACATTTTCTCATAGTTGCCTCGTTTGGAGTTTTATATGGTTTATCAAAAAAAGTTTGCACATTAATTTCCATTACATTAATAATTGCAATTATTAGGCATTTAGTTTTATTTTCTTTTAATTCTCTTCCTTTTTCGTACTTTGACATTTCCAATAAACAAATATAGAGGAACATAAATAAAATAAAAAAAACGTGGTAAAAACTATAAACAAATGAATAAGTAAGTTTCTGTTATTTCATCAAAAATATCAATAACTGATTTGAAAACTGAATAATTCAACTAGACCATTAAAATTTGGATCTAACATTCTTTCACATTCACAAATTCACTGAAAAAATTCTTCTACTTACCTACCACAAAGAGCACTGTTAATTATATTAATTAAAGTTTGTAATGAAATAATTTTTTTTCAAAGATAAGCTGATGTAATATTTTGTTCATTTAATTGCATTGACTTGCAAATAAAATACAAATCGCTGCGTTAAAACTGAACTAGATAATGCGTAAGGACTTTTGTAATTAATAAAAATAATCGTTATTCTATATTTTTAAGTGGAGGAACACTTAAAGCAACATCTTTTCCATCTTAAATGCACTTAAATGTTGCTGTATTACTAGTCATATAAATTTTGATTTATTTTATAAGTTGGCATCATTTTAATATGTGTATATTTTGGTTGCCTTTTGCACAGTTGCATGACCCAGGGTTTATCATGTAATGTGTCTAGATCGAGATTCACACAAAACGAGTTAACATGACTAAAACAGCATAAAAACATTCAAATTTGATCAGAAACTCCATGTGATTGAAACGCGCCACTGCTTTTTAATTGTTGCTTTGCAGTGCTTTGCAGAGTCTCTACGCTTAATTACCAATTTTGTCATTTCAGTATTCAGTCATTAAAGCACTTAAAAAAGCACAACGATGCATTTTAACTTGCAATAAAAAGGATAGAAGCACTTTATCAGTGGTCTAAAACATACTTTAACATAACAAAAGTCTAAATAGAAATCGATCCGAAAAATGTAGAAGTAAAAATATTCTCTTAAATTAATGGGAAAATTACGATTTGATGAATAATTTATAGCTTCTGTAGAATTTGCCATGCACGATAAAATGATATGACGATAGAGTTAGAAAGAAAGAAATGAAAATCGAGGAAATTTTTTACCACTATCTCTCCATACATCTACCATGCATTTCACATATATAAGGAAAATATGAAAGAAACAAAATGTTGATAGTTTTAGTAATGTACTGAAAACTTTACTATTTATACTATTGTGGCTGCATTTAGGGTTAGAAACATATTGAAATTTTTATGAGTTTTATACTAAATTTTTTTGTATGCACTTTGTTGTTTAGAGAAAGTTTTTCATTTACCACAACCAACCTTAAATTTATGAAGGATAGTACTTCTACGAAAACACATGCTGAGCTTAGATTTCTCTAGACAAACATATAGTGTGAAATGGAAAAAGGGACAAAAATATTTCATTTTCATAAAATTTATTTCCAGGCGTGAGCGCAAAATTATCTTACTAATTTAAGCTCTCTACTTTTGAGATTTCATCCCTTAGATTTCCACAATTGCCATCATGGAATTTTTAAATCATGCGTTTCATAAAATAAAGCACTGCTTGAATATTTTTTACAATAAATTGTTCTTTCAACTTTCTACATTTAGCAGTAAGAGGGTTTGAAAAAAAACTTTGTTATTATTATTGTTATACCTGGATTTACGTAATCATTTCAGGGTTTTTCCTTATCATTTTGGTCTGAATATGGTAAACATAATAATGAAATAAGATATTATTTCATTTAAAGTGTTAATTAATATTCTCATCTCATATCCTTATTCCGAGAGAAATAAAGGATTTTCGATGGTTAGGAAAAAAAAAATTGTACACACAAATGATATGAAAAGGCATGCGAAGAAATAAAACAAAATGGAAAAAAGTGGAGAAAACAAGACTGTAGGAAAAGTTTCTTTATTTCTATAAGTCCTTATTATTTCTCCGATACACATATCACATTATCCGTGTTAGATTTTTATACTGTTTTGAGAAGTGAAACAAAAGGAGAAGGGAAAAGTTTCGTGCAATGAAATGAATATATATATTTTATGTGAACAGCAATCGAGTCTTAATATGTGAGATGTTTTCTTAATATGATTGTGAAGCTATTCAATTTCAATAAATCCTTGCGGAATAAAATTATGTATATAATTGTGAGAAATATTTCTCCACATATACAGATTCCGATTTATTTATCAACTAAGACGTGTGTATTGCATTAAATTTCATTGCAAAATATACATAGAATCAGATACTTTTGAAATGCGACGTTTATTAAGTATCAACATCAACCAATTTACTCACAAAATAAATTGAATTTTTACGACGTCAAGCATTATCATTTACTCTATACACAAGCGATTTTTTTACGTTATTTACACAAACGTAAACTTGTTAGAAATTTACAGGTAATAGCGTCTTCATAGAGCATAAACATTTTTTTATAAGTGAATTGTTAGAAACAGATGCTGTATAAAAATCAATGTCGACATTAAGACAATTAAATTATTGCTTAAACTTATTTTTATATCCATATAATTAAACAGACGAATATCTTTAAAAAAAACATGCATACTGTATCACACTTCTTGATAAAAAGTAATCTTTAAAAATGAAATATAATATGTTTTCTAAAGCCTTTCAAATATTAACATACATTCATCCTTTTTTTTACTAAAAATAATATGTTTTTTTAAATTTATGGTCTTCTTATATCAGATATCGAAAAAAATAAGAATGACCCATTAAAAAAAAAACAAAAGTAAAGAGCAAAATAAAATATTTTTCTGAATTTTTTTACATAAATCACCATCAGCTTTATTTGGATATAATAGGTTGATCAACCTTACTTTTCTCAAATCCTTAATGATGCCTTTTGTGTATATTATATTTAAAAGAACAATAAGTTATTTATAAGCACTTTACTGTACTGTTTCAAAAGAAAAGGGTGAAATTTCAACAAAGGCTTTTGTAAATTGTTTAAGGTAAATTAATGTTTAAAAAACTTTTAAGCTTTCGGAAATAGGGTCATGATGAGCATCGTGATAAATGTAGTAGTAGGTCTTGAGCCAAGAGCAATAACAGCAAATTGTTGAAAATTTGTTGTTGATGCTTTCTTGTTCTCTAATACAACGAGCTTAAGTTTTTATGAGTAATGACATGTTTTTGTCGTTCGCTCTAAATATCAAAAAGGAGAAGAAGAATGAAAAGAAGAGATTGAAAATTGAAGTACACGAGACAGAAAATAAATGAATGAAAAATTGAGAAATGAAAAAGAAAAAGAAGAAAAAAAGAAAATTTCTTAATGACAAATTATTATTATATTTTTTTGCTTCTACTGTGATAAACAGAGCAGAATAAGAGAAGAATAGAAGGTAGCTGGGCTACGAAGCATAAAAGCACAACATATCAAAATCTCGAATATAATGTGTACAATCATCAGCAAAAAGTACACGATTTTTTTACTACATATAAAAATCATAGACTTATGATTTATTGTTATGTTATGACGACAAAAGCGCAAAAAAATTTAATTGGAATTAATGTAACAGAAAACGAAACAACACAAAGCACTGTTGTGTTTATGTCTTGATCCACTAACTTTGTATACGGTGATGATGATGATACTAAAAAATTGCTATGAATGTTATAAAATAATTGTTGTAACGATGAAAGAAAATTCAGCACACAATATCTGTTAATATCAGACAACATCAGTTTTGTCTCTTCGTTCATGTAAAATAAAAGGAATGTAATACAAACAAATGATGAAGCGAAGATTGCAATGTGCCGGTAGAGAGTAATTTTGGTTGCAATACTACCATGATAACAACTTTTGAATTGTATAACCTTTATGTTTAAGAAGAATAACTTAAAGTTCATGAATGAATGAGTAGAAGAAAAAAAAAACAATTTTGTATATACGATTTTTATTTTTATCATTTTCATTATAGCTTAATTGCGCATGCCTATGTGTTCGTCCTTTTTGGGCATTAATTCCCCCTCTTAAAATGTACGATTAATATCGAAAATACAAAAAAATGAGCAAATCTACCCTCAGTATAAAGTTTTTGTATATGTTCTCAACAAAAACAACATGATTTCTCTCAGATTTACTCTCAGCTCTCTCATTTTCTCTCAATTTCTATGAAAATAAAGCAAAGATTCTTTCGATTATCGCAACAACGCAAGACGACGCTCTTATTCTATATTACTTGATTTCTTTTTTTTTCTTCGCTATTTCCGTAATTCGTTTGTTTCGAAATTATGATGTGAAGATTTTTAGTGACTCAGTCAATTTCGGAATATCGCGGTATGTGGATGCATCTAAGAACGCCGCTTCTAATTCACAAATATATAGTCACAGAAAATAACAGGAAGTAACTCTTTTTGCGAATCGCCTATAGAATAAAGCATAAAAGAAAAATTATAAAAAGTTAATTATATCACAGTGCATACATTAAATGTTTAATAATGAGTGATTGCAAGTCGAATAATGGTTAGAACATTAATATTTGATGAAATGTACAACTTGCTGGAAATGTGGATTAATATCGTTCTATCGCGTGCTCTTTTTGAGAAGAAAAAAGTGAAATACTAAAGCAAAAAATCACACATTTATATACATAAAGAGAAATTTTCAATTTCGCGATCGCAATAAATATTTGATGAACAGAGTATATGAGGGAGAAAAAAATCAATTGCGAGGAAATTGCTATGTACATTTAAATTTGCAATACTTGCGAAGTAAAAAGTTTGTTTGAATTTACTTTCCGAATACTAACGATTTCTCTTTTTCCGAATCATTTTCCATGGAATATTTATTTCATAACTTTTTTTTCCTACTATATGTATAAAAATATGTGTTCTTGTGCTCCATGTTTTGGTTAAAATTCTGAAAAGTATAATTTTTTTCTGAACTTTATCCATTGCTCAAAAGAGAAACGGGATCTAGAAGGAGAAATTGTTCCATTTCTAGCAAAAATAAAAGTCAAACGCAAAGCTAAACTAAAACTTTGCACCAAATTAAGTAAAACAAAGTTTGGTGTGTTGAAAACATATGGAGCATAGCTAGAATCATAGAACTCTAGAGACTTTTCTCAACTTTGTTCCAATTTTTCAACACTCAAATGCATAGACACATATTGTATGATTTTTAAAACTAAAATGTGTTTCTTTTCGTTTATTTTGTTCTAAATAGACCAGTTTAATATATATTATGCATCCAGTATATGTTCATGATTACATTTGCAATATATAAAGAGTTGGATTTACAAAAAGGATACAATACTAAGGACAAGATATAATACATTCGACAACTGTATTATATTGAAAGGATCGACAAAGTCAGTTAATCCAATGATTGTGAATTATTAATAAGATTTTGATTTATTGAAAAGAGGAAAATGTCAAAAGACATATGATGAAAATACATTAAAGTGAGTGAATTTTAAGAACGAAAATAAATCGTAAAATAAAAAAAAATGAATGAATCAAATATTGTTGTTTGATGCAAGAAAAAAAAGTGTATGGATAAAAATGAGAAATAATAATTCTCATAAAAAAACACTAAAAATATACGTAAAAATTGAGCAAAAAAGAAAGCAGGAAACTGAATATAATAAAAGATTTTTTTTTCACATACGACTAAGAGTTATGAAGTAAACTTACATATACATAAGAAAAAGTTATAGAAAATTAACAAAAATCTACTTGAAAGAGGCAAAAAGTAAGAACTTATTCGAATGGAACCGTAAAGTAAAAAGAAGAAGAAGCTACAAAAAGAAATAAAATGAAAATAATGGAAATAAAAGAAAATAAAGAAGAAATATAAGATTATTCAGTTTATAATAATGCGGCATGTAGAGCTATTGCCAGCTTGTGGAAATAATTTCAAGAATAAATATGTGTAACGCAATAATGTTAAGACATTCTAAAAAATATAAGCAAAAAAATTACACAGAACGGAATTATAATAATTGTTACATACACATTCTTACTATGTATTGATTCTAATAAATACATAAAAGAAACTATAGTGATTTATTGTTATTATATCGCACGGTCCTTTTTCACACGTACACTTACATACGCAATCGTAAAGTGGCAAGATATAGAGAATGAAAACATAATAAGGGAGAAAATGAACGTATAAATATCGAAATAACAAAAAAACAGATAATAGTAATGATGTAGTGAAAAAATTTAAGAGCCAGAATTTTAATTATTTGATAAAAAGTGTTATCTTCACTATTAATCAGTATAACTATTAAACAAATATTTGCTTTCAAAAACATATACTCAATCGACAAAAAGAAAAGCAAAGCATTGCATTGAAATGTACAAATATATGGAATAAATTGAATTTAATGATTAGATTGTGCGTAAAAAGATATGCTGGGACTTTGATGAATAAAAGTATTTATTACTTATACTAGCCATCAATTGCAGTGACAAAAATACATTGAACACTCCGAAAACTCTAAAGGAAGTATTAGAATAAAACATCATAGTTCTCCATTAACAAATACCGGTCAATAAGCACAGTTATAATGATTTGACAAAACAATATAATAAATGAGAATGAAAATGTGATAAATAATGTGTTGTGTAGAGGAAAAGAAGAAAACATACAACTCAAATTGACATTGTTAATGAAATAAAGGAAGAATCGATACACGACTAATGTCTCACTATCAAATAAAATGTGCTGAAAAGAGGAAGGATTAACTATAAAAAGCAGTTGTGTATCACTACATACATTTATATAACAGAAATAGTTTTTTATTTGCCTGTTGAAATTAGAACTTCAACATACTTAATTTATTAACATATCTACATGAAATCTGGAGGCAAAAAAGCAGAAATAATAGATGATTTAATACCAAAGACATTCTGACTTTATGTAACGTATTTTAAGGTGTGATTCAAACTACCTTGTAAATAAATAAAAGTGAATGAAGTTTAGTAGTGATGAATACCAAAATTTTTTATAAATGTCTAAAAAATAATTAAATGAAAAAGTATTCTTATGATAAACATTAGAAATAAGAAAAAATATTATTATTAGCCAATAAAGAGAGAAAATTAAAAGTTCAAATCATAATTCGATCAAAGATCATTGAAAGCAGATAATTGTTGTGTTCTAATACGTACATAAATCCATAAAGTTAATGAATAAATCAAACAAAAGTGGTCATAAAAAATAATAGAAATCAAAATAATGGTAACATCACATTTAATATCACCATTACTACAATTGTCGAAGGATATATCAAATGTGACGGTTCTACTTGTAATAGATTTTCCATCAACAAAGTTTAGTGGACAAATGCATTATAAACGTACAATGCATTATTATATCGTTATGTATCTGATGATTGTTCTATTATTGGGAACGTTTACAAGTCATTACAGTGTTGAATGTCGTGAAAGTTCATGTCCAACAGTATGTACATGCAAATGGAAGGGTGGGAAGCAGACAGTTGAGTGTTTAGATCGACAACTAATAAATATACCTGAAAATGTTGACCTATCAACCCAGGTGCTTGACATGAGTGGTTCAAATCTTCAAATAATCGTTGGAGAGACATTTCGACGTGCTGAACTCTTAAATCTTCAAAAATTGTATTTGAGAAATTGTCGTCTTGGTCAAATAGATGACAAAGCATTTGACGGCCTTACAAATCTAATCGAATTGGATTTATCTCAAAATTTATTGACATTCGTGCCAGCAGCCACATTTCAATATATAACATCATTACGCGATTTGACGCTAGCAAGTAATCCAATACAAAAAATTGAAAGTCATGCATTCAATAATATTTTGAGTCTAACGAAATTGGATCTGTCACATTGTGACTTACAGAGCATCTCTGCAACAGCATTCGAAAATCTTGAATCACTTCATTCACTGAAGTTGAATGGCAATAAACTATCAGAGTTACGAGCAAAGACAGTTGAGACTTTAAGTAAGTTACACTGGGTTGAACTTCACGACAATCCATGGTTATGTGATTGCCGGTTGAGGGCGACAAAACTGTGGTTGACTGAAAATAATATACCATATCCGGTTGCGCCAATTTGTAGTGGTGGACCTGAGCGGGTCATTGATAAATCATTTGCGGAACTTGATGTCGATGATTTTGCATGTAAGCCAGAAATGTTGCCCGTACGTCGTCACATTGAGGCAGTAAATGGTGAAAACGCTACGATTATATGTCAAACAGGAGCTGTACCTGCAGCCACAATAACCTGGTATTGGAACGGAAGACTGTTAAATAATAATTCAGCATTTAGCTCATATCAAAAGGTGCACATTTATGAAGATGGAAATTTTGAGAAACGTAGTCGCTTAATATTAACAAATGCTCAAGATACGGATTCAAGTGAGTTTTACTGTGTTGCTGAAAATCGAGCTGGTAGTGCAGAAGCAAATTTCACGCTTCATGTATCAATGAGATCTGTGACCAATGCTTTTGGTAACGGACAAATTGCGGGGCTTAGTGCTGCTCTTATTATACTTATTCTCTTCATTCTACTCATCATTCTCTTTTTGCTCGTGAGATTACGTAGACTGCCTCAAGTTGAAACGAAAACGCCGAATCAAGTTGAAGTGACAATGTCTGTAAGTCCTTCAAATAACCCTAATAGAAAGGTATGTTCAACATCACACACAAACGACGTTAATTCGCCAGATCGCAAAGATTCAACTGATATGACGCATACTAACCCAGTACAAAAACCACCACGATTAACTGATATAACATATTCAACTAGCCATTACGATGGAAATGGCAGTGTAGTATCTGTTGGCCCGAGCTATAGTTCACCTACAGGCAATAATCCCGACTTGATAAATGACACAAAAAGACAGGGTAGTGGTCTTGATATGTCAACAATCGGTATTGATAGTTCATCACTATTGCCACTATCGACCTCAGGTACATTGAGCGTAGCCAGAAGTAATTTGCTTGCATCATTGAGTGGGAACTGTTCAGATGATGTAATTGATCGTGCTGGTAGTGGTGATTACAGTCGAGTTGGTTGTGATTCGTTATATCCGTCTGGATTATGGGAGACAGCGACAGCAAATTTAAATAGTAATCTTTTACTTGAACAAGCAAATGAACTGTACATGAACCGAAATCTATCAGTAACATCCAGCTATCATAATTATTCCGATAAATTGCCAATAATTGGAGGTAATAAAATATCTAGTGCGCAAATTACAGAAACCATGAATATGGACGATGAGACTTCATTAGACTTTATGAATCGTTCATTTTCTAAAGCAACAATTAACAATGCCCACCATTCAAGCAGTATTCATATGGATAATGACCTAAATAATTCGATAGTTACGGGCTACCCATCAGACTACGGCCTACCAATTGTGCCAGGTGCTGAACAACAACAGCATCATTATAACAAATTTAATGCAATATCAACATCATCTTCAAATAGTCCAACTGCAAATGGTGGCATTCCAATGAATGCAAAAACACTTCGTGTATGGCAAAAGGGAGGCGTTCCAGTCCTGCCGCCTGTCACAACGGCCTTAAAACGTGCATTATCCAATAGTAGAAATTCACCTGATGAAGGTTACGTTGGAGAAGGTGGGACTGATGTGTAGTATAAAAACTGTTAAGAAGATTTTGTTTTCAAAAATGTCAAATAAATCTCAAAATCATTTCATGACGTTAAGGTATGACATTAAGTAACATTTTTGAAGCCGAATTATTTTATTATTTATACAACGTAATATGAGAGAAAAAAAATGTAATCAACTTGAAGAATGAAACTGTTTAAATTTTATTTGATAAGCGTGAAGAAGTGAAAAATCTCATTAAATTTTATCACCGAATATTATACTTGAAGAAAAAAAATTAACGTAAAGTGATCGACATTGACTGAACAATAATTAGTTTGTAAAGAAAAGTAACTTTCTCTCTTCTCTATTAATTTACTCTACGGTTGAATAAATAAGAATCATAACTATCTATCTAGAGCAAATGTGCTCATTGAAGTTTCTATTATGTGTTACACTAATATTTAATAATGAAGAAAATGATAAAAAAAATGTTTAACAAACTAAGATGATGATAAGTGATGAAATGAGTTGTCAATTATCATCTGTTATTTTGTGAATAAAATATTAACTTTTGATCACATATTTTATAACATTTTTTATCACAAAAATGACATAACAATCATATCAGAATGTTGAAAGAAGAAAATAATCCTGAAAAAAAAACTCTGCATTCAGACATATGAAAAAGGTAAATCAGCAATTTTTCTATTAAAAAAAAACAAAAAAAAATGGGTTATGTTCTTTATTTTAGAATGTAGATTCCATTGTGATGTCATGTAACTCTAATACATATTATGAATCCCAAAAAATTTGTAGAATATTAAAAATTCCTAAGAAAAAAAAAAATCATGTTATAATATAAAAATTTGTAAAATGTCCATAAAAAAATATTTAAAAATGACTTCAAAACAGAAATGATTTAATAAAATTTGAAATGTTTTGAGATAGTTAAAACATAAGGATTGTATTTAAAAAAAATAGAGGTTCTAACATCACAATTCTTTTAATTTATCAGGAGAGTAAAAATGGAAATCATTAATATTTATCTGATTCTTACTATTAACATTATTTGTCGTTTCTGTTTGTATAGTACTTGAAACTTTGTCAACAAAATTATGTTGACTTTAAAATAAAATCAACAGAAACAGATTGAACTGAAAATTTTATATGATTTTATACTATAAAAAAAAATAAAATAAAATTGGTTTTTATCGTAGTTAAAAATGTTGAGAATCTGATGTGGACCTCTATTGTCGAGAAAATTATAAAATATTAACAACTAATTAGAAAATCCGCCAATTTTTCAAACAATAAAAATATAAGTAACATTAATGAAGTTAAAATAATTGAAGCTCTCGATATTTAATTAAGAATCATCGTTTCCAATTTTAATATGAGGTGCTAACCATTTTTTTATTTGGCACAATTGAATATTTCAGTGTGAAAAATTCGAAAATTGTACAAAAGAAACAAAAGGCGAAAAAAGCAATTTATCAATGCTCATTCATTCAATTTCCCATTCAAACTAAATTCGCATTTCATGTCAATATAATTTATTTTCAATTAATTTTAATTCCATGTTTGTCGTGTTGATAATTGATGTATATTTTTTCTTCGTCACTCAAATAGTCTCAAATATCATGATTTAATGAAAATTTTCAGTTTGAATTAATTACTTTATATTGATTTGAGACAATACAACAGTACTGATTTAATAAATTATTTTTTATTGACAATATAAAGATTTTGTTCATATGATTAACTTTGTTCTCACATCAAAAGATTTTATTATCAAAAAGAGAAAATAAAAAAATGAGTAAATAAAATATGAAAAACTTTCTTATGAAAAATGAGATGTAAATCGCAAAGGAAATTATTTAAAAATGTTTTTTATTATTATTTTAAAAGTTTTCAGTTCTAATACCAAAGGTTCAATTTTTGAAGCTGGTGAAAAATTCTAAAAACTTAAATTCAACACTAGTGAAGGTACTTAAAGATTTTAGCAAATAACGATAATCATCGTGTGTGTCCCATTTATTAAATAAATGGCAGAAAACTTCATCAAAAATGATAAGAAAAGAATGAGAAAATGTGAGAGCACTTATCTGATGTGATAGTTGGTTCTTAGAAAGCAAATGACATACATGTAGAATTATATGAGAATACTACCATTGACTTCTAATGTGAACGTGAGGCCATAAAAATGAATTGAGAAAGCAGGAACTGTCAACTAACATAATGAAGCCCCACCGTAACCATGTTGACAAACCGAAAGATGGAAAATGTGCTGAAATGTTAATGAAAATAAAATGGATATTGTGCTGTAAATGCATTCCTTGCACGCAAAAAATAAAATAAATGGGAATACGGAAAATGTAACAATGTATTAAGACATTGATATATACATATATACAGCTATATAGAAGAACACTTTTTCCTTTTTTCTTACAAGAGTAATGGCTGTTAGTCATTGTAGCAATTTTTCAATGTAAGTTTCTCTATTTTGCTTATCATCTATGGCTAACACAAAACATTTCCGTACGTACGTAAATCGACATCTTATTTCATGTAGTTTTGTATTTTCTCTTAAACTTATTGTGATTTTCTATTTCTGATGTCTTTCTTCCTCATTCTCGTACTTTAACAAACTTACTTCCTTACCATTTTTTTTATTCCTTTTATTTTATGTTTTATTTGTAAAAAAATTAGAGCAAAATATAGAGTGAGAAGGGAAAGGAAATAAAAAGGAATAAGAAAAGAAAAAAAAACGTAAAAAGCGCGTGTTTACAGACAAAATGAAGACAACCCTCCAGTGTGAAAACAAATGGATGGCAAGAGAGGAATTAATAAACACGAAATTACAGATAATGAAGTAAATGTTTGATTATGAAATTTGATGTACCTGTTCAAACACTGCTGTTATTTAAATTTGCTTTTCTTTCTTTCCCTTCCTCTACTGTTTCTGCTGTTTCATAGTGTAAATGACTTGAATACACTTTTACAAGAATTTATACAAGATTTCTTCCCTTTCCATTCATGCATAAACCTGTTTTTCTTTTTCCCTCACTCAATTTTCACTTCCCTCACTTTCTCACCTTTCTACACGTGCTTTTTCTCAAAAATTATCTCATCTTTGGTTTAAACAATTTGACGTACATTGTATATGCACATAAAACGAACACAGGAGAAACGAGATGAATTAAAATTCAAGAAACAATTCATAATTTCCTGTTAAGTAGGAAGTGCTTTGACACAAATTGTCATTTTCACACAAAAACTTGCACATCTCTTTGTCATGAAATGTCTATTATGCTTAGGTAAGAATTGTAAAATGTAAAAAAACTTTTCATTCTATTCAAACTTATTCTGTCTTAGTTTAAATTTCAATTTAACTATTGTTATTATTAGTATTTATCTAACACTTGACGAAACTTCAGTCACGAACCTTTTCAAATTTAACAATTTGATTTATGAAACTTGGAAAAGACAATTTTGTACCAAGTCTATGATGATAACATTCAAATTACAAATGAAGCAAACTCAATGATAAAAGCATGAATCATGTACATACGCATTCATAAATTCGCATGAACACATCATGTACATAAAAATATATTATCTATCTTTGAAAAGCATCAAGTCAGAAAACACGCTTTCGCATTTAAGAATTTTAATGCAGAAAAGTTATTATTTGCATTATATTCATCTGCGCTGTGAATAGCGAACATAAATTAAGAATTTAAATTTTCCTTATTATTTTCTTCTTCTTTGTTGTCTTCCTTTGCTTCATCATTTTTTTTTTCTTTCTTTTATGTATGAGAATTTAATACGAAAACGTATGAAATATTTAAATATAAATTATTAAACAAATTTAAGCAACTTTAATTGAAACTTTTTTTAAATTTTTCACTCATTTCTTTTTGTAATAATTTTCATCAATTGTTTAAAAAAATAAGGGCACGAAGAAATTAGTATGACACAACATTCATAAGAAACTACTTCAGAAAATGTCTAACTCGCTGAAAAAGTTTCTATTTTAGTGGAATTAGTGAAAAAAAAAATTTTTTTTGCACTACTTAGAAACACTTTAAAAACTTTCTGCTGAATACATCTCTTTATTTTTGACGCATATATATTTTTTAAAAACGAAAAATAAAATAAGAAATAACTAATGGACATGGAAAAATAATGGAGAAAAGAGAGTGAGAAATGTTTTAAGACAAACAGTTTGACATTAAATGTCATTCTTTAAGGACGGAAAGGCATTATGAGCATTTATATAGTATGTATACTTATATATACAAACACTTACATTTTTATAGGAATATAAAGAGCGAACAAACAAGAGAGCTGAGTTGACATCACAAGAATACAGTTACTTTATAACGAATGAGACAATACACAATTCATTCATTCATTCAGAACTACGGAATGATGGAGACCAAAGAGGAAATGAAAGTATATATTCATCCATTCTCTTTAGATAATTACCGGTGTTGTTTACATTTTTCACGCTTAGTCGCAAGTTTTAAATAAATCTAAGCTGAAATTTTAACAAAAGAATGATGTTTCTTTTCCATGTCCATGAAGTGTCAAGGAAATAAACTTTTTCCGTCGCGTCAATGTGCAAAGAAAATTTTTTGCGTGTTTATTCACATCGCAAGCGCCATTATAATTTACTTTTCTCTTTCATACTTTTTTCGAAAGTAGAAACTCATGTAGTTGTGCCAGTCATTATCAATTAATTGTTTTCGCTCTAAAAATTGCTATTTTGTTTCTTCCAAATTATATTAATGAGAATAGTTCATTCCCTTGAATTAGAGAATAATTAAGGAGCTCCAACTATGTTCTAAAATTTTAACTAGAAATTTATTATATTTTTTTTAAATAAAAACTACATAGTTTTTTTTTTGAAGATAACAGATAGTCTGCTTCAAAGATTTAAAAAGGTAAGGACGTTACAAGCCAAATAAAGATAAGTGATTTCTACACGGTTTATTTGTTTCATTCTTATTTAAACAAATATCAAAGGAATATTAAAAGGACATTATTAGATAAACGTATTATATTTATTCCCACTTGATCGAGGGTGTATCACATATTAAATCTTTATTTAATAATTTTATACTCCATATCAAATGCCAAAAAAATAATGCGATATTAAACCCCTGGGAAAGGAAGACTGATACAGGCAGAAAGAACATGATTTTCATTTTTCATTTTTTACTTATATAAAAGTAGTAAAGCTTTTTGTTAGTTCCTCATTTTTACCTGACAAAATTCCGTCATTAAATTGTAAAAAACATTAAATTCATATGCATATTTTTAACATATTATGGTTTTAAAAACTTCATTGTTATATGTTTTCATTGTTTTTAAAATATTAAATGGAGTTAATCGAAAAGCTGTGTTGTATACTTCCTTCTCGTTTTTGTTCTGGGAACATGAATAAAACAACATCTAAAGCACTGATAATAAGCTTTTTAATTCGATCTGACTGAGCATTATTTTGATTATATATCTACATCAATAAAACTTCAGAAAAAGATTTCCCTCTAAGTAGAATGAAATGTCTCTCATTATGGTTAGAAAAGAAAAGAAAGAAATAAATGTTGCTTGGTAAACCCATGAAGTATCATGCTATTTAGGGTACATTTAGATCTCTCTTTCAATACACCCCTTTTGTTTGTTTTAAGAATTTCACCCAAATACAGAAAAAAACAACATTTTCTCCATCACTCTTTTTAAACAGGCTTCAAATCTATGCTTTGGTTTTCACAATCTTGATTCTGAGGGAATGGGAATGTAAGAAGCAGACAATGAAAATATCAAAATCTGAGTAGAATAAGATATATTGTGTATTTCTCATTTAAACAACAATATCAATTTCAAAAGCATACTTGAAACCCCTTCTGATAAGTCTAACAAGAGAAAAACAGCTGAAAACGTTTAAGTTGAAAGAACCAAATAAATTTTTTAACTCTTTAATGAAAAACTTTACTCATCAAAATAACTTTGTTCTAATTTAGACTCATTAAAGAGGCAAATACATTTTTTTTTTAAAAAAAAAGCGTTTTTTCTTATTTTCCCTTTTCTCTCCCATTTCTTTTGCTAAATCTTCAATTAACACTTGTGAAAATTACATGATTTTTTTTCGTTCTAGCAGTTAAAAAAAAAAAAAAAAAAAAAAAAAAAAACCTTTACCTATTCAGATCAATTGTGATCCAGAGGTGCGCTAGGGCGATTCGCAGCTAATGAGAGTTTAACGAGTGAGGATGCGCCAAACCACTGCACTCAAACCTAGACCTACAATTTATAGTGGGATCCGAACCACTCCTTTGATGACATTTCTGTCTGTAGCCTACAAAGGAAGGCTGTGAGCCTCATTTCCAGTACATATGATTCGAAAAAGAACAAGTGAAAAATTTCCCATACCCAGTCTCGAACCCATGATCGCTGTGTCGGTGTTGCAATAATTAGGTACCGAAGTACTAAACCATTCCGCCACCGAGCCACTTCAGCTCACTTCTAGCAGTTAAGAAATCATGAATTTTGGCCTGAAAATAGATTATGTTGCCTTTTTCATCCATGCCTTGAACTTATTTAAAAGTGCTCAGTCAGTTTTTGAATAATTAGAATTCTGCAAAAGGGTAAAAAAAAACTTTTTTTCTGAGTTACAAACTTTCAAAGAGAAAATACTTGTAAAGAGTGGAAAAGATTTTTTTTTCTTCAGCTCATTTCTTTTTAAATTCACTGAAAAGTTTTTTGTATATAATTGAGATTGATTTTTGAGATTTTAAAATCCAAATTAATAAAATGATAAGCTTCCAAACCTTTGTAGACATTCAAATAATTTGATAGCTAGAAAATCTTTTGTATTGATTAAATTCTATTATACAAACTTGCAATATTCGCAATTTTATATCAACTTAAAATTGATTTCATCTTCAATTTATTCACAAAATGTAAATGAGTTAAATTCATTAGTATGCATGGCACTTGATTGAAAATTAAGCTTTCAAACCAGAAAAATGTCATCTCATTCAATTTATCAATTTTTATAATTATAGATAGAGAGAGAGAGAGGAAGTTAAAAATAAAATTCCTATAACTACGTTTTGAATTTTAAATATTTTCGATTTGCAGGTTTTGTTTAATTAAATTTAACAATTTTCATTTGTTTTGATATTACTTGAGAAAACTAAAATAAAAGACATTTTATTTGTGCATTTTAGTTTGAGATTATTTCATTTTTAAGTATCCATTTTAAAGAATAGAGTTTCCATTTTAAACTTAACCCTTAATTAAACAGTTTTGATCTTATTTTAAGTAGCACAAATTTTTTATTTTGTTCTGAACGCCAAAAACCCTTGTTATCCTATTGTTTTCATTTCACATGAAATGTATGACAAGTCATCTCAATTACCCGCTATGCCAAAAATGAAAATCCACCTTTTTATTGTGTCGTTTCTGTTCAGTATTAAAATTCATGTTATTTATACATTTACAATACCTCAGTAAACTTGTCATATCTGCAAAGAATTATTTCGAATAGCAACCCGAATATGAATATACATAATGAATATGGATAAACTTTATGTATTTAACCTCGAAAGTAAAAAGTGCCACCGTTAATTTATTTTTCCTCTAAGTAATGTTAAACAATATTAGAAAATAATAAATTGCAACTAATGTACTAATTCATATCTTATATTTCAAGACTTTTATTCTTATGGTGCCCTTTCAAGATTTCATCATAGGAGATTTCTAGCATCTCTTCATTTAAAAAATGAGTGTTATGCGTACTCGTATTCTTCATAACATTTTTTTAATATCTTTAAATGCTTTTTAAGGTGGATAAAAAGAAAATGGAAGGAGATGAATAAGACATGGGGAGATTTAAACAGACTTCTTACATTCAAGAGTTTTCTTGCATCATTTTATATGCTGTGCTATTGTGATGATATTCTGTTGAGGAAGTCAATGAAAATGAAAGATAAAAGCTGAAACTCAATGACGGCAAACCGCTGTGAGTGATTCGTAGGGGAATTTTTTTTTATCTTCTTCTCATCTGGTAGATATAATTATCTTTTATAAAATTTTCATCATCGTTTCATCACTTCACCTCCAATTTCTTTAATTAAATTTTTCTTTCAACATTATTGATATTAATTTCTGTTCTTGTTCTTTTAATTCCTTTTAGGTACTGTGTGATTATACAGCTGTATTTTATTATTAATCTACTGTTGACAAACTTGCTGTTTATTTTATTTTTCCCATTTTTCTTTAATTTTTTTCTTACGAAACAAAAAAGAAATGATTTGGAAATTCAAAAAGAAATTAAGAATAAAATAAGCCTATAAAATTAAATACAATTAAAATGCTAACAATAGTTCTAAACTTTTCTGATAAAGAAATATTAAGGACTTGAGAAAGAGAAGTTTTCTTTTTTGTGAAATTCAAAAAGGCAAGGAGATTCTCATTCTTACTTTAATTTTCATTTCAGCATTTTCGTGCACAATTAAATTGAAAGAAAGTAGGAGAAAAAAGAGAGATAAATGAAAGCAGCAAAAACAAATGACATTGAGAAAGAAAAGAATTTGGAGTGGGATGGCAGTAAAATATAAAGAGAAATTCAAAAGAAATTGTTATATAAATCTTTATTAGTTATAATCAAGGCAGAAGAAGAATAATTCTGGTGGTTTATACAGGACTATAATTTTGAGAAATTAAATCTTTTTCATTTTTTTTGAATTAATTATTTTTGCATTTCTATTCATGTTTTTTCACATGATGATAATTAGTAATGGATTTTCATAATAACTGGAGATTTTAAGTTTTTTACAATTAGGTCTAATGATGGCATCTTATTTTATTTTATTTCTTTGCAATAATACAGCCAACATGTAAAAAAAAAATCAACAGAAACAGATTTTGAAGGATAATTTTATAGCGTGTGTATTTTTTCAGAACCATATCTAAATAATTAATGTAAATATTTAAGACCTCTGGTTTCATTAAGATTATCTTTAAATATTTTCTTAGACATTTGATTTTTTTTAAACGGATATGAATGCGTGAATCTTTTTGCTATTTTTTTTTTTTTTATAATTTTTCGTTTATTTTAACAATTCAACTTTCCGCATAATGTAACAAAAAATAAAAAGCACAAATAAAAAATAAAGCATTAGGAGTGAGGAAACGTGTTGTCAGAAAAAAATATAAGGAAATAAAAGCAAATATAAATGTGCCCAAAAGAACTCTGATCTGTCATTTGTTTAATTAAATTAATTAAAGTTTTAGTAATCTTTACGCATTTCGATGAAGCACTTCCATATTTTTCCTTTCATTAATGTTTTCTCAAGTTCATCGTCACGATTATTTCTTCGTTATGCTAATAATTTTTATGGCTGCTGCAAAGTTTTTTTATTAACTGGCTGCTCCCTTTTTCAGTATCGAAGGAAAGGAAATTTTCCGCCTATTTTAAAAGTATTTGCAGTTAATTATGGTTTATAATTGGTTCCATAGTACAAAACTAATGCGTGTTGTTGATTGCAATGAAAGCATAGCTTTTTTAATAAATGCATACATATGCATGCAAAAAATACTTTACAGCATACTGATATGACTCTATTTCAAAAAATCTAAGACCATCTAAAACTTGAAAATTTGCCAAATGAAGCAACTTTTTACATTGCAGCATAGAGAGTGGAATGACTATGGGTTTTAAATGTCATTTATATTCCAACAGTTTTTATTACTCTTTATTTGGTTTATAAAGAATTTATATGAAATTTTTGTGAGTCTCTTTTTTTTGTGTGAACGAACGAATGATGCATATACTAGAAGAAACATTAAGAAAAAGAAAATTTAATGCCTTAGTCCGATGGAATGTCATGTTACTAAAAAGCACCTAATTCCCTTTTTCTTGCAAAGAATTTATTTCCACATTTATTACATTTGCTTATGCATTAGTGTCATGTATCCTTCTAATATGAGAATGCAAACATTTATCAAATCACGTGTAGATGTATAAAGAGATATGAAAATTTTCAACCCCAGAAACGTATGCTACCTGAAAACGAAATTTTTTATGTAATATGTTACTTTAAAAGGAAAAGTGGAAGCAATAACAACAACTACAAAAAACAAACTGTGTGGAATACGATTGACATCAAATATTTAACAATCAGGCGAGGTGCGCACATACAAATTTATCAATATTTGACGAGAAATGAACAAATACAATCATTTTTTATTCTTTGCTGTGTTATTTGAAGAAAGAAAAATCATTCATTTTGCATCGATCGATTCCCGTCAGAAAAATGAGAGAGACGTGATACGTCGCGAAACTTTTGATGTTTGTTTTTTGTTTTGTTTTTGGAAATATTGTTAAATGTAGTATGTCACTGTAATAAACAACAAAAAATTATATTTTCTATATTTTGGATGCGCTATGGTCTTATTTCAATTTTCATATGTTTTTTTTTCTTACGTTACAGCATAGAGCAAATGCGGGAAGATTTATGAATCTCGTCTGTTTTTCATTTACATTTATTTGCTTTTTCTTTGCCTCAAATCATTTTACATGGCTATAGATGTACGTATAAAGCTTTTCTATCTTATTCATAAAATATTATATTGTTATCGTAAATAATCGATATGGTTGACATTTCATTCACTTCTATTATTCGTTCTTTGTCTATCTCTTTCTCTCATTTACGTATGCATTATAAGTTATAAGAGATATCGATTATTTAAACCGCCTTATTTCTGACATGAACAAGTAAGAAAATAATATTAGAACTTAAAATTGATTTTTTTTAAAAAGCATGTCATTTTTATCAAATGTCTGGAGACTAATTTTAAGACATTGCATTGTCAAACAAATAACAAGGAAAGAGAGTTTTAAAATTGATTTTTCTTTTTATCGTTTTCTTGTTCACTTTTCTAACACAAAAGAAAAAAATGTAATGCACAGATTTTGTTGTTGTTTCCCATATTAAGCATCAGTTGTCATAGCTTTTTATACATGAACCGAGATAAGCTTCTGGTTGTTGTTCATTTGCTACTTTTACAATTACATTCTGTTTACCTCTATCAGTAAATTTTTATTATTTCTTTTTCTATTTTTTCACATAATACTTTAAGTTGTGCTTAACATACTTTGTCTCATGGGTAATCTATAATCAAAAAGGATGTAGCATAAATTAATTTCAGTTTGCATTTATAACAAGCTTTGTGTCCACATTATCGGTTGTTTGATTATGCATAAATTACACTTTGTTTTTCTCTTAAGTTTTCACTTTAAGCCACTTGATATTTCTATTCATTATTAAATGTATTAATGGAAGAATCAACATGATGCTCAAGGGTATGGGTAAGATAATAACGTATATCAAAAATTAAGCATATGAATGCTTTCATGCTAATATTCCCTAAATGCTTATATCATTTTTATATCTTCAACAGTAAGTATATTAAATCCAAATCAAATATTAAATCCATTTTATTTGAAATATAAATGAGTAAATCAAATACGAGACTGAAACCATTATCGCGATACAAGCATGGGATGCTTGTTTGTGCTGTGAATTTTTAATAGAAAATACTCACCAAGCACGAACACTACAAGTTATTCCATCATCTACTCTTTTTTTTATTTCTTGAAACAAAATGTAATAGTAAACTATTTTCAGCTAATTTTAAACATGAAAAAGAGGAAAATGACATTTCAAATGAGTTCTTGTTAAAAAAAAATTAACTATACAACAAACTCCATTTTCTTTCTTGTTTTAATATTAGCATTCTGTCTGTATGCTCTGTACCAAAACAAATCAAGTGAAGATTAATATGTTACTAATTGAAGATTTTTTTTGCGCTCCATTTAAAAGGATTTTTATTACTGTATCTATTAAACGTTTAAGCTAACACAATTCAATGTGCACTATCTACATACATCAGCATATTTTATTGTTTGAAACACAAGTCAACTTAAAAAAGTGCTATGTTAAAGTTCGAAATTAACGACCAAATTGAACACGTTATTTATAACATTCAATGAAAATGTTTTTTTATAAAAACAGAAACTGATCCTAAGAGTCATAAATCCAAGTATATATACTATGAAAGCAATATATTGGCTTTAAAATATCAAAAATAGAATCTAAATGTTAATCCCGATCCACACACGTTGAAATTCATTGAAATGTTCGTCAGACGGCAGCCGAGTTGATAGTTTAATTAGAAGCAGCACTAAGAAATGGGTTCCAAGAGCCAGCCGCTTGGTTCAAATTATACTATCAACGTGGCTACCGTGTGGCAATCATTTAAATGTCATGAATAATTCACATCATAAATCTAACATGTTATTACCATCATAATCGAATAATTGTCAAATCTAAATCTTGTCTAAATTCGAATATTTTTTGTCACTTTAAATGAAAATATTGATGAGACGCGATCAAAATAAAAATATGTTATGAGGGAAAAATCAATAATCTCTGTCATAAAGAGGACCTTGTATAAAGATAATCAGGGAAACATTCACTGCTTATAAATATTTATACACATATATAAGTTGAATAATTTCATGTTTGCATGTCTCAGCATATAAGCACGAAATCTTATCTCAACAGCAGCAGTTTTTTGCTAATCATTCAGCAAAGCACTTTAAATCTCTCATTTTTTGCCGTCTCGTTAATGCCTTCGAAGCAGGAAGAAGAGAAATAGAAAAATCAATAATAATGATTTAATGAAATATGTATGAACAGAGGATTTTCACACATTTTCATCCTTCACAGAAATTTTAAAAAAATCCTTTTAAAAACTTATTTTTTTTTTAAATAAAAAATTGCATAAATTTATTTTATCCATATTTGAATGTTTTTGTGCAGGTTTCTGAATTAATACATGTCATCAGTTTCAATTATTTTTGTTTAAAATAAACTTTTACCAATTAAATCATTTTTTTTTGAAATCATCATATCTATAATCAAAAAATTGTTAATTTATGAGAACTTTAGATATTCAAAATGCCCTTAGTTGAATAATGAAACTTTGAATGACTTTTTTAAACTCGAAAATCATGATTATCTAATAAAATATCATACACATATAAAATGGTTGAATTATAAAATTCTAGCAATAAGGAAATACCCTGGGAAATACAAATGCAATTTTGCAAAATAATTCAGTAATAAAAGACGTACTTTTTATTGCAATACAAAAACTATTACATTAAATTGAATTTACAATTAAAATTGTGGACGAAGCAAAACTAAAAAAGTTGTGGTAACATCAAAAGTTTAAGAGTTATTTTTTTCTAGATTTCAATTTCTCTCAGCAAATGTTAGAAATGTGCTTCTGATATTTTATTTAGGTATTAAACACATAGAAAAAAAAGCAATGTGAAATAGAGAGAATGGAAGTAAACAGAATGAAACTTAATTGAAACCAGAGGCTATTCATCAAGGCAACAGCAGTAGGGGTAAATGTGAAGAACAAAATTAATATATTATATTCGGGTGATTCTCGTGGTAGAAAAACATTCACAAAATCGCTATGTGTGTATTTAGCATATAAGAATTGATTGCATGTAGAAATCATATTCTGATCTACTTCATTTTTGTTATGCTACGTGGAAAATTTTTCATGTATTGTAGAAATGAAAATAACAGCAAACATAACGAACGGAGCACTAATAAATTAAATAAACATGAATTCAATATAAGTTTGTATATCATTGTTCCCTTACACTCATACCGCATATTTTCATTCTTCCTTAATATCTTATATTGCTTTGGTATATCAAAATAAAATTAATGACTCCTTGAATTAAAAACCAATCTGTCTGTAATTATAGAGTAATCAGATGAAGATTCCATAAATGTGTGACGTATTTAAGTTTTTCTTCTTTGTTTTTTTGCAGGTTTTATGACTTCAAGCCTAGTAATTAACCGTGGTTAAATTCTAAAAAAGTTTTTATTTTTTGCTGATTTTTTTATTTTACTTCTCTACCAATTTCAGTCCTCCATATTTTTATTTTTCTCATCGGAAAAGAAATTCATTTGACATTTTCGTAGTCTTACATCTGTACTTCGTTGTATTTGTGAATTCTAAAGTCATTGTACTTTGCTACATATTTGATAAATTGGTTGAGAAAAACTGAAGAATACATGAATGACTTAAACTATTAAACATCTAAAAATGTGCAGGGAATTTACTTTTGATTGTATCAAAATTCAAAAAATACTATATTTTCTTGGCAAACATTTTCAAAAGTTTTTTAAGATTGAGAAGAACAAGAAAATAAAAGGACATGTCAATGATAGATTTCATGCTACCAATTTATTGCGTAAATTTTTAAAAGTAATTGTCATTTCAATTAAATTCAAACGATTTAAATTAAGAATTCTTTTAAATTGAAAATTGGAAAAATAAAGGCAAAAAGAAAATAAAATTGCAGGGAAATAGAATTTTGAAAGTAAAATTGAAAATGTCCTTAACGTGACAGTAAGTGTTGTGTTGCGTAACATTATTTTTGTTCTCTTCTCCTATTTTCATTTAATAATTTATCATTCACTTAAAAACAAGATGTGACAGTGAATATAATGTATTTTGGGCAAACAAAAGTACAAGAGAGGGGAAGAAAAAGCACGAATGAGGGTGAGCAGACATAAAACGAAGCTAGGATTTTTTTTTCTCTGCTTGTGCTTTGCATCACGGAAATAGACGTTTTAAAAATTCTTGTTGAGATGCTTTTGCAAAAATAATTTGTATATTTTACAAATCTACATTAATAGGATTGAATAATTCAAAACGATGAAAGCCGGTGAGAAAGGAAGCTTAAGAAAAAGCATGCAGTCTCATAAATTTTTTATTCACATTTACTTTAAGCATACCATGGTTTTTACGTCAATAAAGAACTAAGCGTTGAATATAATTTAATGATTTATTTCTTTTTAAAAAAATCATTTTAATCCATTTCAATATCTTAAATAGAATTTTTAAACGGATCCAGTTGTAAGATTTGTTTTTTTTTAAAAAAATATTGTTTTCAAACTCTAAAGGTTCACCAATATTTAATAGAAAAGTTTAAAGACTAATCAATTTATCGAAATTGTCGAATTTTATTCAAAAGTTTTCACACTGTTTTTTTTTTCAAAAAAGAGACACTCAATTAATTAATTGGTTGATCAAATGAAAATCAATGAAATGTTTAAGGTGCTAAGCAATTTAGTTTAATTCAATTCACGAAGAGTAATTAAAAAGGCAACTGATGAGCAGTAATTGAGGACATAATTAAAAAAGTTTCAGACTTTGATAATGAAAATAAAAACTTAAGCGTAATTTAATGCCTTTATTAAGAAAAAATGCCTCTATCATCAAACAAAATACTTTATATTACATTTTTAGATAGGACTCTTGATAATTACAATTTAAAACCGTTAATAAGCGTTTTAATTTCCATAGCGAGATAAAGAATGAGTATAAACTGGATGGAATACTTTATTTTATTGATTTGAGGCACGAAATTCAACAACAAAATGTTATTTATTGTCGGGTGGGTATATTATGTATTAACATTTGGTCAGCGAGAATCGTCTGATTCCTTTCATAGTGCAACTTAATTATGGCGTGATTATATTGCTTTCATTTCCTTTGCCTTCGCAAAGAAAAATAATTAGAAGCAAAGTTACTAAAGTTACTCCCCTTCTCCCATATTTATTCATTCATTCAATCGCATGAAAAAATTTTTCATTTTATTTTATTTTATGTTGGAATTAAAATGGGATTATTTGGAATGTTTCGTGTTCATTAAATATGAAATAAGTTTTCTTCATTTTTAATATGAAGGATTCTCTGTATTTTGTGTCATTATATGTATACATTTCCTATTTGCTTAGCTTTCTCCTTCCTCCTTTCATATTAAGAAAAGAGTTTCTTTATATTGATAAATGTACGCGACAGTAAATTCATGCGATATAATGTACTTTTCGCTCTTTCCTCTTTTTTTCTTTTATGTTGAATGAACAATCCATTATAGCACGTGCAGGAAATGTAATGTATCTTTAATTTTCCTCTTTTCGATAAAAAGTTCTATAATGTTATTACAATAATTGCATGTGCTCACAATGCTTCTTAGAAGAAAAAAATATTAAAATAAGATGAATAGCTTTTAAATTTTTTCCAAAACTGTCAACAATTCTGGTAAAAAATAAATTAATTCATTCTCAAAATGAAAGTGTATAGTTCAAAAAATGAAAAAAAAGAAGAAAAAAATAAAAACACAGACACAAATAAGCTTCATAAAATCTAATTAACTATGTTATGTGAAGTGAGAATTTCGTGGCATATTTTATTTAGATTTATGAAACAAATTGAGTTAAATCCTGAAGTTTTTTGCATTCAGACTAAAATTTGAGTAATAATCTTCAAAAAATTGGGATTAAAATTAAAAAATGAATGTTTTTTTTAGTAAATTGTTCAGATTTTTGAGAAACGGGCCTGTATAAAAAAAAAAACAAAGAAAAAAAAATTGTGATCAAACTTTTGTTTAAAAATCTACTATTCTCACCATAATAATAATCATCAAAAACTATGCTTTGTTTATTTAAAAGAATTTTAATATAATTATATTTTTTTGATTTGTAATGTTTAAAACAGTGTTGCATTCTGGCTATTTGTCTGGATCAGATAAATTCTGAGACAGAAATTTCTTCATAAAGATCGATTCTATATGAAGATAGAAAATCTAATCTACACAAAGATTATTTCTACATAAAGATTCTGTCTACATAAAGATTCGATGTAGATGTCTATAATTCTACATTCTTCTCTGATGTAGACCTGGAAAAAATGTAGAATTGTAGACATCTACATCTAATCTTTATGTAGACAGAATCTTTATGTAGAAATAATCTTTGTGTAGATTAGATTTTCTATCTTCATGTAGAATCGATCTTTATGAAGAAAGTTTCTTAGCTAGACAAAAACTATTGAAGAATCTTCATTTTTCATCTAGTGTAGACATCTACATTTGCAACACTGGTTTAAAAGCTTTTTTGTTTTTTAAAATAAATTTTTAAAATTTCAAAATTTAAAAATGAAATAGCTATGGTTTTTTTATTCTATGCAACTATAGTACTATGATGGAGGAAATATTAGAAATAACTTAGAAATAACTTTCCGACACTTTTCACTAAAGAATGACAGAACATTAAAATAATTTAATAAAAAAAAATGAAAATAAAATAAAATTTGAAGTTGTTAAAGGTTTAACATGTGTCTTAGAATATTTCGCTACTTAAATTGTTTTGACAAATAAAATTAAATTGATTTTTTTTCTAGGGTGCAATTTATCTAGAACTATCTCACAAACCTTTTAGCTTTGACTTTAATGGTTAATTAAAATGCTGTTTTCTTTGAACATTCAACCTTCCATTCATCTTCCCTGAATGGAATACCGAAACAGTCAAGCGTTTGAATCTCAAAGAACATTTTCTTCTGAATTATTTTTCTTATAATATACTTCCCAAGTGCTCGCAGAAATTACTTTTATATAGTCTGCCTGATTCGTATGAAACTTTAAGTAATTTCAAGGTTCCACGCGTATGTGCTCGAGACTTGTATTTACTTCGAATGTGACATGATACATAATCTGTCCTAGTGTATGGTCCTAGTGTATGATTTCTATGTAATATATTAGGTAGCTGAAAAAGAATTAATATATATAAAATTATAATCAAGTCATTGCCAGTAGCGTTTTTGGTTTAAAAAAATTTAACACTTTTAATTTTAGAAATGCTTTTTGGCATGTCGTATAATAAAGACAAAAGAAAATTTTCATACCTGAAAGTGATTGTCTTTGATCTTATGAAAATGTAATTACATTATAAAACACAATTTACCCTAATAAGAAATTTTAATTTCTTAATTGAAAATTCTTTATAAGAAACTGAAGAGCAAACGCATAAAAATAAAAATTTTGGATTAAAAGTTCAGACAAAGTGAATCCATAAATAACAACTAGATCAAAAAAATTAAGAACAAAGATTATGTGAAATCATTGCTGGTACATCAATCATTCCATTTTTTCCTCCTTTTTCGCACCCCCTGTCAAACAACAGCCAAAAACGGGAGAAAAAAACTTATCTATCTCTTATATAAGTAACGAGAGTCGTTATCGTAGAAAGTATATTTCAATTTTAGCTAGAATTGAGTAACTATACAGTGTTCTGTCCAAATAATATAACTTGAGAATTTAAAAAAGGCAACTAGATAAAAATAATGAATCTTTAAAATTGTAAAACATTAATAATGCTGCTTAATTTCATTTCACTTTAATACTATTTTTTATTTTGCTCTGCTCTAAATATTACATGTAAATATGTTAAAAAAAAGGGAGAAAGATTTTCCTTCGCATTTTTTCTCATTTAACTGCTGTTTGTGCCATCGTTTGTAACGTAAAATGAAAATTTATTTTCACAGCTAAATAATTCAGTTGAAACTTTCTGAATGTTTTTCTTATCACATGGTAACTGATGTATCTATTCAGTTTTTATCAATGTAACGTCATCATCTACAATTAATGACATGTATCAAGATTAGTATCGATATGCTGAAGTCATTTAAACATCAAGCGAGAGCAAAGTGATATAATAAATTTATTCATAAGCAATGCTTAGTATAGCAATTAAAATGTAACCATTCTCATAGAATATGTACGAGTGTAATTAAAAATAAAGTAAAAAGCAGCAAAGAGAGAAAAAATTCGAGTAATGTAAAAATAATACGGAAAAGAAAATTTAAAACCGCATAAAATAAAATAAAAATATATGAGTATTTTTATGGAATTAGGGAGCGGATGAAGAAAAGGAAAAAGCTCTACAAATATGTTCTTTAAAAAAAATTACTCATACCATTAAATTCAGAATTCTTTACACGAATAACCCTGAATAAATCATACAAATCATCAATCAAATAATGTCATATTGGAATTTTCTTTTCATTAATATCCAGCATTGTTGAAGAAGAAAATTACAATTTTTTACTGAGGAAAGAATGTAAAAAAGAACGAAAACGGTAAAGAGAAGACAAAATCCTTTCAATAAACTTCATTTTCCTGTCTTGATGCTTTTAAAATTGATGAAACAGATTGAACAGTTCGAACTCAATTCATCAAATAATATTAAAGGTGGGAGGGGCGAAAAATGAGTAGCTTTGAGATACTTGACAAGATTTTTATCGATTTAGAACGAAAAAATGATTGTAGCAAGGACGTAGGATGAATCATCACATTGTTGTATAAAGGTTGTGATGATTTTGCATCAATTGATGAAGTGTTATTTTAAAGATATGAGCTTTTTTCATTTTATGTCATCATATTCACACCGAACTTTCAAACTAGAGCTGAATCAAAAATCAGAATGATTGGTGCTCAGGAAAATTAATTAAATTAACATTTTTAATCATCTCATGCTTCACCGTGGGGTTTGTGGAAAACAGCTGTTTTTGAAAAACAGTCTGTTTTCGGTTTTTGATTTTTAAAAACAGCTGTTTTCCTGTTTTTCTAGAATTCAAAATAAACTGAGTTATCCTAAGTGTTTCTCTAAGATAATGAAACTTTTTGGTGGTTATAACCAGTTATGCATACATTATAGAGCATTATAGAGCATTAAGTAACATTGCATTGTAAAAGTTCCATAAACTCCAATATTTTATTTGAAATATTCAAAAAAAGCTTTCTAAATAAAAAAATATCTTGTAAAATTGTTTTGATTATATTTTTGAACTTTAATAAATGCTACAAAAGGTTCAACAAATTTAAAATTTTGATTGCAAAATTAATAATGATTAATCATAAATTTGATAATGATTTTAAACCTATAAAACATACAAAAAAATTTAAAATAGTAAATACATTTCAACTTGGAATTCTAGAAAACTATATTAAGTTCTTCAAAAAATTAAGAAATTTTTTTTTCTGTAAATTATATTTAAAAATGAAAAACAGAAAACAGGTCTGTTTTTGAGACCCGTTTTTTATTAACAGATTTTTGTCGAAAAACAACTGTTTTTTCCCAAACCCTAGTTTCACGTAGATAACCCTTAAATAGGTTACTTTTCTTACAACTCTCAGGATGCTGGTTTATACCTCATCACGGAAAACTTTATTCTTTTTTGGCATTTTATGGTTTTATTTTTAGATAAAAAATCGCATTTTCAAAATTTTCCATGCATTATCCGAGTTTTCACGTCGTTTGTTCATTTTTAAAACATTTTCGAAACTTGTAAAGGTAGCTCAAAAATGCACTTTGTTCGTTTGTTCGTTCGTTTGTTCGCTCAGAAGAACTTTACCGAAAACTTTTTAACTAGACATCGAAGAGAGCTCGGATTTAATTTATTAGCTCCAGTTGTATTGATTTATTGGCCGATCAAACAGATAAAATAAATTTTTTTTTTGAAAGACAAGTGATCAAACTGATCGAAAATGATGAAAAATGTTCAAAAATGGTCGAAAATTAATAATATCAATTAAAAATGTTCAAAATTCAAGAGAAATATTGAAGATCTGTGTTGGATATAATGGATGTTTATATATCCTCTAAGGTATGAAGTATCAAAAGGAGGTTGTTGTGATTTTGTTGTAATTTTTATGGGAGGAACTCAAAAAATAATTTTAATCTATGGTGTGAATAGTTTTATGAAGTCTGATTAGTTTCATCACCAGTTTTCATTTTAAAGTTGTTCATTTCTCATTTCATTAGCATGAACATATGAAATCTTTGGGACTTTATCGATTTTTTTGGATGTTTTATTTCTTTTGTTCTCTTAGCTGCAAAAGATATTCATGATGAAAAAGGAGCAATAAAAAAATTAAATGCCTTCTCTTATTATTATGATGCAGTAGAAGGGAATGCGTTAAGTAGATTAGAATTACAGATTACTACCTTTTATTCTTTTTCTTTTCTAATCTTGAATCCATTTATTCTTGAAGCTTATTACCCTATAAATTTTTTACAGTAATTGTATCTTGTACTTGTAATGATTAAAGAAATTCACCAGAATATTTAAATTAATTATGTTCATTATAGAAATATAAGTTAAATATTTTTTATCAACTGGGTGGAATGAGTAATTTATATTGTTTTGAAATGGATTCAAGTGTTTTTAAAAATTTGTTTTAATTTGCTAAAGTGTCGCATGGCAAAAAGTTAGAAAACTTAGCTTCAAAGTCATAAAAATAACATTTTAATTTGACATGGCAATAAAAGAAAAGAAAAAGGCTCGACTTATAATTATAAGTCAATTTCTTATATGAAGAGGGCATGTAAAACTAACGCTTAAAAATTATATATAAATTTTATTAAAAAAACTACAATTTTACTGTTTTTCATAATCCATATCCTATTGAAATTGCATTGTATCTTAATTTTAACTGTGTAAAGTTAACAGTTTATTGAAGTCAAACATTTAAGTTCACAATGAATGATGAAATCGTAAAGTAAAATAATGGAGTTCAGTAAGAAGACTCTTTACCTTTGTTATAGGAACAAAAAAAGTTTTATTATATTTTTGCTCTTTTTCTCTTTACAAGCATCAAAAAGAGCTTTATTTTGAAATGAACGCAGGTTTACTTCAAAGTGGCTCATTTTGCTTTCTTTTTGCTTTTATCAAGATTACAATTTACATGAGTTTTTTTGAGGTTTTCAGGCAGGTAACGAAAAATAGAAGAGAAAAGTTTTCCCTCATGCTGCCATACCATCAAGTATGTACTTTTTTCGAACTTTTACATATTTGGTTTTAAAGACCAATGCTGTAAAGCATGAAGGTCAGCTTTAATATTGAAAATGTAATTTTCTATACTTGAATTATGATTTATGTATTATGAGATTTTTTTTTTAAAAAACATAATTAAGAAAAAGTTTCAAATTACTAAAAAAGAAAAAAATATTAAATTATTAAAAAGTTGATAGACACTCTTGAATTTTATATTTTTCAGAAATTCATTCAAAAATTTTATCTGCTCTCAATTTTAATTTGAAACTTTGACAGGTTTATTGTTTCATGTTTGCAAGAGGTGTTTCTGGCGTGAACATTGTACGTACCCAACAGAATATAATGAACTTAAAAAATTTAGTAAAATAGGAAAGTATCATAACTCATAGAGGTTAATTATTGCTAAAAAGCAAAAAGGGGCAAAGAATATTTTCATTCGTTTTTATGAAAAAAATCACCATTCTATGTTGAATGAAAATAAATTCTGATATTGATTTTTGTTTCCTTCTTTCTTTCAAATGGAATAAGCAAAAAATAGCAATGAACGAGTGGAGTATTTTTACGCTTTTATGGTGTGGTAAATTATACACTGAAAATATATAGCAGAGAGAATTCAGGCGAGAAGAAAATAATTTTGATTATTCTTTCAGTAATTTTTTTTTTCACTTTTTTTCCTTTTTCTCCAGCAAAGGCTCTCAAAAAAATTTTTCACAAAGTATTTTTGTACATATGTATGTTCGTTAGTTATATTTGTAAGGAAAAAAATAAATGTTATTAAATAATCACAGTCACGAAAATAGACATTAAAGTAAATAAGAAGGAGAGTACATTAGAAAAAAAAGGAGCTTGTGATGAAAAAGTTCATTAAATTAGTGAGCGAAAGAGAAAAAAAAACATAATTCTTTTAGACTATAATTTTTTAATGTATTGTCATATATTGTGTTTTTGCATTAATAAAGAAAATATTTAAAAACATACCTTTCTAGTTTTTTCCTCATTTTTTTATTAAATTCATAAAAACTATGAGAAATAGTTTTAATTTTGTACAAATCTTTTAATGTGTTTTGATTTTTAATATTTTTTCAAATGTAAAACCAAACCGTACCTAAAAATAGTTTTGGGCTGCTTTGGGTTGCATATTTTAAAGCAAAAAACTTAAACTTTTTAATCTTTATTTGTTATAGACTAATCTTGCTTGTATCTACTGCTTTTATCAACAAATTCAATTCCAGATTTAAGATTCAAATACACTAAACTAAAAATCACATATCATCAAAATACAAAACATAAACATATGTATGTAGCTAATTTCAGAAAATGAATAAATGAATGTACAGACTAGTAAAAAGAACGGTCTAGTAAAATTTTATTATAAAACAGTTAAGAGATCCGCTAATATTTATATCAAGTCCGGAATTACATCACAAAGATTTTCCACAATTGTATTTTAAAAAATAGAAAATTCAACCTAATTTAGTTTGGATGGGAATCTATGAATAATAAAGTTGATATGCTGTACCTCCAACATGGCATCTAAAGTTAACAGAGTGATTGCAAAAACTCCACCAGACAGACACCAGCTTGCAAAACGGAGAATAACACATTCGTTGCTACATTTGATATATCTTTAATTTTTTTTAAAAAAAACTGAAAATAAACCTACACATTTTATGAGGAATAGAAATTGTTAAAAAAATTGATTTGTAGACTTTTCTATGCTGTTTCCGCTAAATTTTCTTTATTACTTACCCTAATACATTAATTTTAAAAGTTATTGCATTATGTCATAACAAACCCGAGTGGACAAAGTACTAGTTAAAAGCTTGCCATTGACTTGCCTTTTCACGGCGAGTAAGTATCCATTGACGTGCCTTTGCAACTAGACTTAGGGACGACTAATGACATATTTTGCGCTTTCCATTTAACTGGACATAGGAATTGCAAATATGTCTAGTTAATGTCCAGTTACAAAAAAATCGAAATAAAATAAATAACACGTGTCTTTTTCTCCATATTTTTTTCTTTTGTAAAATTTTATTATTGTATTAGTGTAATTAATTAATTAAAGTACACTATCACTTATGAAAAATCTCTAGTAAAAATTGAGTCTCGAACACTTGCGCGTGAAACAATTATATTTACTTAAAAGTTTCATACAAATTTTGGTGGACCTTATATAAGTGATTTCTGTAAGCACTTGTGAAGTATATGGTCAAAAAAGTAAGGAAAATTATTTTTGAGTTTCGAACACTTGATTGATTAGCATGAATGTCCAGTTAAAGTCTAGTTAACGTCGAGTTCTCTTTGTCGTATAAATTTTGGCAAGTTAAAAGACTGTTAAATGATTGTCCAATAATGGACTTCAACTGGCTGTGTCCACCCGGGAAATAAAGACTAAAGGAAATAATGTGCAAGTTTACGCTGCCGGGAATTTATAAACAAGAAATACTGCAGTGCAGAAGAATAAAAATTATTAAATAATATTTATTTTGATAATGCAAATAGTAAGCAGTAGCACATAATTACCACGCTATAATATTTTAAACTATAAAAGCTAAGCTTAAAAATTATAATACTATAAAATGTAAGTTGGGAAATAAGAATTGTCGAGAAACTTTGGAATTCTCGTTTTTTGCTACAGCATTTTACCGTTTAAAATATCAAACTACAATGAACATTAAAAGAGCAACTTTTTCGCGAGCAGCATTCATTAATGTAAATTTATGATTAACCTCTAGCATTTCCTGGCTCATATAAATCTTTAAGCAATTTTAACTCTACCTTCTCTCCTCATCCTCTCTTGATCCCATCTTTTGAAATGACTGCGCTTGTTTTCCTTTCATTTGCATCAACCGGCATTAATTATAATAATCCAAGTTGAAGAAGTAATAATACTAGCAATACTATTCGGTATGAACGGTAAAAGTATAAATTTATTCTTAGACGATAAGCAATTAAGTTGATTTAGGAGTTTTGATAAGATTTCAACATTTCTATCAATTATCTACGTGATTAATCAAAATAGCTATATTCAACAGTGGACAATAAAAGCTAATTAAAAGTTCCTTATTACGTCAATTTGATTTCATCATCATTATTATTATTATTGTTATTATTATCAACTGAGTTGCTAATATAATTGAAATAACTTTCTAACCCCTCTTCTCTATCGTCTTCTTCGCTTATTTGCTCATTTTAACAATCATCTTATAACTTGAGAAGGAGGATGAGCATATAATATAAAATAATTTTTAATCTTCGACAAATCAAGATTGCGCTTCGAAAAGTTTTTTTTTTCTGCATATTAAACAAAAAATAATTAAAGCTTCCCATCGGGCATATTAAAATCACTCTAAGTTTCCACATAACATTTAACAGAAGAGTACTAGTTGTAATTAAAACGACCGAATACTGAGCAAAAATGCTAAATTGTTCTCTGATGATTTTATCTTATGAATGTTTAAAGCATTATATAAAAAAGAGAAATTCTATCAAAGATGCTTTTTAACTCAGCACGATTTCGCCTAACTAAATGGTAAAAGTTTTCCATGATAAATGCAAGAAATTTTTCTTCTTTAACAATGAGGAAAAGAAATTTTTTGCTATGTACACATAGCGAGGGAATTTAAATTTTAATCCTCCTCATGCTATGTTTTCTTCTTATAGAGAATTCTCAAAAAAAAGAGCAAATATTAGAAAAGTTTGTAAATCGGTTGGAATCAAAAACTGAGAAGAAGCTTTCAATACAAATTTATCGTCCTTAATCTTTTTTGACTCTTTAAGTCTTGAATAAAATTGATAAACATTTTTTGCTATCAATATAGAAGTCATTTCTTAAATTCTTCAAAATTACTCTGTATTGAGTAAATAAAATGTAAAATTTTCAAATTGGTTTAATATATTATTTTATTCCTTTTGTAATTATATGAAACTGTAAGATATGCACTTTGATGAGATTAATTTTATATGCGCCATTAAAATAAAATATGTATCCTGTAGTCAATTAACATCATTGACTCTACGAAATATGTTTCAAACTTGTTGGTATGCAAAAATAAAAAGGTTGACTGTAAATTCAGATTGTACAGAAAAAAACATTTAATTATTTTTCAATATTTAACAAGAAACGGAAGAATATGTTTATTTGTTTAAAAAATAAAAAGGATAACATCACAAATTTTATATAGCTTCATCGATTGGTTTTATAGTTTGTTTTTTTTTGTTCCTAACTGTAATTAATGTCCTTTTCCTTTTTTATGTCCCCACTTTTTACTGTGATCACTTCCTCCTGCGTAGGAATAAATAAAGTATAATAGAAAAGATATCGAAGAAATGAGGAAAAAGAAAAAGAGAAAAAAGTTTTATAGCATTCACATCAAATCTTATAATTGAAAGTGAGTAGCAAACCTTTCTTTCCGTGCTCTTCTTTGTGACCATAATGTTCCTCATGTCCATCTTCATGCTTGTGTCCGGCATCGTCATCATGATGTGATCCCTTTTTGTGACTTCCCTTCTTACTGAAATGATCATGATGTTTGGCTGATTTGTTATGTCCCTCCTTCTTCTTTCCGCCCTTTTTGTGACCTGAAGATTCATGGAAGTGTCCCTCGCCTTCATCAAAACTATGTGTTTTAAAAGAAAGTAAAGCGAAAATAACAATCTATATTCTGTTAAGAACTTCCTCGCTTTTTTTAAAAAAAAAAAAACTTTAATTTAAAAAAATCTTCAGAAAATCTGAAGTTTGTTATTCTTTTCTAAAATAAAGCGTGGAAGTAGAAAAATTAAAATTCTGTTCATTGCAGAAAATCAATTAAATTTCAAGCAATATCATCCAGTAATACATACCCTTCATCACCGTCTTCGTCGAAGAATTTCTTCTCTTTTTTAGATTCGTCTAATTTGTGAATTTCATGTTTTCCCGAAGTCTTGTGACCTTTCTTGAATGAACCATGTTCTTCCCATTTACTGCCTAATAACAATAATTGAAATGTTCTTTTTAGGTTAAAAAGGCTTCCATAGTTAAGAAGAATGCTTAATTAAATTCTTGTGGTGTATTCAGTGTTTTATATATTTAATGGAAAAGAGAGTCATTAATTAAGACAAACTTTTGTTTCTTTCCCACACATAAATGTGAGAAAAAGGAAAGTTGAAATCATCCAGATAAATAGATACGTTGATTGAGGGGACTAGACGAGTAATCTCAAGGATCTCAATTTTATGTATTCATACACATAAAAGAAAATAAAACTAATTTTCATATTTTGCTTCTTTTTTGTTGTCGTTTCTTATATTCTATTATTACCTTTTTCTCCAGCTTCTCCCTTTTTTTTCTCATGGTGATAGCCACCTGTAAATTGTTCAGAAATTAGTATAAAGCAGTGTTATATGTCAGTTTGAATCAACCTTCATCATGATGTTTTTTCTTATGTCCATCTTCCTCGTGATATGATTTTTTATGGTCTTCTTTATCATGATGACCCTTTTTGCCTACAAAAGAGTATCAATTTATTATTATAATACGTTTACGTGTATGCTCTGTATAAAATGTAATCGTTTTTGTCTCAGAAATAGAAAGGAATACAGAAAGAGATGGAAACAATTTTTTAAATGTATAAATGAAGTTGTCACTTGCCTTCCTCATGTTCATGATTTTCCTTGTATCCTTTTTCGCCTTTGTCGCCATGTGAAGAATGCTCGTCTTCATAATGATCTTTTCCACCGCCCTTTTTCCATTCTTCATGCTTATCCGATGCTGCAACTTCCATATCATCACTTAAATAACGAGCATTGATTGTTGCAATCACTGCACAACATAAAAGTCCTAACAAAATTATTCTTGTTGTCGAAAGCATTTTTCGGTACTCTATATGTTTTGTCTCGTATTATATAGAACACACAACAATTGATGTTCAATGAAAATTAAGAATTTTTTATTGCTATTCTCTTTTTTGTTTCTTTCTTTCTTAACGAAATAAAACTGCAAAAAGACTTAAATCTCCAAATCAAGTCTCTCTATTCTGATTGAATTCCTCGTATCAACTGACAATATCTTTCAATTTCTGCCAACTATTTATATTGCTCCAGTACACATTAATTTATTTTTTGTTTCTTGCTACTTTCTGTTGTCTATACATTTTTTTGGAAGCCACGTATCTTTACATCATAGATATTGAAAACTATTGCACATTATTTAAAGTCTGCAACTGAAAGTTTCATTGATATCAAAGCATTGAATTTTTTTTTCCTCCATTTAATCGATTAAACTTTTCTTTTTATTTATTACTGTTCATACTTTATAACGAATTGGTAATTCTACCGTAAACTTTTAAATATAGGTCTTTCAAAAGTATTAAAATTAGGTTTCATTCTTAGATTTCGATAAATTAATCAAAAAATAATAGAATTAAAATGTACTTTTAATAAATATTAATAATAAAATCCAAAATTTTCAATTCACTTGATATAAAAATCTGTAATTAACGAATTACTACAACTAAGTTTTAGTTTTTATAATAAAAAAAGAAACACATTAAAAGCTTATCAAATTCACGGATTTTTGGTGAATTTTTTTTTCTATTTTTTGTTACAAAACGTCAAAGAAATTGCTTACTACAATACCTGCCAAGCAATAGACAGGCCATGGTAAATTTAATCAGTATTCGTCACACTAGTAGATAATTACATTAATCTTACAAAAGCTCATATCAGGTGTTGAGTTTCCTTACATATAATACCGAATAATTTGTCAATCTATTTTATAGAAAAAAAAAATACAAGTGGGCAATAAAGAAAAGAAGTAGTTTTTCTTCTTATTCAATGTCTAAAACTGTTTCCAAATAAGAAATTATCTGTACTTGTCATGTTCATTGAAGTATTAAATTCGTTCTAGATATTTTTAGCGTACTTTGAGAAATTTGAGCGTATGTCCATTATTTTCGTCTGAATGGTTGCTTCTATAAATGGTGAATAATAGAAAAATGTGTTGCGTCATTACTGGAAGGAAATTGTTTTTTTACGAAACTTTCAAAAACTAGATTTTTTTCTAAATCAAAAAGCTTTTTTAAAAAATATAAGAAATAATTTTTAACTCGTTTTCATATTGGTCTAACTACACATACCTTGAACACTGTCGTTTAGTTTAGATAAATACATTTTTCTGCTTGCACACTCAACCATTAAATTAAATTTTTCAAGTTTTCTATTTTGAGATTTCAAACTATTTTTTTTATATCTGTCTCGATGCTTTGGAAAAACTTCTTATTAAACTGCTGACTAGAATAGGCAAAACTAAAATAACAAAAAAGAATCTTAAAAATCGTGAGGAAGATTGATAGTTTTTATAAGAATCATGATATCCGCAAAAACTTTATCATTGTCTTCGTCCCATCTCAATTTAACTCGTTTCTCCATCTTTGTCTTTCTCTAGTTCAGTCATTCAGAAAAGTACTATTGACACCTTAGGGAAATATAAACTGAATATAAATTCTCAACAGTATGCTCTCTAATGTCTAAAATCTTAGTCTTAAGTTCTCATGAATAAAATTTCTCCAAATATTTTTAATTACTTGAAAGCAGGATTTTGTGGGTGGCATTTCATATGAAAAAGTTAAGGAAATGACTGTCAATAAAAAATTTCATTTTCTATTCTTTATCTTATTCCCCCCAATTTTCAATATGCTTTGCTTAAGTAGCGAGGAAAGATTTTAATTGTTTTCTAATCGCATTAGAAAATTATTAAAAACACATTTAGAAAAACGTGATTTAGAAAAACTTACATTAAGAAAACTTCGAAATGCCAAAGGGCACAATTTAATGTCACAAAATGATGCTTACCTGAAACGAATTTTCCATTATGGTGACACTAGTTGAACGCAAAAACTAAAATATTATATTCACACCATTGAATCTGTTTTGTTTTTTTTTAAATATACAGAAATTAGATAAAATTTGCTTTAACAGTGTAAATGAGTAATAGATAAATTTTTCATACTCAATTAAAGAATTTATCAAAAATAAATGAGATTTGGTTTGAAACATTAATGAATTTAATGAAACAATTATAAATAAAGAAGACTTCATAACTTAAAAATTATAGTTTTTTTTGTAGAAAAAAATGTTTTCAGGAATTGATACATTAGTAAAATAAATTAGTTTCTCGCACAACAAATTTTTACTTCTTCCATAATCAAATTCGTTTTATAGTCTCGGTAATTGTGGTTTTAAATTAATTTGGTTTTAACTCCATGGTTTTTTGCAAGAAAATATTTATTATATTTTGTGTACTATAAAATATCCTGTACGTAAATGCTGAAATTCATTTTAAATTAAATGTTGTAAAAAATGAAAATTATTCTGTTTGCATTTTAATGAATTTGTTGATTATGAAATTATATATTAATTTCGAAATTATAATGTTTTTTAAATGGAAATATTATTTTGCATTCCATTTTTATGTTTAATTTATAATAGAAAAAGAATATAATATATTGCATAACCGCATTTGGCTATCATACTTATTATATAAAAATATTATTGTTTTTACTACGTTTTTCAGTTTATTATTAATTTTTTTTCTCTTCATTTTCATTAAAGCAACTCAAAATGAGCAAAGATCAAGTTTGAAAATAATTTAAAAATAAAGATTTACATTTACGTGTAAAGTATTTAATTCATTTTGGGATTATCATGAATAATAAAATGCTCGCTTCATTAAAATTTATCAAATGTAATGTTAATGCAAATTATTATTCATTACAAAATAAAGTTTTATGCATGCTCAAACAAACAAGCAATCAATATCAAACTGTTTACTATGTATATTAATATTGATTAATTGAATGATGTATAAATTAACGTATGGAAATTGTATGACAGTATTCAAAAAATAATACATGTATTAAATGAGAGAAAACCATAATAAAAAAATTCATAAATGTTCCCATAGCACGGATAAAGATGAGTTATTAAAGGGAATTAATGTCATATCAATATTAAATAAAGTGTATAAATCCCATTAGAATAAATATAATAACATATATAACAAATGCAATACGATCAATTATGCTTGCAAGATGAATCCATTCATTTTGAATTAATTGAGCTTTCGTACGTATATTAGTTTGAATAATCTGAATGTCATCATTTTCCTCAAAAGGTGCCTTTTTTAATTCTTCGGCTTGATTATCTCCAATAATAGTATTAGGTTGTGATCTGCAAAAAGTTTTTCCAATTATTCCATCCAAAAGTATTGCTTTGATTGGAGTTGGTATAGGTGAATACTTTCTGTTCCGAGACATATTGATGACTATGGCAGATATGATGAATGAAATGCACAACAAATAAAGTGTATGGCTGTATATTGTCACTTTAAAAGAAATTAAAATTTATGAAATACGGGATATTTCGATAAATATTAACATTAGGAAAAAAAAACTTTGTACACTATAAACGAAATTGGTCCATTTGAAATTGGAGAAAACTAGTGTGTCTTTTATTTCTAATGAGGTCAAACAGAACGAAAAAAAATCAATACCTATTATAGGTGAACTAGCCGCTAATATAGGAAGCAGTTGGGAAAAGTACATAAGCAGTATGCAAATCATGATGCATGCAAATCCATTGAGCAACAATTTTTCGCCAGCTTGAGGTGGCAACCAAAATGCTGTTAATGTCATAAATACAATTGCTGCTGCTGGGACAATTGCTATAGCTTTAAACATTGGCGAACGACGACGAAAGTTCAAGTAAAATGCTGTAATATAATAAAATGGGAAAATAATTGAATTTTATTAGTACATCATAATTGTAAGTAGAATTATGTGCAGATGTAGTCAGTGCAATTAACTGATTAAATATATATTTAATAAATTCTTACATCATCAAATTATACTTACTTTCATAAGTACTATGTACATTGTATACTTACTAACATCTCCATATGGCTCAGGACAGCAAGAGTAAAATTTTTCATGACGTTCTGCTGTGCCATTCAAAACTTCCCATTCTAAATTATTATAATGTGATTTAGCCTGAATAAATAAACATAGTATAATTTGGTATAATTACTAATTATTTAAACAGAGTTTTACAAATTTTATCAATTCGTATAATTATCGGTAATATTTTTAAATATTGTGAAAACAGTGATAGTAATTAAAGTCGTTATAGGACAATTATAATATATAATTATGAAAACATTTTGACTTCACAAAAATTTGTGAAGCATGAATATTTTCTGGTTTCTATTATTCTATTTACTCAGTAGTTTAATTTTGTGTAAAATGTAAAAGATAGATCACTTCCTTGACTTTTAATGTTAAATTCAACATGAAATGGAGAGTTTCCTTAAACCTAAAAGTTATTTTTGAAGTTTTAATTTAAAAAATTTGATTGATTGTTAATAAAGAGAAAATATGTTAAGGAAGTTAGTATAGATTTCTTAAATTATTTCATGCACAATTTCATATTACATCGATTGGGGTAACCATGTCCATTTTCAAATTAATTTGGTTTGAATTGTATGTCCATGAGCCAATTTTAATTTCACACTTTTGCTCATCAAACGGCCAAATCTTTAGGTCCATATTGCAATATGTTTCAAATTTTGCTGTTGGTACCTTACACAAATAAAAATAAATTATCAAATATTACTATCGAATAATAAATGCGAGTTATTATCAAATGCTCTTGTCTTATATGAATACTATTAAAACACAAAACACACATCTAAATAGGTGAGCGTGAAGTACGGCCGAGACCTATATCGACACAGTTCAAAAGTTATACCTAATTTGTGTCATAATTATGTCGGTTACAAAACACCTAGTTTGAATTTTGTCAACCTCGGGAACACTATGAACCAGTTGGATTTTGGACCAAATCTCGGCCATACTTCACACTTATTTGAACAACATTTTCTCGTAAATATTCAAATATTTTTATAAAGGAACTAATCCTGAATTATGTCGCTATTTTGTCAAGTCTTTTAAGATAAAGAAAACTTTTTTTGGTTTCCAAAGTGAAGAGTATGAACAAAATTCACGTGGGATAGTCGAAATTTCAGCTTTCGATTTTTTTAGGCTATGCATTAGAAATAATAATATTCGTAAGTGATTTATGTCAGAATTATGTCAATTCAAATAAAACATTCAAAAAAAATTTTTGATCAAAGTACACCATAGAAAGTCACGTTTCAATTTTGGACTAGGGGCAACCCTTCTCAAAATCAATTTTGTCACTTTTTTCTTCGAGGGTTTATCCAAATGGATTGAAACTTTGCATGAATATTCTGGTGCTTAAAACAAATACAAATAAAACATCCTAAAATTTTTTTGAGCAAAGAACCAAGTATGAAATACATTTTCAATTTTGGACTAGGGGCGATCCTAGTCAAAATCAATTTTGTCAATTTTTTACTTCGAGGGTTTATCCAAAAGGATTGAAACTTTGCATAAATATTCTAGTGCTTCAAAAAAATACAAATACAACATTCTAAAATTTTTTGATTAAAGAACCAAGTAGGAAATACATTTTTAATTATGAAGTAGGGACAAGCCGAAACAAAATCTAGTTTTTCATTTTTTTTCTTCGAGGATAAATCCAAATACAGTGAAACTTTGTTTGAGCATTCTAATACTCAGTTAACACATTTCTAAATTCAAAAAAATCATTTTACTCGAACAATGGACAAAATTTTAAGTCCAGTTGTTTTTGAATGTACAACCAAATTTATAAAATTTGGAAGTGACCACTTATAGAATACTTTTCTTGTTTTAGATATTTAAAACTCTTTTGCATAAATATTAGTATGCTCACACAAAGTTTCAATCCATTTGTATAAACCCTCGAAGAAAAAAGTGACAAAATTGATTTTGACTAGGGTCGCCCCTAGTCCAAAATTAAAAATGTATTTCCTACTTGGTTCTTTGCTCAAAAAAATTTTAGGATGTTTTATTTGTATTTGTTTTAAGCATTAGAATATTCATTCAAAGTTTCAATCCATTTGGATAAACCCTCGAAGAAAATAATGATAAAATTGATTTTGACTAGGATCGCCCCTAGTCCAAAATGGAAAATTGATTTTCTATGGTGTACTTTGGTCAAAAAAAAGTTTGTGCCTGAAATTTTACATCATTTTCAAGTTAATCAGCAAGAAATCTCAATAACGAGACATCGTAGAGACTTCTAGTTTTTTACATTTGATTCGTGCTGCTCTATAGAAGAGATGTTTTGGTTTTGGGCAAGGTAGGAACAGCCGTTGCTTCAGAAAAAGCAAAAAACTTTCCTTTATTACGAATTTTTCAAAACAAAAGTTGACGTATTAAACTTTGGATGAAAAAATTTTTAAAAAATTTTTAAAGAATGTCCGTTAAGCTTTAACGTATGCTTTACATATGCTGAGCGAAACTCAGCTGACTCGCTAGCTTTTCACCTTCAGACTTATGCTGAGCGAAGCTCAGTTGACTTATCAAGCTTCATACCTTCATACTTATACTGGGCAAATCTTGGTCTATCCATAATACTTTTGATGGTACGGTGTGAATATAATCCGTATTGGGTTTCTACCCGATACACTAGTTTTGAATGTTTTATTTAAATTGACATAATTCTGACATAAATCACACACTAATATTATTTTTTAATGCATAGCTTAAAAAAATCGAAAGCTAAAATTTCGACTATCCCACCTGAATTTTGTTCATACTCTTCACTGTGGAAACCAAAAAAAGTTTTCTTTATCTTAAAAGACTTGACAAAATAGCGACATAATTCAGGATTAGTTCCTTTTTAAAAATATTTTAACATTTACGAAAAAATGTTGTTCAAATAAGTGTGAAGTATGGCCGAGATTTGGTCCAAAATCCAACTGGTTCATAGTGTTCCCGAGGTTGACAAAATTCAAACTAAGTGTTTTGTAACCGACATAATTATGACATAAATTAGGTATAACTTTTAAACTGTGTCGATATAGGTCTCGGCCGTACTTCACACCCACTGTAAATAGATGTCTGAAAATTTTTTTGTATCTCCTTACCCATAAAATATCTCCATTGCTATAAATAATCTTATTAGTCTTTGCAAAATGATCGATAATTTGAGCTTCTGCACTATTATAAACTGTTAAGTCTGGTGTCCATATCTGTAATAACAAGAAATCATCGATTTAATGCAGGAACTTGCTCTTATCTTTTAAATTTACATAATATACACATCATTCATAAAGCATAAAATTTTTGTAGACACATTTAGTATATTCTCCAATTTTCGGTATGTTAACCATTGAAAATGCAAATGTAAAATAAACTGGCTTGATAAACGTACAGCATTACGTATTTATACATTCAACTCAGGTAATAAAATAATTTAGAAAACAAAAATAAATTGTCGTATAAAATCTGTATTTCTGCGTGAATATTATTTTACATTGGGGTCATTCACAAGAAAGATTTTTTGGGCTACTAAATAAGTGAACTATCCCATTATACTTCAATTTATTTGTACTCACTTCATCAGCTGAAACATGAAAATGAGTGATATTATCGTAATCACTTATGTTCCATTTTAATTTGTTATCCGTCCACTTCAGTTTAATCCATGCATGAGTCTCTAGAATACCTTTTGTTTCATGTAATTCCATATGGATTACCGTAAGACTAATATATAAATTTGTAGTCACGCTTGCATCTTCAGGTCTGGCAAATCTGTCATAGTTCTTTAATAAACTAGATTTTAATTTATCAATATTTGTTTCAACCCAAACATCATTTGCTTCTAAAAATTACAAACAAAAAATTGTTAATAAAACAAATGTTAGAAAACAAAAGATCTGAGACTTCCACTTTCTTTAAAGTGTAATGAAAAAAAGAACGACCCATTTGTGAACTTTTTCACATTAGTGAATACAACTCATAATATGTGTACACAAGTATAGGCTAAAGATAACTTGAAAGGAAAGAAAACCAATTATATTAGATGGAAACCCAACCGTACTTTAAAAAGTATTGCAGACAGGGATTTTTGATTGTTTTTAACTTTGGATCACATACTTTATATGTTCCAATATTTTAAGAATGAAGCATATCCACAAAATTTCTTTTAAGAATTGTAAAATCTTTTTTCTCAATTTCAACCAAAGGTCTGACAAGAGAAAAACACTCACATTTGAATACGGTGTGAATAAAAAAATTCAATGTCAATTTACATGCTTTATTTAAATTATTATTTCAGTCTATTAAATCTCATGCGCGTGAAGCTGTTTAGCACTTTGTAATTTTATGAATTTAAACATTCATTTTGATCATTTCATTTTATTTATCTAAAACACCGGCTTTTAGGTGTAAGTTACTTCAGAGTACAGAGTTCACTTTTTTCTCGACTAAGCCACAGGCTTATAACATAAAAACAGGGTAATCAAATTTACTTTGATTTGTTTTATTATAAAAGACTTGCCGATATGCAAAAAAATTAAACATAGTTTTATGAAAGTAAATATAAATATATTTTTGTGAATTTAATCTATTATTAAACTTTTTGCACGAAAATTCAATAAAATAATTTTTGAATTACACCTATTACGCTTAACTACAAATAAATTGAAATTCCACGCGGAAACTGAAATGTGAAAAACTACTACATTCAATTCTATGATTCATTAGGTTATTTCTAAAAAAAGAAAAACTTAAGTTCCAAATTGTTATCAAAGTTTAAGCTTTAAGTTTAATTATTTTTCTTTGAAGTGTTTTCTTAAAAACTAAAATAAATAGAAGTATGGATGATCCAAGAGAAAATAAAACGAAATTAGAAAAGCTGTTTAATCTTGGATATTATTAACACCATAATACATTAAAATTGTGTTTACAAAGTCCTATCCACATTTTTACAATAAAGTTCAAAAACAGAAAACCAATGAACATAAATAAACATCAATAAATGGTATAATTTTAATTTACCTCCAAAACTATGCAAAGATAATGTCAATAACAGATACAGCAGCAAACAAGCTTTTACCATTTTGACTTCTTTTTGCTTATTTATCCACTAACCTTCGAGGTTCCCAATGTATGCACAACTAAATTAAAGCACAGAGAGATAAGTTTATTTATTGCTGAAAACATCATTTCATAATAATGTACTAGATGATGACCATATGCGCTTGAATTGATAAGTAAATAGATTTATTCATACGTTCATAATAATGTTTGATCCCCCTTTTATGCTTGGAATTTTCAGCCTACAGTGTTGTATAGGAAATATTTGATGTAATCCTAAGTGACCCAAGCGTTCTCTTTCCTTTTTAATTTCAATAACATTACGCTTGTTTTCATTTTATTTCAAAAAGAAGTTGCTTGTAAATATTTTGCCTAAACGTAAAATACTGTAAACATCTAATCTGTATGGATAGATCTTAGGTGTGAGAGGAAGATCTTTTGTGATGCTCATTGATCTAGAAAATAGAGCAAAAGGAAAGAAGATTGAAAACAGTTTTTTGGTTCAATAAATATAAATCAATTTCATGTGATTTATAAAAAAAATTCTACGAAATGTTTTAAAACTTTCGTATTTTATTGAACGCAGTCATATTTTTGAAATACTTTCTCTATAAAATATTTTAAGAGTCTACCATTGTTGTTTTGTGAATATCAAAGGTTAAGGGTCGTTCACTTATTACGTAACACAAAAAAACTGTTTTTCTCCTTATTCCTGACTTTTTTATGAAAAAATAAATCCTTTGTTTAAACAATCACAAAATCTTAACCCCAACCGCTTAAAAGCGTTCAAAATAGTAATTTGGAATAACAAAAATAAGTAAAAATCTTAACAATCTATTCTTAAGGCAATCTTTTAATTAACATTTATTTCATTCATGTTCATGTTGTTATTATACTTTTTTTTTGTTTTTGTTGTAAAGAGCATGTCCTTATCAAATACCATCCAGACAAATAAATCATTTATTCCATCATATTGAACAAATGCATTCAGTTGAATGAAAGTAATCCAACACGCAAAATCAACCAAAAGTTATAAAATAGTATCGAATGTTATATTAATCTATCTGTAATTATTCGGTTCAATTAATTAATTTTACGGATGATTACATCGAAAGAATTAAGCAGAGGCACTTTTTGTATTAAGAACACTAAATTTTACCAATCACGAAAACAATAAGTATGGAGTATATTTTAAAAAATATTTCAACATTATCATTTTCCTATTTATATCAAAAGCACTACAACTTCAGAAGAAAAAATCAGATAATTATTAAGAAATCGTTTTTCATTTTCTTCGTAGTTAATAAACTTTTTTTTGTATTAAAGTCAACTTAAAAGTTAAATATGATTCTCCATTCAGTATCGTAAATAATACACTGCAAACCCATATTATTATAACGTCTTCAAGCACATTCTCTTGTGGTAAATCAGATGAAGAAAATTCCATTAGCTGGCTACAAAGTGCTTTACAACAAAATGTTCTCTTCATAAGGAAGCTCTACAGGTAAAACGTTATTCTGATTGTATCAGTCAACCACAAACATGTTCGCTTGAGAAGAAAATTCAATTTTGCCATATTACGTATGTGTAACTTTTGAAAATTGTGCGGTTCCTTCATTACTTATTACGATTAAAGATAAGGACATCTTTAAATTCTTCTCTCAATGTTCGCATTCTTTATGTAAATTTACTCATTGAAGGCGAATATTTAACTTGAAAAATTTAACATTAAATATGGGGCCGTTCACTTATTACGTAACGTGAAAAAACGACTTTTTAGACCCCCCCCTCTCTCTCTCGTAACAAAATTTGTATGAAAAAAATTTCTTTTGTTAGAACCGTAACAAAATCATAGACCCCCTCTCCCCCTTAAAAGCGTTACGTAATAAGTGAACGGCCCTATAGAAACAAGGATTAAAACTTTTCTTATTCTCCATACTCGATACCAGAGAGATTTTCTTACAAAAATTAGTCGGTACTCAAACATCAAGCATTAAAAAGTCGATCGAGTCTTAACCCCTGAATGTGATGAAAAAAATTTATATTTTTTCTTTCAATTAAGAATCATAAACGAAAATCTTTGGATAACTTTAATTTTAATCTTTGTGTAAGATAATTAAACTTACAGTCATCCTTAGTTTTTGAGTCCGACGATCTAGTTTTGGTTTAATAAAATTTCACATAGCTAAATTTAAAAATAAGATATTCGAAAATTTTTAAAACACAGTCCAAACAACCCAATAAATTTTAATGCCACATTCTATAGAACTTCGTTAAAAGCTGAAAGTTATTTTACATGTGAGTCAGTTTGGATGTGTGTAAATGAAATAATTCATGATGATGCAGAAATCTCATGAGACATAAATTAACTTTTTTATTTGTAAATTATCGTAAAGCGTTTTTATCTTCCAAATGTATCATTGCAAATGGTTCAAATTCAATTACGACAATCCGACAATCCATTGCTGTCTCACAATGACCAACTTGTTGTAATCAGATAATTGAAAGAAGAGAATGCTCAAATTTCATTTCTGTTTGTTGAAAAAGAACAAATATCCTCATAATGGCTTGCTACCGACCGAGCTATTCTTTTGTTATGTGGTGATACATATATACTTAAAAGATATAGAGAGAAAAGAATAGAAAGAAAGGAAATGAATATAATAACTGAGAGTAAAGCAGTTCACAAATGCAGTTAATAGCGGATAGAGGATTTGAATCAAGTCTCGTACAAGTGGATTAAAACTCTAAGCAGTTTTATTAGCAGTTAATTAATTTTCTTTTTTCTTCTCCCTATCTCTCATTTCGCATTTTATTTCATTTAAGAAGAAAATAGAAGAAGAGTATTGAAAGAAATCCTTTATTGCCCTTTTCAACTGTGATTGCTATATGGCAATGAAAAAGACATACAAAAGAGAAGGAATAAAAAATATTGGATGTTAATAGACTTTGAAATTATTTTTTGTGTTCTTCTCTCGTTCTCCTTCACATTCTTTATTGTAGATATCAGTAAACTTTTCTTGAAAAGGGACTAAAGTTGAAAAAATACTATTTATAAAATGAGTGTGAATCAAACTTTTGACTTCCTAAAAAATTTATTTTTCTCAGAGATCGAAGCCGATTTTTTCGGCTTAACTCAATTTGATTTTTTTGATAGAAAAAAGCCATTTGACACCCATTTCAAGTATTTAAATTTAACTTTACATGCTTTACTATGATTCTGTGTAATATTTTGTCAGCATGTAGCTATAGTGAGCTCAGAATTTCAATTTAGCCGATTTTAAGCCGAAATTTAAGCCGATCGGCTTAGCATCGACTAAATTGAAATTCTGAGCTCACTGTAGCTACATGCTGACAAAATATTACACAGAATCATAGTAAAGCATGTAAAGTTCAATTTAAATACTTGAAATGGGTGTCAAATGGCTTTTTTCTATCAAAAAAATCAAAAATTGAGTTAAGCCGAAAAAATCGGTTTCGATCTCTGATTTTTCTTTTAAACTTATTGAATGGTAGCTATTGAAATATTTAAAAATTTGTTAAACTTTAACTTTATTTGTAGATCATAGAACTACAACAAAAAATAATAATAATTTAATTCTATTTTAATATTTTTACATTAATTAAATCATTAGCAGTTCCATACTTTTGGTCTTTTTTGCAACCGTTTTTTTAAAAACAATTGTTCAAAACTATAGTAAAAGAAAGTGAAAAAGAAAAAAAAAGGCCAAAAAACTGGTTCTAATTACTGTGATCATTGTAATAAATGTTTATCGAACTCAATTTTATACTGATAACATTTATATATATATAAATTTATTTAATAAAATAATCGTACGTGAGGATAACGTAACATTGCCATATAATTAGCCATTTCCTTTGACAATAAAATTTATTGTCATTGATGTTAAGTCAGGTGAAAAGGAGAGAAAAGGGTAGCATAAAAAAAGAAAAATAATATGTAATAAGAAGCAAAATATGAAACTGTAGAATCATGAAATATATTATAACGCTTCAATTTAATAGTAGTTGAACAACATCAAGCTTTTTTTATATTGAAATAACATTCAGTAAGCTAACGATGAATGAAAAGATTTCTCCCTTAACTATTTTCATTCAACACCCTGCGTTTTACTCTTCATAGGTATATCTTATACTTGTCAACGCAATTCAAGTCACGATTTTACAAAGAGTGTACTTGATTTGAATTGTAACATCGCACTTATAAAATATGAATGGATGGTTTTGTATGTTTAGGGGTATGGAGGTGGCAAATTATTTTTCTTTGCTTTCTTTTCTCCCTTTATGAAATGTTTTTAGTACGCTTTTCGCTTTCAATAAAACATTTTTCGTAGGTTTTATTTAAATAAGTCAACAAATATTAAAATTGATATTTTGTTTTTAATTAAAATTAATTTTTTTTATTAATTTATTATCGACTTAAAAAAATTGAGTGTAAACTAAAATACGAATGAGTGAAGTGCTTGCATTTTCATCTCAACTGTTTGCACAGTAATCTCAAATACATGGGAGAGGTAATTTTTCACCATCAAAACATAATCAATGGAAGGAGAGACATAAGATCGAAGGAATAAGGTAAAAAAAAAACAAGTCATGAACTTCTATGATTGAGAAATTTAATGGATAATTAGGTTCGTTTATGTTATGAGGTGGGATTGGAAAATTGCTACACTTCTGAAGCGATACGAAAATAAGAACCACATTTAGAAGCAAAAAAAAATATCGTCTAATTAAATTTCGGTGCGGTATGTGAAGAAACTTAAGAATAGGTACTATTATTGTTATTGCCAAACCTCCTCGATTGTTATCGTACACAATGTGATAATTCTCTTTCTTATCACATCAATATTGGTCTATTGAATTCACTTCGATTTAACGGCTCTATCTTTATGTGAAATAAAATACACACTTGTAAATCTAAGGCCTTTTTAACATTAATGCTATTACGTTGATTGAATATAGATATATTTTGATTGATTTTGAAGAAGGAAAAAAGTGTCAGACTCACGTCGCATTTTCATTTTACTTTTCCGTTATTCTCGTTCTACTGGAACCGTCTAACATCTACAATTCCACTATAAACGATTTTTTGTTACGTAGTTTCCTACCATTATAACAAAACCACAAAAAGTTGAAAACAAACAGCAAACTTTTTTTATTAACTTTGTTTCAACTTTGACCATTCGTTAAATGGCCTAGGGGGCCATTAAAAAGCTGTCGAAAAGCACCAGCATAAAAACTATTTGTTGTTAGAATAACAGCTCAATTGAAACCTGATTCTTATTGTTATTAGATACACACATTACTTTATATCTCTTTCATACTAATACTAATATGAAAAACAATATTGACCGTAAAAAATGTTGTAGTCAAGTGAAACGTAAAACTGGAAAAAAATAGGATTTAAATGTTGTTTTCAATTCAAAAACATTGGAAAAAAATAAAGAGCAATTAGTTGAGAATATTTCATAAATTCTATTCAATTTAATTCAATCAGTAAAAATAAATAAAATAAATATATTTTTCATAAGATATTTTAGGTAAACATAGAATATCCCCTTAGCTTAATATTTCCAACGATGAGAGATGGATGAAATAGAAAGAAGTCAAGTAAATTTGTATATTTTGTTAGAAATTATCTTCTGTACATTTTTTTGCATCAATGGCAATAAATCAAAAAGGACATTCGAGCACAACATGACTATAGCATCACTCATCCAACAATCATGATTTTTTTTTTCTTTCATGTGCGTACTCATTTATATCATTTCCCGTTGTACAAACACTTTCAGTTGAATAAATCAGAAACATATGAAATAAAATAAAATTCTGATAAAAATAAAGAAAAGTCAAAAATTGTGTTTTTATATTTAAGTGGGTGTAGCGCATAGCTATAAAATTTAATTAACTCTATGAATTTGAAAAGGTAAAAATGAAAACTTTAAGCGCTTATTTTTGACTTCACAAATTTCCCATTAGAAATATTGTATCGTGTTTTTATAAAAAATTATTCTTTTTTTATGAGTTTATATCTTATGTAGCAAAATAAAATATTTGAAGAAATTAAGTGCAATAGAATGATGTTTTCATACACTAGTTTCTTTAAAATGTGCTAAAAATTTCATATTGTGTTTGCATTGTGATGCATACATTTTCATTCAGATTAATTAATACAAAAGAAATAATAGTTTTGTATTCGCATGAAATAAACTTTTATGCAGAAAAGTATTTCTTTGTATAAAGCAATAACGTTTTTCTCCGATTTCAACAGTTGACTGATTGTATATAAACAAAAATATCATCCTTGTACATGATAACTTTGTTGTGCTTTATTCAACTGAACAGAGATTTTTGTGTTCATTCAACTATGCCCAAAAAGTGTTAATCACTGTGAAAATTACGTTCCAAAGTCGAGTGAAAGGAGGTTTAATTGACTTATTCCTGAGGTAATATTCATATATTTTTTAAATGTATTAATATTCAATTGAAAATTTCCAAAGTCCTTTTAGAAGGTACCTCTAGAGCGTAGTCAGAAAATTCTTTTAGGGGATGGTTTTGCATTTTCAGACATTTTTATGGTTCGAATCTAATAAAGTTCAACAATATGTAGGTTAAACTTTTAGAAATTAAGGGGAAGGGGTAGAGGGTATTAAAAGTTAATAAAAATGGTAATAACCATGAATCCTAATTTCACAAATGACAAATTACTGATGGTTAAGCTTTTTACAGTTCACAGCAAAAATTTCTTCATATATTTGTAATACATATAACCATAGTAATTTATTTCAAATGATCTTTACTCTAATGGTAAGTACGTTCAGAAAATCAATACATTTTATAAGGATTATTTCCGCTTCACAAAAATTTATTAACTTATTCTTTATTCACTTGATACATGACTAAAAAATAGGAATTGGGTTTCTTCTGATTCCTTTTTTACGCAGAAAATATTTTTAACTAATAATTTTGTTATGCGTATCATTTGCATTAGAAAAACTAGTGTATCGGGTAGAAACCCAATTTGGATTTATTCACACCGTACCATCAAAAGTCTTGTGGATGGACCAAGCTTTGCTCAGCAAAAGTTTGAAGCTACAAAGCTTTCTTCACTCAGCAAATGTTTGAAGGTTTAAATCTTAACGAACATTATTTAAAGGTTTTTTTTTAACAAAACCAATATGTGAATCACACGTGAAAACAGTGTAAATATAATAATAAATAGAAAATTGGTTTGAGTGATAAATCAGGATTTACTTAATTTACTCAGTAAAATTATTTAGATATAATTTTTCAAATAAGTGTGAACTCGTCATGCATTCGCAGATATGACTTTAGTATTAGAAAAACAATCTTAAAGAAAGATATAATTTTTCTAAAATCGGGAAAATACAAAATTAATGTTTTAAGAATTGTTAATTTGAATTTCTTAAACCCCGTTTTCATTTAAAAAATTTCGGTTTAAAATTTAATTATTTCAGTTGTGTTACCTACAATGCACGATAATTTTAGGCAAGGATTATTATTATTACCATGAATTCTAGAAAACCTATAATAATTTTTTTACCTAAGATGATTAAAAAATATTAAACTAAATATTAAATTCACGGTAAAAAGTTTTCATCCTTTGAAGACTTATTTTTATTTTATCTTATTCCACCGGAGGAGTTTACTTTATCGTAATTTATTTAATTGTTTTGATAAAGCTCAATCTAATATTTTTGCTTGATTAAATGTGTGACTGAAGTACGACGGCATGAAATGTCCAATCACTTTGAAACTTTGCCAGAATTAAGTCCACGTTACGTCCGATTGTGTCCACCAAAAAATTAATTGTGTCCTACTTCCTGTGCCTGGATATAGCAGGTTCCATTTCTGGAAATTATGCTGTCGTACTTCAGGTTTTAAAACGGCATCATTTCCAAATATTAACTTGATTAGACATGTTATACATCAAAATTGATCTTTTAATTACGTCCAATTGCGTCCTTCCAAAAGTTTTTGGAATCGGATATAACCAGCAAGAGTTATGGATTGTCAAAGTTTAGGACAGTACTACTTTTGAAGCAATATTTTTTTTGCCCAAATCCTACCAATTAATTTTAGACCTATGGTAGTTCCAGTTCTATCTCGTACCTGAACATCACCAAATGTTCAAAAATGGACTAGTGGCATGTTTTATATCTAACAAATGACAATAACTCCTGAATGGTTCATCGACCTCAATCTAAAAATCCCTAAAATGCAGCTACCCTAAAGTGCAGATAGTACTACCAAGATGCAGATGGTACTGCTAAAGTGCAGATGAAATTTATTTTCCCTAAAATGCAGATGAAATGCTGTTGGTTAACAAAGGTATAATGCAGACGATTTTTATCGTATAAAGTGCAGATAAGATGCTGCTCAAATGGAGATCGTATAGCTTTATTAAACTACATCATATTCGATGATTTTTTTTCTTGATGCGTGTTAATGACTTTAAATGATCCATGATGATCATTTGATTCTTTTCCCTTCTTATAATAGACTTAAATTTAAGGGTTATTATTTTGTCTGACGACATATTTATGTATATATTATGTCGAGTATCCTTTGTATGAGCTCATCTATATATCTTGCAAAAATGTTATATGTCGACTAATTACATCAAAATTTCGTGTAGCAAAGTAATTTAAAGTTATAAAGTTTGCAATGTATTTGCTCAGCACAAGTTTGAAGGTATAAAGCTAGCGAGTTAGCAGAGCTTACTCAGCATAAGTTTGAAGGTATAGAGCTTCGCTCAGCATATGTTTAAATTTAAAACTTAACGAACATTCTTTAAAGTTTTTTAAAAAATTTCTTCATCCAAAGTTTAATTTTATAAAAATCACAGTGAACTTTTGTTTTAAAACATTAGTAAGAAAGGGAAGTTTTTTGCTTTTTCTGAAGCAACGGCTGTTCCTACCTTGCTCAAAAACAACTCTCAGTTCTTTTATAGAGCAGCACGGTTCAAACGTATAAAACTAGAAGTCTCTACGAGGTCTCGTTATTGAGATTTCTTGCTAATTACCTTGCTTGCTTGCTTATTTGCTTACAGAAAGCGTATTTTGCGATTTTCTCAGCAATGCCGCAACCAATTTGAAAATCAGATTTTTGGAAAAAATGTAAAATTTCAGGCGTAAACTTTACTTCTTAGACTTTTTATAACCAATTTGCTTCGTTTTCTCAAAAAATGCGAAAACTGATTTTTCAATCTGAACAAATCCAATAGATTTACACGGAAAAACGGTGTGAATATAAAAAATATTTTTGTAGATATATCAATGAAAACTGACAAAGTTGTAACAAAATTCACAGAAATTATTCGTAAATGACGCTTAATTAAAGTGATTTTCCGACACAACTCCTTAACTTTAGGGTTAAATTCTATGTCAAAAAAAAGCAATTTTTGTTTTCTACAAGATAAAATAGCTTTGAAATTTGTCACTTTTGTGGTTTCGGATATATTTAAGAAACCACAACGTCACTCTCGAATAATTAATATCCAACGTTAAATTATCTACATTATAACAGCATTTCATCTTTATTTTAATAAAATTATACGATCTACATTTGAGCAGCATCTTATCTGCACTTTATACGATAAAAATCATCTGCATTTTATCTTTTTTTAAAGCAACAGCATTTCATCTGCATTTTAGGGAAAATAAATTTCATCTGCACTTTAGCAGTACCATCTGCATCTTGGCAGTACTATATGCATATTAGGGTAGCTGCATTTTAGGGATTTTTAGATTGAGGTGTTCATCGAGGCTTTACAAAAATTGGTTAAAAAATACGAATGTATGGAACTTTAATATTGCATCAAAATATTTCTTCAAAAATTGATCATTAATGTCAAATAAAGTGAATTAAAACTCTGATTAAAATTCAAGAATCGAAATTGCATTGAAAAAATTCTTGAATTTTAATTAGAATTTAAATAAAGTTTGATTTCAATTCCAATTTTAGTTCGATTCTAGAACCAGAATTTAAACTATACGAATTGACTCTGGAATTCTATTTAAAATTATTCCTTGATATTTTACCAATAACTTGATGTTTTGACAGGAACTGAGCAAATGAAGGTAATTACTGTATTAAAACTTTGACAGTCCATAACTCTTGCTGGTTATTTCCGATTCCAAAAATTTGCAGGACGTAATTGGACGTAATTTACCAACAAGCATAAGTTAGGAGAGCTGCGTCCTCCAACTATTATTATTATTATTATTATTTATTTGTCGACGTTACCGTCCGGAAGAATTAGGTATTTATACATGTTTTTACTTTTTACATTGATTAGTGATACATTTCATATCACTATGGGTGACGTAGAATCAAGCTTCTAATCTTCAAATCTAGGTTTCAAATAAACTAAGGCTCTCGTTTCAATCTTCTGTGGGCGTGACGTGATACATTTCAGGTCCGTTCTGACAATATTCCATTATAAGGTAATCTTGTAGCTCTCGTTCCTATTTCTCCCGCTACACTTCAAGTTCCTGATCCGTTCCTTAATCCAACGTTGCCCAAAATGCCCAATTATGGCTTGACTCGTACATTAAGCAGTCGAAGTATCTAAACTTCTGAAAAAGAACAAATTTGGAAATGGCTGGATTTGAACCGACGACCTTCGAGTTACCATACCAAATTTGAGCCAAGCGCCTTACCTATTCGACCAGCAAGGCACTTAACTGCTTTAACTATGTACGGACAGGTTATTAACTTCAGCTTTGAAGCTAAATATCTAGGGGTTTACTTGGATAGCAAACTCAATTGGAATAAGCATATGGACATGATTGTGGAAAAGGCAACACGATCCTTTTGGGCGTGTAGGTCAATTGTAGGTAAGAATTGGGGACTTAAACCTCACATGATGCATTGGTTATACGAGCAGGTGATTCTTCCACGCATCACGTATGGTTGTGTTGTTTGGTGGAACAAACTACAGCAAGGTAATGCTTGTCTCAAACTTGACAAGCTTCAAAGAATGGCTGAACTTGCCATAAGCGGGGCATGGAGAACAACTCCTAGGTTGACAGAGTACTTGAGCTTCCCCCTCTTCGGATTAGGTTTGAAGCAGTAGCTAGAACAGCGGCTTATAGACTTGCTGTTAACAAGTTATGGATCTATGATTGGATTTTTTCAGGACACTTGGAACTTAACAGATTTCTAAGAGGAAATGCACTGTCTATCGCGGAAGCAGATCATCCAATTTGTAAGCACGTTTTTGACAAACCATTTAAAGTTGTCACCTCAGAAGATGAAGTCCTAATGGTTGAGGCAGATGTTATTTGTGTATACACCGATGCATCCAAATCAGAAGATGGAGTCGGGATTGGTGTTTTCAGTAAAGATTTGGAAATTTCATTATCCCTTAGTTTGCAGAAACATGCAAGTGTTTTCCAAGCTGAAGTGCAGGCTATATGTGTAGGTGCAAAGCATATTAGCGATATGAAAGTAAAGGACTGCAAGATTTGCTTCTTTTCTGACAGCAAATCTGCGTTAGCAGCACTTGGCAACTGTAACATAAAGTCTAAAACTGTTTATGATTGTATTTCTATTCTTTCATCTCTAGGATTGGACAATGAAGTTACACTTCATTGGGTACAAGGACATAATGGAAACGTAGGAAATGAAACAGTGGATCAACTTGCTAAAGAGGCGTATTCTAGAAAAGATTACGACGAGACTGTTTATTACGGTTTGGACATCGTAAAACGGGAGATTCGTGAGTGGCTTATCAGGCAACACTTTCGCATATGGTGTTCAGAGAAAGGATCCCTAACAGCTAAAAATCTGCTAGGCCCTACCAACAAGAACAGCCTAAATGATGCATTGAAACTGACAAGAAGGGATCTTAGCATCTTAATTGGTGCTTTGACTGGACACATGAGTATCAATAGTTTTCTTGTTAAGCTCAATTTGAGTAACTCTAAATTTTGTAGGTTTTGACTGTGTAGGTTTTGACTGATTTAGTGACTGTAAGTCACTAAGGAGTAAGTCAATAAGGAAGCAGCGCTATTTGGACTTAGTGGGATTTATTAAGGACATTGGAATTCTATAGCTGAACCTAAAGGGATGGTACAACAGATCTATGATCGCAGTGCCTTTTCGTGTATAACGAACCCTACATCTAATTCTATCTATCTATGGACGTATTTAAAAGATCAATTTTGATGTATAACATGTATAATAAAGTTGATATTTCGAAATGATGCCGATTTAAAACCTGAAGTACGACAGCATAATTTCCAGAAATGGAACCTGCTATATCCAGTAGGACATAATAAATTTTTTGGTGGACACAATCGGACGTAACGTGGACTTAATTCTGGCAAAGTTTCAAAGTGATTGGATTCTTCATGCCGTCGTACTTCAGTCACACGATTAAATAAGATATTGAAATGTTAAAAAAAAAAAATAAAACAAGACTTTATGTACACTAGAAAATACTAAAGTTTATCAAAACAAATTGCTGTTATGGTTAATTAATAAATCTTCAAAAATTCTTGTTACTGAAAGTATGTAAGTATTGACTTTAGACAATTTCAGAAAGATTTTTAATCATCAGATTTAATTTATTTTAAATAGTTAAAAAACAAAAAGTTTAATTAAAACATATTAAAACAAATATTAATTTTACTAAAAATATTTAAACCGAATTAAAGTTTTACAAAAACCTTAAAATAAGTCTAGTTCAGGTTCAGTTACGAGTTATAGGACGAACATATATTATTAGAAAAAGATTAATTAAAATTATTAATTTGGAATGATTGAATCATCCAGGACAACTATTTATGTGAATTAAATTTTCATTATGTATAAAAAAAGCTGTAATCTATTTCAATTTCGTGGAAAATCACATATTCGAACATCATATAATATTTTGAATAATTCATTCAACTCTAAACCAGAAAATCCCTATAGCATATCCCATGAGCCTGTTTCCAATACATAAGATATATTCAATCTATATATTTGTAATATCGCTTGATGTAAAAAAGCCTGTCTGATCCAAAATCTATCTTTTCCTATGTTTTTGTTTGAATCTTATATTGATTATCGATTATCCCCGAATAGTCGTTATTCTTTCTTTTTTTGTGCTATCTCATACGATACTAATATTTTGTAAACATAGAGTCACTTTCCTTCTCCTTCTTTTTTGTAGGCCTCGTCAAATACATATATAAATAATGCATTAAACAGACATTTAGTATTCGATGTAGCATCTTAGTCTTTATATGATACATATAAAGATCTATTTTTGGTATATGTGTATGTAAGTGTTTTTTTCTCAAGTTCTCACACTCTTTTTGAAAATTTCCATATAATTTTTAGGATATTAAAAATGTCACTTATTTTCGTCTGCCTGCCTATTAATGTTATTTTTTTCATTATCAAAATAAGTCGTCGTGATAAAACCTAAAACTATACAGAGATGAAATATTTTGTAATCTGCTATCTTTTCACTACATTTATTAGAATTTAAAATATTATCCTTTATCGCCTTTATCATTAAAATGCGCCAAAACTGTGTAATTTTACAAATATTTATTGTTTGTTGTGTAAATGGTATACATATAGATTTCACCATATATAAGAAAACAAAACAGTTTTATACGTGACAATGTTTTGAATCTTTTTTTTTTGACAATTTCGTATTATATCCTAATAGGATAAGTGGAAATATAATAATATTGGAAAAGTGACATTATCATTGTTTTTTCTTTCTCATTCACACTGTTGATATTTTTGTACTTTCTTCCGGCAAAAAAAAAATATTTTTAAAATAATAATTATTAAATTATTATTGCTATTATTTAGTTTTGACAGCAAAAGAAATTAAAAACGATCAAATCGACTTTTTAGATAAACATACTCCAAAACCAATAACTGTGAATATCATGTTAAGTGTACAGTTTCCCTTTAAAAAATTTACGCATACACCGCATTCACATAATTCTTTAAGATTTAAGTTCTTTTTTCTCTATTGAAAAAGATTTGTTTCCAATGTAGGCAGGGAGAGCATAAAAATTTATTTAAATAATCGAATTATCAATTGACATAGACAAAGAAAAAATATACGAAATGATAACGTTATACTGAATTGAACTGAAAAAGTAAAGAACAGAGAAATGAAGAGGAAAGAATAAAGTAGAAAAAACAGAAATCCAAAAGAAAAGAATGGCAATCTGCAACGTGCATAAATAATCGAAAGATATTTTAAAATCTTTGTCGATAATTTTCCAATAACTGTGCTAAAAGGAATTTTCTGTATTGCTTTAAATAGGATAGATAGATTTTGTGATATGAATATTAGAAGAGAAAATATAAAATGGTGGAAGTATCCTATTATCTTTATTGCAATGTTAAAAAGCAATTCACATACTCACTGAAATTGTCACAACCTATCGCTTTCAAATAAAAAATATTACGATATTATGATCAATATAGTTGACTCTAAAGGTGAATAGAATTTCCAAAATTATTGGAATTTTTTCGTTCTTGAGATAAAATTTTATTCGGCAAAATTTTTTAAACAAATTGGAACTTTCACTTCAAAAAATGAAGGTTTCGAATTATAATTTCAAGTGAAGTTTTTCTTGTATGCTAAATTTAAGGTCATTTGTTGCTGCTTTTGCGATTCTGTGGCTGCTTAAAGTTTAAAACTGATAAAAGATATTTAAAAAAAATTATTTTGATTATTTTGATCAATCCCAGCAAAGGTTTTTAAATTTTCCGCTTTGGTTAAAAGAGTACATACGAATGTGATTTTCAACAATATAACTACCATAACTGAAAATTATAATTTGCTGAAAATAATAATGAAGCTCTTGTTTAGTACCATTAGAAATCGAAAACCGTTTTTAAACATCTTTCATCATCACGAGAATCTTTAATGTTCAAAGATGTCATTAAAAAATATGATTTTTCACCCAATTTTCAACTTCAAACAGCCACAGAACCGCAACAGCAGCACCAAATGACCTGAAACTTGGTATAACGGTCTGTTTTGATGTCCTTTTCAAGAATGACTTTACTTGAAATCATAATTCAAAGCATTCACTTTTGAAGTGAAAGTCCCCTTTTTTTTAAAGTTTGCCGCATAGTGATAACATGAAATACAAAAAAAATACTTGTATTTGTATTTTTATATTTTCATTGTTATTATTCAACTATCTCCACACTTTAATACTTTTATAATTTTGCGTGACATTTCCCATAAACGAAGTCTTCATACAAGCATACATTCATTCTATCAGTCTCCTTCTTTTATAGATGTCTAAGTGTGAAAATACAATAATTGATTATGCTTCTTTGAACTTCTTTCCTTTATTTTGCAATCAATAACTCAATTCATTGCGAAATGAAAAGGCCGTAAATGATTGCAGGAAGGGATCAAAAAGAAAAGAAAAAGAATTTCTCATTCGGTCAATATTGATTCACAAACTTTGCGGTCCACTCTATAAGAATGAATTCTTCATGTCTGCATCACTAAATAATAATGAGATAACGACACATAAAAATTGAAGAGAAATGTTAAAATAAATTTAAAACTTAAAACTTTTTTTTAAGAATTCTTATTCTCCATTAAGTTTTGGATGAACGATAGATTCGTAAACTTTCTGATATTTTGAAGTATCTTAAGTTCTTTTTGATTGAGTCTTTATTTCCTTAAAAGATTTTTCAAATATTATGTTGCTGTAACAGATTTCAGAGTTCTAAGGTATTATGTCCGATTAAAAGGTTGTTAAAATAAAAAAAAAAATTGAAAAACAAAAATAAGGCCGTTGATTTTATAAAATTTTCTGGAAATCTCATTTTCTCCTTGTCTATCATGTCAATGATAAGTGATTTCATATTTCCACTTATAGGGTTCTTTAAATTTCAATATAATTTAAATGAAATATGATTTTCGTAATTTTACGCTTACGCTTATAAGATGATATAAAATTGTAGATGTGCTAAATATATCTATATTTTATAGCATCGGTGAAAAGAAGCGAAAATCATCAGCATATTATCTTTGATCAAATAATCTTTAGGAGGTAGCATTAAAAAAGTCGTTTAAACAGAAGGTAAATTCATTAAGCTTGCTACTGCTGAATGAAGAAAAAATATTATTCTTTAAATTGGAGCTGGAATTTAAAGAGATTTGGAAGAGAAAGACAAAAATATTAAGAAAAATTCAATATTTAAGGCAATAAAAGGAAAGAGAAAACTGTCTTGTACTACTTGTGCCTGTTATTTACAGCTTAGGAAAAAAAGTCTTAGGAATACGTCCCTAATGGAAAAAAGGTAAGAAAATTCCATTAGCAAAAAATGATTGTGAAATTGTAATTGGTTTCTTCACTCTTTTTCTATGCTTTTTTTTATTTACAATAAATCTCTTTTTAGTTCCCCCAATTTTCTCTATCAAAATTAGCTTTTTACACTGAAAGATTTTTTTATTTTACCCTTTATCCCTTATTTTATTCAATTTTTCTTTCGATGTCAACCAAATTTAACCATTTCCATATGATTTCCCTTTTTTAGTAACTTATGATGCAAGCCTTTAAATTATTTTAAAAGAATGCTTTTTTTTGAAAGAATTTTCTTTAGATGTTTAAAAAGTTGATGTTATATTTCGTTTCATCTGACTTTTTCCAAGAGACTAATTGCCGTAAATATGAAAATAGCCTTACATATAAGCAACGAATACTAAGAACTCTGTAAGCAAAGTATGCACAAAATTAACAGAACGGAAGATAAATAAAAGAGAGAGAAAAGGAAGAAAAAAGAAACAGATAAGAAATTGACAATGCAAATTGAAAATGGAAATTCATTTATTCATTAGAATACACAGATCTCGAATGACATTACAAAATCCAATGAAATGGAAAAAAAAGCAAAGAATGCATAAATGTGAATGAGTTTTTTAAAACGGAAAAAATGATATTATTTCTTAATAAAAAAATTCTTGCGAATGAGAAGACGTGTTCATACGCTTTACGTAAAAATAATAATTATTAAAAACATTTTAAATAGTATTTTAATATTGTGACGACGCTTGTTGAATGTTGAGTTAAGCATTCAAAAAACATCTAAGAAAACATTACGAAACATTTTTGTGTTTTGCAACGTGTTTTATTTTTGTAGCTTTAATGTAGCGCGATTTGGAATTTCACGCAAACCATTTGACTTTATTAATTTATTTTTTATAAATAAATCTGTGCAATTAATAATAGTAAATAAGTGCCAACCTTTCGATTTTTCAGATTTAATTTGTGTGTGTTAAGTTTAATAAGAATATTGCTTTAAAATATAAATAAAACGTAAACTTTATTTTACATTTTGTGATATTTACGTGGACATTGTTGCACATTGATGAACACATGAAACATTCAATTTGAAAATTTTGTCGCATAACTGCTCAAAAAATCAAACTGTTAATATTAATTTAGTTTAATTTCAGAATGGCTAATTTCGATAATGATCAACAAAATTACTGGAACGTTCCACCCAATCAAGGAGCTCCATCACCAAATCAAGACTTTAATTTTGAAATGCCTGATCAATTTGGACAGGAACTGTAATGTTTTATTGTAAATTTATTATTTGACAAGCGTTCTAAAAAATTCATTTGATTTAGGAATTTTCAAACTTTTGATGCTTCTTCACAGCAATCGAATGCTCCTTTAAACTATACTCAACCAATTTATCCTGTTAATCAAGCCCCTTTTTTTGATCCAATGCAAGCATATGGTCAACCAGACATTAATCAACCAAAATCTTATGAAGGAAACGAGTTTGAAGATGAACCACCGCTTTTAGAAGGTAAATAATCAAAATCAGAAATTATTCCTACGATAAATTTTATACATTCAATACCGATGCGATTTCAGAATTGGGCATAAATCCACAACATATCCTTATGAAGGTAATATACATAAAAATGTTTACATTTCTTATATAACATTACATCTAATAAGATTAAATATTTTTCAACACAATTTTCGTCGTAAATTGATCCTTTTATTCTGTTTTGCATACATGTATCAATGAATAATTTAAACATATATACCTTCATACAGCATCATTCGATGCTGAATTTTTAAATAAAAATAAACAAATTATTGGAAATTTGTAAGCGAGAATTCATAAATCGATTTCGGTAACAAATCCCTCGATATAGTTAAAATTGGTTTGACATCTTCTTCTGTAATATTATAACTTACTGGATATTCCATTAAATGATTTTAAATCTGCTTTATTTTAAATAGAAAAAAAGTCTAACGTTAAACTGTAAAAAATAACAATCAAAAGAATAAACGCGATGGTGCATTTCAACCTTTTTTTAAAATAAAAAAATTAATGAAACTAATCTGAAATGGATAGAGCATTCAAATTGCCAGTATTTTAAATTGAAATCAAAACTTTTAATTAAGCTTTTTGTCGATCAAAAAATGAACAAAATGAAACTAATCTAGCTCAAGATTCATTTCTGAATACGCTTAAACATTCAAAAAGTAAGAGAAATGAAAAAATCGTAAAGCTCTATAATCCGAGGCAATTTCAATCCAATCTTCTCAAACGCTAAAGTCAAACGAGAAACGACGAAGAACGTCAAGAGAACGTAGGAAAAAACTTTGATTGAATTTTAAGTGAAGATTTATTTTATTGTGTTTTCGCTTTTTTTTTATAAGAATAGAGAACATAAGCGAAATATCAAGTAATATAAGCGATTCTTCAGATAAGTAGAAATTTGAAGAGAATCAATCTTTAGTTCTTATCGAAAATACTTATAATATATTTAAGACTTTGATAACCGTTGAACCATGATGAAAATTTTAAAAGGATGGCTTCTTGACAAATGACAGATAAATTAAAAAGAAACTACTTGGCTTATTTTTTAAATTTATAATTCATGCCCATTATTCATTAGTCGTGTTTTTTCGAGCATGATTTTATTTATGGTAAATTCCAATATGAGAACTTAGAAATTGAGGAGTCTATAAAAAAAAAGTTCTTACTGTTTATGTTTATTAGAAACGCATTCGATTGAGTGAGTTAGGCTGTAAAAAAAAGGATGAAAGTTCAATGTTATATCTTCTTCGGCAAAGGAATATCTATTTCTAACTCTTTATGAATGCATGATTGATTTTTATTCTTCTCAAGAAATTCGATTCAAAAAAGAAGAAATGTATGAAATTGATAATAACAATATTCACTTATAAAAGGAGCGGAAATATCAAAACATTTCTGTTACTGATAATATTCTTTTTTCAAAGATAAAGAGAAGAGAAGAAAAGGAAAGGAAGATTTTTTGCTAGATATAAATTTAAATTGGCTCTGTGACTCGTAAAAGGAAACATGATACAATATAAAAATATGAGAAAAATTGATGGCTGTTTTTGTTATTTTTATTGCTATTACTTTTTTCTGTTATTAATATAAAAATCTCATGATTAAAAAATAAAAGGCTATAATTTTTTTTATCATCTTTCTCTATCCTATTCAGCTTTTTGGGTCGTCTGTTGATTCATTTGGCTGCTAGCTAGAAATTAAGGATTTTATTTACTGATTTAATTTTCTCTCCATTTTTTTCTTTTTCTCAAACTTTGAATACAAAAGAGAGGGAACAGAATATCATATTATGCTTTCTCGCGGGGAAAAAAATCACTTAAGCTTTATCCACCCTCAAGTTTCCAATGTCCATATTCCTATAAGACATCCTAATAAGATCATAAGATGGAAAATCATTCAGATTATGATGCAAAAACGAGCGACAAAAATTTTTTGTTGTCAAGAAATGGCTTTTCTCTTGATTTCAGGGGTACATATTAAATTACATTAATATTTTATCCATCATCATATTTTCAATTTTTCCTTGTTCTTTCTCCTTGTCTCCCTCTTCTATGTTTTCTCTCACTCTCTATTATTATTTATAGCTATCGCTGGTTTATTTACAGTAATGAATAAATTTAATCGCAATATTTGTGACGGAGAAGTGATTTTTCCTTATGTATCCGAAAACAAAGACGATACATAATAATGTGGGTGTTGAAAATTTCTGAATTTAATTCCCCTAAATTATGCATCATGAAAAGCTTTATGATTAAAACTGCTAACAGAATAATTAATTTATATACATGAAAATGAGGAATTAAAATGTCGAAGTCACTTTATGTGTGTTTTATTAATGAGTGAAGAATATGTTAAAAGTAAACGAAGTTTACGAAGTTTTTTTAACCTCAGAATTATTGTTGAAAAAAAACTGGATACATTCAAAGAAATAAGAATGGACGTTGTTCAATTGAGCTCAAGTAAAATAATTTTTTTTTTTTTGATGAATAAGAATTATTTAAATATTTTGTTCTTTTTGTTCTTCTTTAAAATGTATTTTTAAAATGTATGACAAGGAGATGGATCTAAATATTTTAAAACGAGCTTCAAAGTTTCAATACTATTTTATTGTTTTTTCTCTTTATTTCTTTCTCCATATTTCTTTCCAACACTCAACTTTTTTCAACAAAGTCAACAATGTAGTGTTTCGATCACGTTTTTAATTAAGGTTAAAATGGAATTTCTTTTTTTCATTCTCTTGTATACTCTATACTTTTAAAGTGTGTGTGTGACATGTTTGCATTAAAATGAGACAGTCCTTTAAGGAAGTATTCTTGGATTATTATTATTATTATCATGTTGAAATGAATTAAAAGTGAAGCGTGACGTAAAAGGGTTAAAGGACATTATAAGCGTAATGAATTTCTGAATAAAAATGAGCAATAATCTTGAATACATTGTTCGTTAAAACTTTTCATTTTCATATCAAATGAAAATACTTTTAATTTATTTCTAAGCATGTTTTGCTTTGCAGTAACAGCATCATCATGTGTCTTACTTCATAACAATTTTAAATGCTTAATAATAAAGCAACACATTTTAAGAAACATAAGGGACATATTGGGCTATAGTGGGTAAAAAAACAATTTTATACTATGAGCTTTAATTGCGTATTATTTAATTTTTTTTTAATATTCAAAGCAATGTATTAATATCTTTGAGCATTTTTTTTTGAAAAAATATTATACATCTTTTTCAACGCTTAAAACTCTACATTCATCTCAATTCGCTACAAGAAAACATGCATGTGAAAATGTACAGGTGAAATTTCTTTTACAACAAGAAGTTCATACATTTTTTAAAAAAAATTGAAAATAATTAAAACAATTCCTTTTGTGTTTATTAAGACATGTTTTAATATTTTTTATATTTTTGCACAAAATTTTTTTTAAGGAAATTGGATAACGAAATTCATTGATATGTTTTGTTGTTGAAAAATACACATATATTCACATTCACATTTATGCTCAAAATGTGTGAATTGATGTGAAGGAATAAAATTTTAGTGTAAAAAAGAAAGAATCCCAATAGGAATTTAGACCGATTTCAAATTGCTTCTTCAGCTACTTGCTGAAGCTTTATGTATGCATACTGTTTATACGGTGTGTTATAACATAAAAAAACATAAATGTACCCATTTCATTTTTGTTTTTCTGTTTTTCTTTTCTTTTTTCGTTTCACCATCCTAAATAAATATCTTTTCTCCTTCTTTTCATTTTTCCTTTCTTTATAAATCAGTTGTGAAGACAGGTAAACATAGTACGAGTTTTCACTTTTTCAGTAAAACTGAACCAAGGATTTTTTGAAGAATGTAACTTTTGACCCATGCAAGTAACGAATTTATGCAATGTAATAATTCATTACACGTAAATCTTTGGTTTTGTAGTTAAATTGTTTTGTTAAATGAGCCATTTCAAGTAGATGATCTATGTTTTCGTATTTTGGCGACATTTCACTTTTATGGCACCTAATAAATAAGATTGAATATCCCTATTTTTTCAGTTTTAAGAAAAAGAATATAGTTGTATTACTAAAATATCAAATAACCAGATTTACATTACGAAAAATTTGAGAATTACAATATACTTATAAAAACATCGTTTACGCTTTAAATGTTCCATTCGTCCATTTGTTAAGTATACTCATAATGTTTAAAATTAATTTTGATAAAAAGTTTGAATTTTGACGTCTACTATTCATCCAAATGTTTACCTAAATGTATATATTTATATGGAGTATAGATGTCTATGCGCATCATGTGTGTAATAATGTTAATTGAATTAAGGAAGTGAATGCTTTGCGAATGTATTCTCCTTTTCCAACGGTTAGTTATTTTGGTACATTTTTTTCTCGTCTAAATACGGTAACATGCTTCAGCAACATAAAAAATGATCTCATATATCTATACCAAAATGAAAGAGAAGGATGAGAATGAAAAATATTAGATCCTATTATAACAACCATACGCTACTTTCAAAGCAAAGGGGATTAGGGATTTCGATTTGGTTCGACGATTTTTCATTTTAGATTTTGCCATTAATCGTGAAATGTCTAACTGTTACATAATCAAAAGACTTTTTGTAGAAACATGTTTATATGTGAATAATAAAAAAGAAGGAGTGGAACGTTATTCAGAATTATTTAAGTAACATCTAAAAGTAAAAAATCTGAAATTCTGCTTGCAATTTACAAATCTGCTTTTACGAAATTTTATGTTTTTATACAAAAACATTTTTATAATAATAACTATTGCAGGACTTTTTGATGCTCTTGAACAAAAAACTAAATTGATCTTGTTCATTAACAACATTAGAAAATAAAGGATTTATTTAAATAAATCATTAATCCAAACATCCATTAAACACTATGTATACATTAATATTAATAAGGAATAAATGTCATATAAATGATTATAAATGTAGAATCATATGGCTTTAGAGCAACTGATGACAAATTATTAAAAATTTAAACAATTTAATACACTGCTTTAACACATGCTTAATGTTTAAATAATATGTCATATCGTATAAACTAAGGGAAAACAGCTTAGTGTAATTTATTGATGAGAGAAAAAATTCTGAAATTAATAAAAAGACATTTTGCATAATATTTACACAAAAAAAAATCATAGATTACCACAAAATACACTACTTTAGAAAATAATTTGAAAAAACTTTGCTTCTGGATTTACTTAATCATAGGTGCAATCACTATGTTGAACTATATCACATATAATTTATCTTTCCATGTATTAAATCTACATTATATCTTTAGCTTTTATCATTGTGTACTCATCGCATTTATCTTTTGTTACATTATGTTGTATCTGATATAAAATTGTTTCCTTATCAACCTTTTTCAAGTTTTCTTTAAGTAGTTGGAACTCATTAAATGCATCTTTTGTTAATAATCCTCGCTCACTTGCCACTTGCAATGAATTAAACAGCATAGGTTATGTTTACCCTTATCTCATCTATTTCATCTCTTAGCTTCTCCTGATAAAGATCTTAATAATTTAAATGAAGAAGAAATTTCAAGCACATAATGCACACAAAATTATTTTTTTTCCTCCCCATTCATTCATGTCCTTAAATTGAATGCTTCTTTTAATTTGGCAATCTTTGCTGTTGCTCCGAGAAGGTTTCATTAAATTTTTAATTAAAAGTTCTTTAGGTTTCTTTCAACTTTTTATGCTTTTTTCTTTTTTTCCTCGCTTCCATATCTTGTTATTTTCTTTCTCGCATGAAGTTTTTGCTCTCTTTATAATATTTATCAAGGTAAACAAGCAACGAGGAACATTTTTCAAATGAATATGTGAAGTATGAAACTCTTCTTTCATAAGCTCGATTTATTATGAATTCTTTGAGCTCTAAATGATGCAAAATAATACTTTAAAATTTCAATATTAAGAACATAAAGGAAGTTCTTTTGCTTGTCATGCAAAATGAGAAAAATAATAGAAATAATAATTGGCCGTTTAAAATGAAATATTTGAAGCATTAAAAGCATTACTATGTTTCTTAATATATAATATGTTTTAAATTACCAAATGAAATAAAAAGAAAGATTTGCAAAAAATTCTTTCCATTTCAATACTGTTTAAATTTTTTATTATTGTAGCTTTAAGCCATCCAAATTTTTTTAAAATGTCAAACTTTTGCACGAGCACTAATCCCTAAAATTTTAATATTTATGTTATCTGAATTTCTGAACTTTTAAAGTATTAACAAAAAATTATTTTGTAATCAAATTAATGAAATGCGTCACATCTATTTATCATCCACAAATGTTAATACCAATTGAATATGTCACATGTAAGGAGCAGTAAAGTTGAATGAATGTTATCTGAGAAAGCAACATAAAGTTTTTAATATTCAGATGGTAAATCGGATTTGATAAAAGTTTTTTTTTTGTTGATACTGAGATGAGTATGAAAAGAAAAAAAAAATCGAAGGAGGAAAATTGTTATTACTAGCTTCAAGCTATTCATTTGATATTTTCATAGATACATATATGAAAGTTTGATTTTGACTTTCTATCTCTCTTTTTGGAATTGTCAGTAACTTTGATAGCAAACAATACTTTCCTCATTTATATTGAAGTCTCATATATAATTTGAAATTAAAATCAAAGCACGTATTATCTAATAATATTTCATAAAATCGCTAAGATTCGCTCACTTATTTTCATGTCAATAACATGCCGTCATAATGATGACAATAATAATAATGAACTTTCTCATGTTTGGGTTATAATAAAAAATTAATAATGCTTTTCCATGTAGTTTCAAAATTTTAGAATTTTATGATGAATTTTTTTTGAAAGTTTGATTTAATTTATGTTGTCAAAATTAATAATTTAATTTATTGAAAATGAGAGAATAAGATTAAGTGTCCATCAAGTAGAACGGTGACCTAATGATTGAGTGATCGGTCTCTGGTGGGAATCGAACCCACGTTCTCACATAAGAGGGTTACAGATATCCGATTGATGTCTAACCACGTACGTTACAAAGGCGTAATTCTTGAATTAGCAGATTCAACTATATATGACTCGATCCCCCAGATTCTACCCCATTGTCCTTCCCTAGCAAAATAAAACCTGAGTAGGATGGATACAGAAGTTAAGAATAGCGGGGAATTTCTAAATAAAGAAAAGGTCTTGGTATAGGTAGACAACTTTGTCTACTTTTAGGCATGTCAAGGATTACCAAAAGTTACTGATTTGTTTAAAGTTACAGATTTATTACAGCTTTAATTTTAATTTTTTGTTTATTTTTTTCTATTTTTTGCTTAACATTCCAGACCCTCTCAGTTTTGAACCCATTTAGAACACCAGAAAAGGAAATTTTTGACGATACTGATCTTGCAGGTCCTTTAGTATTTTGCATGGCCTTTGGCGGTTTTTTACTTCTTGTAAGTTCCTCATGCTTAAATATTAAACGAAATTCGTAGCTCATAACATAAAAATTAAAATGATTTGAAAAAAATTTTAATAATTTATGCGTTTAGTCTGGAAAAGTCACATTTTCTTACATCTATGGCATTGGAGTTCTTGGATGCATCGCATTTTACTGTTTGCTAACTTTAATGGCCGCAACAAATGTCACGCTTGGAGCGGTTATTTCTGTTCTAGGATACTGCCTATTACCCATGGTTATTTTATCCGGAATTAATGTACTTATTACAATTCAGTAAGTAAAACAGCTAATAATTAATTTTTATAAAATTTTTTTTACGTATTTTTCATATTTAATAGAGGATTAATAGGAACTGCACTTTCATGCTTTTGTATAATATGGTGTGCGATATCTGCATCAAAACTCTTTGTCACAGCTCTATCAATGGATCACCAACAAGTTCTTGTCGCATATCCTTGTGCTCTTTTATATGGAGTGTTTGCACTCATCACAATTTTTTGAATATAATAATCTTTAATAGATTCAATTTAATGTACCTATTTTTTTTAAAATCTGAAAAAAAATAAAAAATAATATATTCAGAAATCAAAAATTTTACTGTAAGTAATATTGATAATCTTTTTTTTTTTGTTACCATTGAAAAAAAAAATGTCTTAAGCCATTTTAATTCAAGAAACTAACCACTTCTTCTCATTTGATATCATTCAAGTTTAATTGTCAAAGAAATAGAACTTGATTAAGAAAATGTCACTTCTCAGATAAAATAATAGCTCTTTCCGGTCGAGTTAACAATTGAAACTAATTTAATTTCAAGAATCTGATATGAACCTTTTTAATTGATATATCTATATATTATATAGCATAAGCTTTTGGGATTATTTTAGTTAATCTTAAGAACGAAAGTTTAATTTACCAGAAAATTTTAGAATTATATCATTACACGAGCTGAGTTAAAACAAAATGAAAAAAAAAACAAGATTTACGTAAAAAGCTTCAAACTTCTTCATGCATGCTTCTTTTTATTAGATTGTCAATTGCATTTTGAAAACAGTTGACATTGTTTCGCTTTATGTTTTTTCATTGTCTATTATCGATGATCTATTAACGATTAAACGTCTTTACAATTCAAGAATATCTTGTTGTAAAAAATAGCATCGATTTTAAATAATTATTCCATAAATTCCTGCAAATTTGATTATTTTTTTTTCACAGCAATCAAGTAAAAATATTGAAAAACAATTATAAGTTAAATTTTAATTCAAGACAAGACAAAACTAAAGAAATTCTTAGTAAATAATGAAAAAGGCGGACATTTTCTTTGCAATGATGGAAGTATTCAAAAAAGCTGAACATTAAAAATTGGTAGTTCAACAAGGTTCGACGGGATAAAATGATACAGAAGAAAATTGATTTCTGGATGATGCAAATAAGCGAAGAAGTTGATAAAATTCAAAAACAAGAACTATTGAAAGATGAACTGAAGGCAGAGATTGAAGTACAGAAGATGCTTCCCGAACATACAAAGAGCATGCTCAGAAAAGTGAGTATATAGGTGAGTCTACTCAAAAATTATACTCATGCAAGCTCATTCAACTGAGCATGCTCAGGAGTTCATTACGAATGTACTCACTTTATTTTTTTGCAAAAAAAATATAAGCTCACGTGAGTACATTTAACGAGTGTATTCATAAGAATATTAAGAACATACTTATGTGAATATACTCGTATGAGTGCACTTACTGAACATTTTCATGAGAATATTAAGAACATACTTATGTGAATTCACTCATATGAGTTCACTTACTGAATATACTCATGAGCATATAATGAGTAAACTCACTTCTGTGTCACACAATTTTTTTTTATATTCTCATATGAGTGCACTTACTGAATGTACTCATGAGCATACAATGAGCAAACTCACTTCTGTGTCACGCAATTTTTTTATATTCTCATATGAGTGCACTTACTGAACATTCTCATGAGAATATTAAGAACATACTCACTTCTGTGTGACATAATTTTTTTACGTTCTCATATGAGTGCGCTTACTGAACATACTCATGAGAATATTAAGAACCTACTTATGTGAATATATTCGTATGTGTGACATAATTTTTTTTACGTTCTCATATGAGTGCACTTACTGAACATACTCATGAGAATATTAAGAACCTACTTATGTGAATATATTCGTATGTGTGACATAATTTTTTTTACGTTCTCATATGAGTGCACTTACTGAACATACTCATGAGAATATTCAGAACATACTTATGTGAATACACTCGTATGAGTGCACTTACTGAACATTCTCATGAGAATATTAAGAAAATACTCACTTCTGTGTGACATAATTTTTTTTACGTTCTCATATGAGTGCACTTACTGAACATACTCATGAGAATATTCAGAACATACTTATGTGAATACACTCGTATGAGTGCACTTACTGTACATTCTCATAAGAATATTAAGAACATACTCACTTCTGTGTGATATATTTTTTTCCGTTCTCATATGAGTGCACTTACTGAACATACTCATAAGAATATCAAGAACCTACTTATGTGAATATATTCGTATGAGTGCACTTACTGAACATTCTCATGAGAATATTAAGAACATACTCACTTCTGTGTGACATAATTTTTTTACGTTCTCATATGAGTGCACTTACTGAACATACTCATGAGAATATTCAGAACATACTTATGTGAATACACTCGTATGAGTGCACTTACTGAACATTCTCATGAGAATATTAAGAAAATACTCACTTCTGTGTGACATAATTTTTTTTACGTTCTCATATGAGTGCACTTACTGAACATACTCATGAGAATATTAAGAACATACTTATGTGAATACACTCGTATGAGTGCACTTACTGAACATTCTCATAAGAATATTAAGAACCTACTTATGTGAATATATTCGTATGAGTGCACTTACTGAACATTTTCATGAGAATATTAAGAACATACTCACTTCTGTGTGACATAATATTTTTACGTTCTCATATGAGTGCACTTACTGAACATACTCATGAGAATATTAAGAACATACTTATGTGAATATATTCGTATGAGTGCACTTACTGAACATTTTCATGAGAATATTAAGAACATACTCACTTCTGTGTGACATAATATTTTTACGTTCTCATATGAGTGCACTTACTGAACATACTCATGAGAATATTAAGAACATACTTATGTGAATACACTCGTATGAGCTCACTTACTGAACATTCTCATAAGAATATTAAGAACACACATAGGGATTTACTCTTATGAATACACTTCCTAAACATACTCATGAGCATATAATGAACATAATTATATCTATATGACATTTTCAAAAATGTCGTCCAACTTAAAATCAAACTTAGAATACATTTTTATGATAGTTGACATTAGGGATTTCAATACCGGACCAAAATTTCAATTTCGGGATCACGGTATTGGAAATTGTTGATCCTGGGATCCCGGGTTCAAACCCGGATTTAGATTCGGTTCAACTGGTACAAAATTGCGTTTAACACGTTCAAAATAAGAGCTTTCAATTACAAATTAGGTGTTTTATCATTAAAAAAAGTTTTAGGTTGAAAACTAATCCAGAAAGTTAAAGTTTTTCTAAATAAATCAATATTTCCTTTTCTTGTCTTGTCTGAACTTTTTAACTTTACAATGAAAGCTTTTGTTAATTTTTATAAAGATTATCTTTAAGCCTTTCACATCAAAAATGATTTAAAATTTTCAGTATTTTTTTTTTGTCGAGCTATTATGACTTTTCTTTTGTAAAAACTTTCAAAGCTCTTGTTTTATAAAAAATCAATAACTATAATTTTTAATTCAAATAGAGAAAAAATATATTAATTGGCGCAAAATGCAGTTGGGATTTTTAAATGCCAATAACTTCAGAATGGAAGCATGAAATACTACAAACAACAGTTTAAAAAAATACGAATTCTGGAAATTTTCATAATAAATTACTTCTGGCTTGCCAGAATGTAGCACTTCTTCTAAAATCGATCATTTATGTCAAGTATCAGGGGCGTAGCCAGAAAATTTTTAAGGGGGGCCCATTTTCGAAAATTAAAAAAACCGTTATTTTGTATCCTTAAATCTATATTCATTCTTCATAAGTTTAAATATTTAATTCATTATTCATACATTAAATTTAATTTTTCGTGCTGATTTTGACACTTCTTTCATCACTTGCTCTACATTAACTGGTTCTTCTCTATAAATACTTAATAAAACAATTATCAGATATTCGAAGGGGGGCCCGGGCCCCCTATGGCCCCCACTGGCTACGCCCCTGTCAAGTATAATTATTGGCGCAGTTTTGAACAAGTAGGCGAGTAAATAAAATTAATTTTTTGCTAATTTTCTTCAATTTCAGCCAAAATACAGCATGTACATCACCAACAAACACTTGAAAGTGATTAAAAGTTATTTAAGTGCTTTATTTTGGCTGAAAATTACCCAAAAATTTATGTCATTTGAAAATGTATGTGTTTGTATGTGAATTTCCTTGCGCTAATTTTCATAGTCGCCAATTTCAATATTTTTTACCCTAAAATATTTTATAGCAGCTTCATTAGAGACTCATTCGAATGACCATAAAATCTATTTAAAATTCAAAATTTTTAAAAAATTGCAATGGGCATGTGACTAGACTTTTTTCAACACTTTAAAAAGAAAACTAAGTTAAAAAGAAATCCTAAATTATTTTGCAAAAACATTCTGATTATTTTTATTTAACACTTTAGTATTAACAAGATTTGTGTGAAATTCTAAGGATATCTTGATCCCGTAATCCCGACATTGAAGCATTTGTAATCTCGGGATTGCGGTATTGGAAAATCGGTCCGGACCCCTGGATCCCGGTTTTCAGAACAAAAATGTTCATTGAATTTGAATTACTTCATCGTAAAAGAGAATTAGGTGTTGATACTCAGAAGTACACTTTGATTAAGAAACTTGCAGTCATTACATTATTTGAATGGGGATTGAAGATGGAAACTTTACAGAATGAATAAAAGAAACATTCAGAAGTCAAAGTCAATTTTAATCGTTGCCGGAATCTCAAAAAATTTTAAACAATTATCAGTTCTCAGGAGACAGCTATAAATATACTTAGGAAGCGTTACGCAGAAGATTCGACGATCGAAGATCTTCTTTCAATGCAATACACAAATTCTCTTCTGACAATTAATGGTCCTGTTGGTGATTCTTTGACAGAAGCAAGGAGAGTCCTCGATAATTATATTAGTCATCTAGTAGCATTCAACTTAATGAGAATTACACCTGAAGAACTTCCAGACATGATATTTCTTGGAAATTTTTATAGAATAATAGATTTATTTACGATAAACTTTTAAACACAACTTTCTTTAATGAAATCTTTTAACAGAATAACTTTGCAATCGAAATCAGATTGCTTTGATCAATAGAGAATTCAATAATTCAATACTCCTCCTTAATATTAACTTCGTATATATTATTATGTTAATATTACTAACGCAGTCCACAATTGTCAGTAAATTTCTTCAGTTTAATATTCCCTAACGGCTTGGTCATCATATCTGCTATATTTACGTCAGTGCTGCAATATTTCAGTTCAATCTCTCTTAAATCAACCAATTGTTTCACATAATGGTATTTAGTATCGATGTGATTTCTTCTTTTGCTAAATTTTTGATTGGATATCAATTTCATACTACTTTGGCTGTCTGTATACAGATTAATTTTATCTGGAACGACAAACTCAGAAAAAGAATCGGTCAACATTTTAACCCATTTTAGCTCTTTGCAACTATCTGAGAGTGCGATGTATTCAGCTTCCATAGATGATAACGATACTACGTCTTGTTTTCTGCTGCACCATGAAACAATACCTCCATTAATTCCACAAAGAAAACCACTGATAGATTTTCTGTCAAACGAATCTTCAGCCCAGCTTGCATCAGAATAAACTACCAATTTCCCAACTTTCTTCTTGTCATTCAACTTCAAACTTAAATGCTTGCTTCCATTTAGATAGCAAATAATTCTCTTCGCTTCTATCAAATCGGTCTTTGTTGGTTTTGAAATCTTTTGGCTCAATATTCCAACAGATGCTGCTATATCCAGTCTTGTGTTCGTGCTAATATACAACAGTTTCCCAATGAGCTTTCTATGCTCATTATTTGATTCTAAATAGTTTTCATCATGATGCCTGAAATAACCAGTCATCAAAGGATATTTTGAAAATTTTCCATCATTCAGTCCAGCTTCTTCCACAATCTTTTCAATGTATTGCTTCTGACTTATATTAAAATTTTCATCTTTATCACGTTTCACATCAATTCCTAAAAAGTGCTTAACATCTTCCTATATCTTTTACTTCAAAAAGACTTCCAATGTGATTCTTAAATTATTCTATTATTTTTCATTATTTGATAAACCAATATGTCATCAACATGAACAATCATATAACAAATATCACTTTCTTTCTTCATGTTATACAAGCATTTATCAACTTCACTTTGAGTAAACCCAAATTTTATCACTGTTTCATGATAAACTTTATTCCATGCTCTTGCTGCTTGCTTCAAACCATAAAGGCTTTTTCTTAACTTGCAAGCATAATTTACCTTCTCAAATCCAGGTGGTTGCTTTATATATATCTCCTCGTCGATATCACCATTCAAGAATGCAGTCTTAATATCAAATTGTTTTACATGATAATTATTTACTCCAGCTATCGACATGAGAATCCTAAATGTTGCTGATGGCGCTACTGGAGCAAACACTTCATCATAATCTTCTCCATATTTCTGGGAAAAACCTTGAGCAACTAATCTTGCTTTATATGAACACACCTCGCCATTCTCATCTCGCTTAAGCTTGTAAACCCATTTACAGCCAATCAAACGTTTATTCTTAGGAAATTTTACAAGATCCCAGGTTTTATTTTGATTAATGGACTTAATCTCGTCTTCCATAGCTTTATTCCACTTATCAGCATCAACACAACTCATAGCCTGTTTGAGTGTCTTGGGCTCAAAATCAACTCTTGATGAATAAGTAACGAAATCACCAAGACGTTCTGGTTTTTGTCCTTTATTTCTTCTACTTGACACTCTGATTTCATCACTCCTTCCATTCTCCTCCTGAACCGGAACGTTCTGATCATTGATTAAATTATGATCAACGACGAATTCTTGACTTTGGTCATTCTCAATATTTCCATGTTCAATATGTTCTTGATCTGTTTCTTCTTCATGCTCTTCTACCTCATTTTCATCTTGAGAGTCTTCAGCATCATAAAAAAGTTCGGAATCATTGAATGCTTGAACATCAATTGTAGAATCAGAAGAAAACGGAAACGGTACCAATTCAGTGCTGCTACTCTACATTTCATGAGATGAATTCTGATTTATTTATGAACTTTTCTTTCAGAAACACAACATCACGTGACACAACTATCTTCCGATGTTTCACATTTGCAAGTCGATATGCTTTCGACCATCCGTCATATCCCACGAATGCCAGTTTTTCAGCCTTCGGGTCTAACTTCTTTCGTTTCTGATGAGGAATCATTACATAAGCAGCAACACGGAATTCTTTTAAGTTTGAAAAATTTGGCTTCTTGTCAAAAAACTTTTCATATGGAGTTTTAATACTATCCTTGCTCAGAAAACGATTCAGAGTGTAATTGGCATTCATTATTGCTTCATCCCAGTATTCTCTCGGCATACTTGACTCAGTGAGCATCGTCCTACATGCTTCAACTAATGTCCTATTCTTTCTCTCGGAAATACCATTTTGCTCCGGTGAGTAAGCTACAGTACACTGAAAGCGAATGCCCTCTGAACGTAAATATTTTTGAACATCCTCGCTTAAGTGCTCAGTACCTCGATCTGTACGAGTCATCTTAACCTTCCTATCGAACGTGTTTTTTAACAGTTCCAAGTATTCAATAACCTTTGACTGTACTCGGTTTTTGTTTTCAATAGAAAAACAGCACAAAACTTGGAGTGAACATCTGTGAATGTTGCGAAATAACGAAATCCACCAACTGATGTCATTGACATCGGTCCACAAATATCACTGACAATACAGTCAAGTGTATTTACTACTGGTGTTGCCATTTTTGGAAATGAATTCCGAGTAATTTTCTCAACAATGCATGATTCGCAAACGACAGTACAATTACAATCAGTAATCTTCAAACCTTTGTCTTTCATTGCTAAAATGTCATGCATATTTCTATGAGCCAGTCTGCGATGCCATTCATGTACACAGCATGTATCCACTCTGTCTTTACTGTATGTCATGTGAGAGGAGGCTCCTGAGTCAATACACCACTGAAAATCCTTGGGATTAAAACAATTTTTATACCATGGTCCATAATTTGCTATCTTGGCACTCTCAGCTTTAGATTTCTTCACGTCAGACTTTGACATCAATATTGGACAATTTCGCTTCATATGACCTGTCTGCTTGCAGTAGAAACATTCAATTGCTTCCTTCACATCAACCTTGAATAGTTGACTGCTAATCTTGCTTGCAGCATCCAAGTCTTTGCTCAAATTCTCACTTCGTCGTTCATATTCATCAAGAAGCTTCAACTTGACACTTTGTATCGTTAGTTTCTTTTCTTTCCATGATTCGAGAGCAGTTACCAAACTTTCATATTCAGAATTCAAGCTTGACAAAATTGCACTTACAAGCATTGTATTTTCTAATTTGTCTCCACAGTCTTTAATATTTTGAACAATCGCAAGCATGTCTTGAATGTGCTTCTGTGCACCACCAATTGGCAATTCTGACTTGAACAGCTTGTCGCAGTTTGTGGCCAATAGATGCATCTTTTCCATCTTTTGAATTAGCAATATGAACGAGTTGATCATTTTCAACCATGAGAGCGATATTAGAAAGTGCCTTCAATCCTTTTGTCTCGTCTTCCTTCTTCTTCGAGCCTGGATCAATCATCTCCCACAAATCTTCCTTTATCAAGATCATTTTCATTCGAAATGCCCAAACTCGATAATTCGAGTTGTTCAATCGCTCAAACATCACCAGACTTTTACTTTGACCTTCCATCGCGTTAAGGCCCATAACCTCTTGGATAATTCTATAGAATAATAGATTTATTTCCGATAAACTTTTAAACACAACTTTCTTTAATGAAATTCTTGAACAGAATAACTTTGCAATCAAAATCAGATTGCTTTGATCAATAGAGAATTCAATAATTCAATAATATTTGAGCAATTTGTCAGAAATCGTTATGATAAGAATCTTATGAGAGAATGCGATATTTAAATTGACAGCAGTGATCAAAAGCCAAGTTTGGATTTGTTTTGCAAGTTTATGGATCAACGTATTAAATCTTTGACATTCACTCATCGAGAAGGAAATTCATTTCATTCAATGAATTCGTCATCTTGTGTAAGCAACAATTCACAGGCACAAACTTTTCATCTCTGGACATGTTAAGCTATCTTGCTCCATTTCCTCGTAAAATCCGAAAAACTGATTTTTCAATCTGAACAAATAAAAAAAGTCCAATATAGCCTTAACAAGAGCCCTAAATTCATGATTGATAGCCATGCCGTACGAAATTACAGCTTGAAAATGGGCTTATAGAGGACGGAAAGTGTCAGTTGAAATAAAATTCGTTAACTTCTATTGGGTTAATAGGAGTGCTTCCAACTGGGTCGCAACACTCTTAATGATAAACACATTACGGCATTTAAGGTAACCCCGTAAACCCTGTGCTAAGCTTAGCAAAACTTTTAAAATCCCCCCTCCCTGGTTTTAACTAGAAGAAAATAAAAGAAACTTTAAAAATTTGACATTTTGATTTTAAGACATATTTATACATTAAGAGGAATAATGTGCAGTATATAACTAAATGAAAGCACAAAAATTCTGTGGAAATAAAAAATAACAATTCTTCATTTATGCTATCTCGAAGGGATAGAGCAGAAACAGGTGCTTTTGACTGAAAAAACTGTTTTTATGAGTTGGTTGGGACATGAATTATGTTTCTTATCGTATTTTTTTTTCTTCTTTTACAGATGGCATGATTCCGAAGAATAACACCATCATACTTTTTTCATTTTATTCTCTCTTGTTTGATAATTTTGTTCTATGTCTAAAAGATGTAATAATTTTTATTTTTATGAAGTTTATTTTTTCCGCTTTAATGATACTTTTCATGTTACATCTCGTTTACTTACTGCCTGTCTAATATATGAGCTCTTCACCTCCTTTACAAAACCACTAAACGTCTTTTAAAAATTGTGTTTTCATAAAAAAAAGTTGTTTCAAAATTTTTTTAAAAATAAATCAACATTCTTAGGGGCCGTTCACTTATTACGTTACGCAAAAAAATGACTTTTTTCACCCCCCCCCCCCCCCCCCTTATTACAACTTACAGCCTCCCCCCCCCCCCCCTGAACGTTCGTAATTTATTTTATTTTGATTATTTTTTATAGGTATTATAATTGTATTTTTAAGTCTTGTAAACCTGTTTTCTATTGATTTGTGACAATTTTTCAAACCCCCCCTCCTCCCTAAAATGCGAACGTAATATATGAACGGCCCCTTACATATTTTTAATTTTGTCCTTTTTTTCATATTTTTGGGAAAATTGCAAACAAGAGAACTTATAAGCATTTTTAAAAGAAATACAGCGCCAATTACCAAGTTATAATGTTAATAGAAACATTTTTTTAAATTTTTCATGCGATTTTACTTACATGTATAAATACAAAGTATAACTTTAGATTTTGCTCTTCAGGTTTTTTTTAACCCATATAAAATAACGAATAAAATCTTATGATATCGTTAAAACAGCAACAGCAGTTTTAGTGATATATGACATTTCCTCGAAGTATGCATGATCATACTTTTATATAAGAAGATAAAAATCTCACGAACATCTATGCGTAACAGGAATTTCAGTAGTCACTTTTAGGAATTATTTATCATCATATCAAGGCAAATAGAGCAATGCTAGTAATTTTACTCGACAAAATATGTCAGAAACAAGGAGAATAATAAATATAAATGGAAGGAAAGGAAGGAAATTAAGAAAGCGAAACAGCACAAAAAGTTTATCGCTTAGTCTTATTTCAGTGAAAGTGCCAACTGTCATTTGTTATGCGGTTCTTAACGTTAATTTAATAATTTGGTACACAAACATCACACAAATCAAGAAATCTCCCCCCGAAGCGTTAGTGATGAAGAATGAAAACGAAAAGCTCAACAGCAAATTTCATGCTCAGAAAAATAGCAAATGAGGACAAAAATAATTGTCATTACCAACAGTTAACTTTATAAATTTAAAGTCGCAAAATATATCTGATGTTTATACGTTTTTGGATATTTTGTCAACTAGAACCATACTGTTTGTACATAACTTAAATAATACATAGCTTTGATGTCGGAACCACAAATGTTGATATTGCTCAATTATTAAAAACGTAAGATAAAAAGTAAACACTTCATGCAGTCATCATCGTTTCTTTTTCTGAAGATTTTTCTATATTTGTGTTTCTGTGTTTATATAAATGCACTGTAACACTTGTCTCATTTTTCGAGGGTTGATTTTGATTGAGTTAAAATAATGAATAATTCATGAACAATAAAATATAAATGTGCATATGTATACTAGTGGTTATGGGCCCGTATCAGGACCCGTTTTGTAAAAAAAAATTCAGCATTCTCAGCATACCTTTGGAGGTTTGAAGCTAGACGAGTCAAAGAGAACTCCCTACAAACTGAAAATCAGAAAGAAATAAAAACTTTATAAAAAAAAACCCTTTTAAACAACCACGTTTTTCCCACGGAATAAAAAGTAAAAAATAACTTTATTCTTTGGTTCAAATGATATTGGTTTGGAAATTTTAGAATAGTTTGGAAGTTTGGGAGAAAAAGCTCAAGTTAACAACACAGTCAAAGAAGCATTAGAACGAGACAATGATGAAAGTACGGAATTAACAGATGTAAACGAGATCGTGAGCATCATGAAAAATCTGAAAAATTCCTTTGACTAGATGAATCAACAACATAAAAAAATCCTTTACCTATTCAGATCAATTGTGATCCACAGGTCCTAAAAAAGGTTTCGGATACTTGAAGTTCATCATCAATTCGTGTCTTAAACTCATTTAATTCTCAAAGATTCGGAAACACGCCAAAGTGATTTCAATCCTAAAACCAATAAAAACAGTATGATAAATAGCAATTACCCTATATTTTTACGCTAGAAGCCACTATTTGAAAATTGGTCAAGCCACTACCCGTTATTTAAGCCTTCTTTTATGATTTTGAAAACTTATTCCATCCCATAAGCCACTGGCTAGTAACGTAAAAATAGTGTAATTATAAATTTTGAATGAAATTACTGAACTTCATAAGATCAAAAATTTAATTAAAAAATAAAAAGTTCATATTTTAGATAAAATTTCTAGAACGTTTAAAATGTGAGCACGCGAGTTCGATTTCTACCGGAGACCGATCACTCAATCATTATATCGAGTGTTGGAATATGTTGTTGATATGACAAAGATTCGCACAATGTTCACGACATTAAAAAGTAAAATTGTAAAACATATGAATTTACTAAAATATTAAATGTAAAAATCAGAGATCGAAGCCGACTTTTTCGGCTTAACTCAACTTTTGATTTTTTTGATAGAAAAAAGCTATTTAACACACATTTCAAGTATTTATATTGGACTTTACATGCTTTACTATGATTTTGTGTAATATTTTGTCAGCATGTAGCTATAGTAAGCTCAGAATTTTAAGTTAAACGATTTTAAGCCGAAATTTAAGCCGATCGGCTTAAAATCGGCTAAATTGAAATTCTGAGCTTACTATAGCTACATGCTGGCAAAATATTACACAGAATCATAATAAAGCATATAAAGTTCAATTTAAATACTTAAAATGGTAGTTAAATGGCTCTTTTCTATCAAAAAAATCAAAAATTGGGTTAAGCCGAAAAAATCGGCTTCGATCTCTGGTAAAAATGAGCAAGTAGTGAAATCAGGGACGAATCCTTTAAAACTTTAATGAACATAAAACAATTTATTGAAAAAGTTATACTTTGTTTTAAGCGGAGTTTTATTTTAACAATAAAATACTACGCAAAAGATTCAACTATTCATTTTATGAACGTTTCCTAGTAACCTAAAATCAAAGCTTACTTACTGACAACTTAAAAAATTCATCTGTTAAATTTCACATGGCATATCAAATTTAAATCGAACAGAATTGAGTATCAATTCTTAAATGAAAACATCAATGATTATTCCACAACATTCAGCCAATGGATGAATATACGTGTTTATATATTTATATATGTATCTATATTGAAAACTGTATGTACGCATTGCATTGATAAGGAAAAAAGAGTAGTAGAATCCAAATAAAGAGGACAACTCGAGGGAAACATGTTTTCTGTGTGCGTGACCAGAATATTGAAATTTGCAATAGCGAAAACTGTTTAGCAGTTCGAGTAGTAGTATGGCAGGATAGAGAAAAAAGGAAAATGTTTAGTAAACGAATTACGACGAATGTGCTCCGATTTTCTGGTTTTGTGTTATTTTGTTCTACTTAATTTAATGATGTGTTACATCATATTTTGAAAAATAGAAATTTACATAGTTCTTCAAGTGAATAATAAAATCTTATTTTGATTCATTAACATTGTTTTCTCAATGTTTTCATTCTTATTATTCAATCATTTTTAAAAAACTCAAAAAAAATAAAAGTTCTTCAAAAAATTTAATAGGCTTTAGTTCAAAACTTTGTGATACACCTGTATGGAATTTAAAATTCGAAAAATAAAGAACTATCACAGATTATGCAATTTATAAAGTCACATCAAGCGATATTTCAAACACATGACGCATGTATGTATGTAAATATCTTCATAAATTAAATAAAATATACAAGTTTCCAAAAAAAAAAATTGAGAAACACTCTGTCATTCAGTGTTACTTGTTCTAATTTTTGTTAATTTTGTAAACCAACCTAGGTAGTTTGCACGTTATAAATTACGTTCGTATTTTGTACACGGTGTATTAAATTATACTTATTTATACCCGATTAACTACACTACTGGACGTTTGTAATTATTTTAAAGATGTCAGGGATGTAAAAAAAAATTCTGGATTTTTTTTATTCTAAAATTCATTTTTTTATCACTTTAACAAAACTTCTAATTTTTCTTACACAAGCTAATTTTCATATATTTTCATGAAGTGAAATAAAGAAACTACAATGTGTTTAAGAGAAAAAGTTTAATTGGATTATTGTATATTATTTAGCAAAAATTAAGAAGTATGAAACATATGTGGCAAGCATGCGTCTCAAAAAATACAATAACTCATCTTTATATCATATCAAATATATAATCCTTGAACTAACGATATTCGCGTATATTTTTGCTGCCATTTCAGTATGTTTATCACTAAATTTACAAAAAAAAATAGGACGCACGTTCTAGTTTAAGCTTATCTTTCAATTACTATGAAACATAAGAGTAATTTTTTTCATCTCCTACTCTCGCTTTTCTATCTCGTTTAACTCATTGCGAAAAATGGACCCCTTTATCGGTCACTATGGTGCACATGTGTTCCATTTTTACTTGATTTAACAAATTACTGCTTACGAAATACGAAAAAAATATACTTTTGCTGAGAACAAGATGGTTTTTGAGAAGCTTTTGCTGTTTTGAATTGCATTAATGTAAATATTAAACCAAATGCATAAATATTACTAGAATTTCTGAAGAAAAAATCATGATTGAGGAAAGGGTTATTCTTCGGGAACATTTGGACACGGTAATTTTATTTAAGACAAAAACTTCTTAACGGAAGTAATTTTATTTCATTTCAACTTAACTTGGATTCAAAAAATGTTGAAATAGTAAAAAAAATCCATCAGTGAACGTTTTAATATTGATAAGCGTTTTATTTATTTAAAAAGAAATTAATTGTAAGCTTTAAGAAATGACATTGTTCTTTATTTCTTTTTTAAAAGCATGTAAAAATCACATCTCCCACAAAATAACAAGGATAAAACTTAATTCTATGCTGATTTTTAAGAATTGGATAAGTAATATTTCGTATACTAAATTATATTTTTGGTACAATTTGAAATTCTAGGAATGCTTGTTTTATTATTCGCTCCTAAGGAATTCTTCTGAAGAAATATTTTACAAGCAAAACTTTATTTTTAATCCATAAAAATATGTAGAAAAGAAGAAAAAATGAGAATAAAAAGTTGTATAAAGCATTAAAAAAATATAAAGAAAGCGAAAGAAACTTTTTGAAATGAAGCAATTTTTCACGAAAAAAAAAGAATTTTCAGAGTTTGTATAGGAATAAGAAAGTAAAACTTTTACCGTGTTCTGCTTATACATCAGCAATTTGATTGATGATAAAGATTTCCAATTCCACTGAGTTAAATTTATCGGCGAAAATCTATTTAATGGCTTAATCGAACTTTTTACTTCCATTTCCCTTATTTATTTATTCTATTATTACGGTAAGTAACAAAACTTTGAAGGTATATTAAATTTCTTCATCTTTTTTTTTCTTCTTCAATATACAAAATTTCATAAATTCCAACAATTTGTAATATTGCAGTAATGGTTAAAATTTAATAAAATGATTTAAAGTAATAATTTTAAAAACAAAACCTTAATCAAATTTCAAATTATTTCTAATAACTTTTTCCGATATGCATCACTTGATTTAACATGACTTTGTTATTGCAAAACAGCAAGAAACAAGATAAGTGTATGTAAACATCAATTGTTTAAGTGTCAATATGTCCCGTGATACAAAGTTTGCGCTTTAGTGTTTCATATACTTTCCAAACTTTACTTAAATATTATATTTTTAGCGCATTTTTGTGTACTTGTATACAAAAAGGCAGCTTAATAATGCACTTTGTTCGTTCGTTCGGGCGAAGAAAAACTTTTTAACCAGACATCGCAGAGAGCTCAGGTTTGTTTTATTAGCTCCGTTACTATTGATTTATTATCCGATCGAACAGTTAAAAGTCTTAAAACAGTGTATTTATACTATAATTAATGTTTTTTTTATTTCATAAACAAAACCACGTGATGAGTACGTTTAAAAAATTCAACATTACCTCTATAATTTCAAATTTATTCTAGCAGTTGTAAAATTTGAATTTCAAAAAACCGTTAAATAATAAACTTTTTCTGTATTGAAATTCATTGCAACAAATTATTAATTATACTATAATTGATGTTTTTGTAGTGCAACTTTTAACGGAAATATTTTAAATTATTTATTGAACGTTAAATAATAAAGCCTTTCTATATAAGCACTCATTATAATTATTTGTTAATTACCAGAGATCGAAGCCGATTTTTTCGGCTTAACTCAACTTTTGATTTTTTTGATAGAAAAAAACTATTTAACACACATTTCAAGTATTTATATTGGACTTTACATGCTTTACTATGATTTTGTGTAATATTTTGTCAGCATGTAGCTATAGTAAGGTCAGAATTTCAAGTTAAACGATTTTAAGCCGAAATTTAAGCCGATCGGCTTAAAATCGGCTAAATTGAAATTCTGAGCTTTCTATAGCTACATGCTGACAAAATATTACACAGAATCATAGTAAAGCATGTAAAGTTCAATTTAAATACTTGAAATGGGTGTCAAATGGCTTTTTTCTATCAAAAAAATCAAAAATTGAGTTAAGCCGAAAAAATCGGCTTCGATCTCTGTTAATTACACTCAAATGAATAATCTTCTAAACTTAAAATGATCTGTAAACGAACGCAAAATAATTAGATAATCAAATACTGATCGCTGCGTCAAAAATGCGCTGAAGTCTCTCGATTAATAACACGAGGACTTTTGTATTTTTTTTTCGTATTACTTAAAGTTTAATATTCCTATGTATAGTATGTCAAAATTTTTGGTATATATTATAGCGTGAGAGTAGATGAGATGAGCGAGGAAGTCGAAGAAAAGGGATTCCAATTTTAACGGAGAAAAGAAATAGTCACTACTATAATACCTGATACGAACAATTTAAGAATTTTGACCGTTGCAGTTTCCAAGAAAACTTGTGAAAATGTCTTATTTGTTATTTCAAATTTAGATGCAAATATTATGTAGTCATTTAATGATAAGCATATTATAGCTAAATCTTTCTTAAAACGATCAAAAACTTTAATATAAACACAAAAATTGTACCGGTTTCTTTTAAATTTAAACTTTTCGAACGTGCGTATCAGTGCGTATTATATCTCTCCTAGACTTTCCATAAGTCTTTCGAACATGAATTGTTCGTATCAGACTAATACATACACAGATCAACAAAAACGCATTATTTGCAATCTCTTGAAATTAATTAAAATTTAATTAATAATAAAGCATTTAAAGCTTACTTACTTACACAAATCAAATTAATTGCAACTTTTTGAGTTTTGATGTTTTTGATGCAAAAATGAGGTCAAAACATTTTCATTAAATTTAGATTTAATTTCAGTAAATTTGCATAAAGTTTACATAATAAAGTCAATTTCATAGATCTGTTGCATAACTGGAAACATTTGAATTTTAAAAGAACCTAAGTAAGTGGTTTATATTATAAAAATATCAAATTTATTCAATTTTAGGGTAAATGACCTTGAAATTTGCGCATTTTCACACATGAAATTTTCATTTGCTTCAATCTCTTCGGAGGATTGTAACTGAGTCCAACTAATGGTCTTGAAAAGCAGGGAATCAAAGATATTTTCTTCTTTATATGTGTAAAGGAAGCTCTGCTGCGTCAATGCAGAGAAATTTGACTTTTAAAGTTGAACTTTGAAATTTGCGCAGAAAACTTTGAAATTTGCGCAAAAAAATCTTAAAATTTGCGCACTTTTTCAGTAGCAATCTTTGACATATTTTAAAGAAAAATGTGTAAACAAACATTTTTCTTTACATTTATTTGGTGCATCAACTCTAAATTCAAGCAAAAAATGGAGCCATGGACTTAAATTTTTAAGAACTTTTTGATCAAGAATTTCTACAAGAAAGAATGTTTTATTTTGTGGTTGGTGTATATGTGGCTAGCTCGTTCAATTTCATGTCAAGAAGAGACATCAAGAAAAACATGTCTTGAAAATTTATTTCAAGCCCTGACAAGAACAGTTCAAAACTCACATATCAAATATCAAACAAATGTCAATTTTAAAGCACTTCTAAATGTCAGGATTTATTTATAACATATCAAATAAACAAAAAAAATTTTAAGCATTAAACATATTTTTGTCTCCATTCTTTATTAACTGATGACTTTCCATACTTAAACAGGACCTTCATGGATGTTTCCTTAAAGTGCTCAAATTTGATCATTTTTGACGGTTTTCTTGACTTTTGCTGGCGTTTTTATTGAAATAAATATTGAGAAATCATTTGCATAATTTTTGTCCTATGTCCTCATATCCATTTCATCAACAATCCTTCTAAAATCCTCATTTTTGGATTTAAATATTAATTAATGTTGACAAAATTTTCGGTCGATTTCTACGATACAAAGTGCGCAAATTTCAAAATTTTCAGAAAATTTTGCGCAAAATTCAAGGTTCAAAAATGGGAAATTTTAAAATGGAATTTTAAAGCAGTTCTACTCATCCTTTTGAATTTGCACCATCAAAATAATTTGAAGCAACGTCAGATCTTCATTTTTTGGTACCAAAATCTCAACTAAATCTATCACATACATCCCAAAATCAAATTTTTAACAAATATTTTTTTTGTATGGGATTTTTCGGGTGCAAATTATTGAGCTTCCTAATGGTTTAATATCACTAAAAATGATGCAAAAACATCTGCGCTGGTGTTCTACACACATTTCCCATTGATCGTCTGAACAGAAGTGACATTTTTACATATAATTTTAAAATTTTCGTTTTCATACGAGTGCGCAAATTTCAAGGTTGCGCAAATTTCAAAGTCATTTACCCTACACGTATATGAGTAGTAATCAAGACAATTCGTGGTTACACGGACGTTTCATAACTTTCAATGAATTAAATTACGGTAGACCAAGTGGATACAACCCAGTATTGACACAAACAATCACCGTTACACATCAATTTGATTCGAACGTAGTAGACTTTAGACCTATTGCAATTCCAGTAACCCAGATATTAGATCCATTTGGGGAAGTAAGTTTTCATTACAACCAAATTAACGAAATCATTTCAGCACCACTTACATTCCCACAATTCCCCCGAATCCAATCGAACTTTCCAAGCTATACCGCTACAATATTAGACTTAAATCTTAATCATGACTTAAAAAAGGTTGCTGAACAAATATTAAAACTTATAATGATATTAGATATTAAAGCCATTGCCCAAAGCTTGACGTTTATTTTTAATCTTTATTTCAAGTGGTCAAATTTAATAAACTTTTGGAGTTATAGAACATTACTTTACAAAGCTTACTAAGTTGCTTATCAAAGAATTTTATTGCTATTTAAAACAAAACTCGTAAAATTTTAATGGCTAAAACGAGTTTGGACGTATTTAACTTCTTAGAAAAACCCTTTTTTAGCCTTTTACATTTTTTCTTCTTGCGATTGAACAATTGGATTCGTTTCTATAAACAAAGGATTCGAAAAATAGTTGAAAAGAATACATGCCAAAAGAGATATGTGGTAAAACAGACACGGTTCGTGTATAATTTTTGCGTTTTGTTTCTAAAATAATATCACTAAAATGAAAAAAGTAAAGATATATTTTCCTTAAAATGATAAAGATAAAGCTGTATAAAATGTTTCGAAATAAAAACGAGACCTGCGGTGAATTATATGAAGTTTTTCTTTCTTTTTCATTCGCTATTCTCTTGTGGAAAAATTAGCCATAAAATCCTTCCCTGCAGCTACATATTTATTCAGTAAAAGGGGCATGCATACCTACATTTTTACACACTAAATATCATAAAGCTACTCATGATATTTTATAAAGTAAATAAAACTGAAATGATTTTATCACAAACATGTATGCAAAAATATATTATATTTTTTTATTTTTTCCAACACTCATAATATACATTTTAATTTGTAAACTTGCAGCTTCACAGATAACGAAATAAAAAATAAAGGCTTCAATTTAATTACATAATATTTAGTAATATTAAAACTAATATTTCAATACATTTTTGTAGACATTTAGAGAAATTTTGACAAAAAGTTTTGAAATATAACCCTAATAATTTTGATATAATAATTAAATTCATCCAAAACTACCGAAATATTTTTTAACGATTTACAAGTTCACTGGATGTGCTTCATAGATACAAAATCAGTTTTTTGGTCCCTTACCGTAGTTATCGTTGACAGTTTTAAGCTCCCACATTACAATTGTTTATACAAACACACTAACTTCCGTTTAACATTTCCTGGTTGGCTTCATCTTGTTATTATTATTTTTTTAACTACACTTTTTTCTTCATTGAAATTCCAAACAATTTGTTAAAATTCAAATCATTATGTAGAATACATGTGAGCTGAAAATTTATTTTAAATTGCTATAAGATTAATAGTAGGGTTTTTATTGTTTCATTCTTATCACATATAAAGTTTACTAACAATGAAAGAGTATTCAGAAAAGGTCATAGAAATTCTTTATTTACATGAAAGTTTGCTCGGTTTTGGGAAGTTTTTTTGTAAGAAATAAATGATCTCGAACTCTCTTAAATAATGACCGTGAATCATGAAGTTTTGTGAGGATATTCTAAATGGTTTCGTTCATTCTTTTCTCTTTTCTAAGATCCCAATGAAAGGCATTTTCGTGACAATTTAAGGGAGCTATTATCTTTCGTTAAGTAAGTACTTCCAGTTTAAATACGTTTATTTTGTAATAAATCATCTTGCTTAAATACTTAAGAAAATCCTTTGAATATTTCTTTCAATAAAGTCCTTGATGACTCATTTTATCAACTTAATAAATCAAGAGTTTTTATGCTTTAAATTAGGGTTTTCAATCCCGCGTTTTTTTTGGTCCCGCAATCCCGGGATTGACACCAGCTTCAATCCCGGGATTACGGGATTGAGTTAGTAGTAAAAAAAATTTTTAAAAAATTCTTAAATTTTGTAAAAAAATTCGTTCGCAAGAATACAAATAATTCAAAATCATTGAAATTTTGATTTGTTGCTCTTAAAAACTACAAAACACTAAAAGTGATTCTGAAATTGAAATGTCAGTAGACGGAATGATAAAGATGAATCAGAAAAAACAAGACGAGATTAGAAAAAAAAAAAAAACCTTTACCTATTCAGATCAATAGTGATCCAGAGGTGCGCTAGGGCGTTTCGCAGCTAATGAGAGTTTAACGAGTGAGGATGCGCCAAACCACTGCACTCTAACCTAGACCTACAATTTATAGTGGGATCCGAACCACTCCTTTGCTGACATTTCTGCCTGTAGCCTACACAGGAAGACTGTGAGCCTCATTTCCAGTACATATGATTCGAAAAAGCAAAAGTGAAAAATTTCTCATGCCCAGTCTCGAACCCATGATCACTGTGTCGGTATTGTAATAATTAGGTACCGAAGTACTAAACCATTCCGCCATCGAGCCACTTCAGCTCACGAGATTAGTATGCAGTTAAATAAGAAAAAGTTAGATGTTGCTAGCGTTAACAATTCTAAGAGTAGAAAAAAGGCTCTGAAGAGAGAAATTGTGATGTTTGACGACAGTGGCATCAAAGGGTCATTATTTAACTTGACTTATCTATTAACTGTCAAACCTACAAGTGTGGAATCTGAACGTGCTTTTTCATCAACAACTAATTTTTGCAGTAAACTTCGCACTTGACTACTTGATGATTCTTTGCAATCTACTTGATGATTTCTACTTTCCAAAATGAAAACCTTATTTTAAGATTATTAGTACTTAATTTTTCTTTTTTTGCTTAATCATTAACAATAAACATACATAGAACAAATATAAAATAAGAATTTTTCTCTCAAACGAAGATTTCATGTTTTATTTATTGAAAATTTTAAGGCCCGGGATTGAAAATTTGGACCGGGATTGAAAACCCTACTTTAAATTTTTTTATCATTTCTGAAATCATCGCTTTTCGACTAATTTGTGTTTCTCAGTAAACTGTACATTTTGGTCCATTGCTTCCATAAATGAAACTTTTTCACATCATAATCTCATTAACGATACTTGCCTTTTTCTGGCACATGTGTCTTCTCCAAATGTAGTTTGTTTAAAAGGACATCGTGTTAGCTGTTTTCAGTCGATGAAAACCAAGTTTGTCGACACTGAAAATTATAAAAGCATGTGTTTGTGCATATAAAGATATTTTTTAATGTATATTTCTTTGCAGTATTCTTTATCATATTTTTTTATCTTATATTATTTTTAAAATGCTGATAAATAGAAAGTAAATAAATTTATACTGCTCTCAGAAAAGCATTTTTTTATTGATCGTTTACGATTTATTGAAAAATGAGCATTAGTTCATTCGTTACCGTCAATCTTCTATAATATCATTCTTATTAATCCTTATTATATAAATAGAACAGCCTCATTGCAGTAATTTGGCAAACTTACAGATCTTCAGCTAGTATAGTTAGTATTGTAATAATAATGAGAAAATAAAAAAATATTCCTGGAAATGTATATATAGAAACAATCTTTCTGAGATTTCACTGAATTGCTTGAAAATATATAAAATATCTATATATAGCTTGACTGATAAAAATTGAAAAAAAAAAAAATATTGAAGAAAAATAATTTTATTTGAGCATCGTTCTTTATAAATTACATCAATATCATAGATTGATTATCTTACTTATCGTAAATAAAAATTACTTTATCTCATATTCCAGAGTAATTCAATTTCATCGTAATAGATTTTTTTTTTGATTTTATGATGTTACGAAATATACGGTCATAAAGTTGTCTAATCAACTTCAAATATGTTCTGTAAGATTGTAGAATGTTTCAAGCTATGAAAGTTATTTAAAATCTCTTGTTCTTTAAGAAAATTTTACGTTTTAACTTAGGATTTTAAGTAACCTCTAAATGATAATTTTCAAGTGACCAATTTTAGTGCATCACAAAAAGAGATTTATCGAAATTAGGTATACTGCAGCTTCAAATTTTATTACATATTTCAAGATACGATAACAACATAAAATTCTTTGCTAACTTATCAAATAAAATTTCAATAAAAAAAATAAATGATTATATTGAGATCTTTGTAGTAGATTTGAAACTAAACTTATTAGTTTTCAAGTAAACACCTCACTATGGGCCAGAAATGGAAAATTTTTCCAAAAATTATTTCTACAGCTTATATGATAGTCCTTATTCTGCCCTACATTTACGTCCTTAAAACTTTGCCCAAGTCGACAGCATGTCCGAGATATGGCACTTCAAAGTTGGTCAGACGACCATTTTCACGTTACATTGAAAATGCTCTCACCAGTTACTAGATGGATGAATCTCCTTCAAATTTTTTTTGTTAATAGCTTTAAATAGTTCCTTTATTTTAAGGTATAAACAATTGCAAATAACTTTGGAAAATTTTGTGAAAAACTTGATTTTTCTCAAAAACCACGTGTTCGTCATACTTTCGTTTGTGTAGTTCTTCACAAGCACTACCAAAGTTACTAATTTCTTTTTTATATTAAAGATTACATCAAAAGCTATAACTTTTGCATACATGTCGTATAATTTTAACAAAGTTTTGATAGTGAAAAAAAATTTTTTTATAAAAAAAACACCAATTTTTTGACAAAAATCGCTGTAGTGCTTCAGGGATACCCATGGTAGTGGAATTTTATTTCACATTTAAAAAGCTCTCTAGATATGCTATCAATTATTGCAATAAAATGAACAAGTGTTCTCTTGGCAAAGAGCACTTTTTTGACTCTGAAAGTCGTATGTCGAGCAAGGTCAAAAAAGAAAAATAATCATAAATATTTCAGTTTTAAATAAAATTTAATTTTTTTAAGTTAAATTGATAGATCTTTTCAAAACGCGTCTTTTGAGTATAAATATGTCATAGTTTTGTCAAGTTTCATAGTAAATTTTTTGAAAAAATGGTTTTTTTTAAAAAAAAAATGGAAAATAAATTATTTCGCTTTAGAATTTCATAAAATGCATTCTTTTTATCATTTTTTTCACTACTTTGTCTAGTTTTGCTCCTAGTTTTTTTCCTACACCTAAATCAATAAGAACTTAACATAATTGAAGCCGTTTGGAGGTTAAATTGAGTTAAAATCGTTTAAAATTTTTGTATTTCTCAAATAGTTCTTTACACAAGTATCTAAGATATAAAGTGTTGCATAGTTTTGAAAAGGTATTGAAATTTCCAATATGATAACATGAAAAGTTTAGGAAAATTTTCAAGTAATATAGTCAATTTGGGTAAAAAACGCATTTTATATATGCTAGTTTTTAATGTTTTTCGTTTTTCTCAGCAAAGACTTTATGAAAAACTCTCAAAGTTTGCACACTTATTTGTTATATAAATGTTAATGACTCGTATAAGTTTTGGAATTTTCCATTAAGTTTTTCATGAGTTCTCCAAATCTGAAATTTTCAATATTAAAAATTCATTTTTCTCAATAATTGCGATTTTTATTTATAAATAAATATCTTATTTTGTTTCATTTTTCAATATCTTTTCATTGATATATAACAATCTACGAAAAAAATAAGACTAGCGAGAAATAAATAAAAAAAAGTGTCAAAAATTTATGAAAATTCTACGCTATTTTAATTTTTTAGCCTTTTCTGGTTAATTTTATTAAGTTTTGTAAGAGTGTTATACCTTTTTGCAAATTTATAGCTTAAGACTTTCATCTGCTTTCATCCACTAAAATTCGTATGACTTTACGATAAGCACAACTGAAGTTAAATAAGCTTCACGTCGGCGACAAAAGACAGTTCCATATGAAGAAAACCAGATATTAATTTTAATGCTATTTGAGCTATAATAATAAGCTTTTTCATTTAGTTTTGTTATAAATGTTTCATGTATTTAATAGCAGCCTGAAGATATAATTTAAAGCTTTTAAATAATTTAATTTTAATAAATTCAAAATTTTTGGTTGTCGCCAACTTGAAGCTTATTTGACTTCAGTTGTGCTTAGCGTAGACTCATACGAATTTTGGTGGATGAACGTCTTAAGCTATACATTTGCAAAAAAAGGTATAACACTCTTATAAAACTTAGTAAAATTAACCATAAAAGGCTTAAAAAATTAAAATAGCGTAGAATTTTCATAAATTTTTGACACTTTTTTATTCATTTCTCTTTAGTCTTAATTTTTTTGTAGATTGTTATATATCAATGAAAAGATATTGAAAAATGAAACAAAATAAGATATTTATTTATAAATAAAAATCGCAATTATTGAGAAAAATGAATTTTTAATATTGAAAATTTCAGATTTGGAGAACTCATGAAAAACTTAATGGAAAATTCCAAAACTTATACGAGTCATTAACATTTATATAACAAATAAGTGTGCAAACTTTGAGAGTTTTTCATAAAGTCTTTGCTGAGAAAAACGAAAAACATTAAAAACTAGCATATATAAAATGCGTTTTTTACCCAAATTGACTATATTACTTGAAAATTTTCCTAAACTTTTCATGTTATCATATTGGAAATTTCAATACCTTTTCAAAACTATGCAACACTTTATATCTTAGATACTTGTGTAAAGAACTATTTGAGAAATACAAAAATTTTAAACGATTTTAACTCAATTTAACCTCCAAACGGCTTCAATTATGTTAAGTTCTTATTGATTTAGGTGTAGGAAAAAAACTAGGAGCAAAACTAGACAAAGTAGTGAAAAAAATGATAAAAAGAATGCATTTTATGAAATTCTAAAGCGAAATAATTTATTTTCCATTTTTTTTTTTTAAAAAAAACCATTTTTTCAAAAAATTTACTATGAAACTTGACAAAACTATGACATATTTATACTCAAAAGACGCGTTTTGAAAAGATCTATCAATTTAACTTAAAAAAATTAAATTTTATTTAAAACTGAAATATTTATGATTATTTTTCTTTTTTGACCTTGCTCGACATTCGACTTTCAGAGTCAAAAAAGTGCTCTTTGCCAAGAGAACACTTGTTCATTTTATTGCAATAATTGATAGCATATCTAGAGAGCTTTTTAAATGTGAAATAAAATTCCACTACCATGGGTATCCCTGAAGCACTACAGCGATTTTTGTCAAAAAATTGGTGTTTTTTTTATAAAAAAATTTTTTTTCACTATCAAAACTTTGTTAAAATTATACGACATGTACGCAAAAGTTATAGCTTTTGATGTAATCTTTAATATAAAAAAGAAATTAGTAACTTTGGTAGTGCTTGTGAAGAACTACACAAACGAAAGTATGACGAACACGTGGTTTTTGAGAAAAATCAAGTTTTTCACAAAATTTTCCAAAGTTATTTGCAATTGTTTATACCTTAAAATAAAGGAACTATTTAAAGCTATTAACAAAAAAAATTTGAAGGAGATTCATCCATCTAGTAACTGGTGAGAGCATTTTCAATGTAACGTGAAAATGGTCGTCTGACCAACTTTGAAGTGCCATATCTCGGACATGCTGTCGACTTGGGCAAAGTTTTAAGGACGTAAATGTAGGGCAGAATAAGGACTATCATATAAGCTGTAGAAATAATTTTTGGAAAAATTTTCCATTTCTGGCCCATAGTGCACCTCTTCCTTTAAAGAATATGAACTTCATTTCTCAATGATTAAACTTATATATGCTAGATTCCGCTTCTTTATTTATTTCAATCAAAAATCAAGAAAGCATATTTTGATTCATACTGAAAAATGGACGTGAGAACATGTCATACTTAAGTGTGAAGATATTTATATTAGTCTGTTCAAATCATGTGTTTAACAGATGAAAATAAAAAGGAAATAAGCATTAATTAAATATCTAGTGTTTTAATATATTTCGGCAGAATGAAAATTTTCATTGAATCATCTGCAAGATCAAAAAAAAGTTATTTCAAAAGAGAAAAGAATTTGAAGAGTAAAATGAATATTACTTTAACATGAGAGATTTCCTTCATGGTTTAGGTCAAATCATGTTCTTGTATTCAACTAAAAAATTCAAAATAATTGAAACTTTTTGAATTCGATAATTCCCGTGTTTTTTTTAAGATAAGATGAGTATCAGCTGTTTAAAGTAAATGACACAACAGCAGTATATATTCAAGATGTAAAATTCTCAATAAAAATTTCTTAAAATATTTCTTTACAATTAATTGAAAACATGAATTTTCACTATAAAAAAAATCAGCATATTCCCATAATGCACATTGAAGGTCATTATTATTATATCGATTATGTTATTATTTTATCGTTTTTCACTTCTCGTATTATTCATCAAAAGCATGGATGGTCTCGTAACAAACACACTCATTTTAAAATTGAATGCTATATTAATCGCTTTGTATATAATCCTAATTGAATCCTCATCAAGAAAAATATTGATGAAAACAACAGAATTTTAAAATTTCACGATTTGATGAGGATATTTGTGTGTGCTTGCATGCTTTATTACTAGTTGATAACATCCAACTTAATTCTCAAAAATCCCAAATGTTACGTCCAATTTGACTAAATAATCATTGTCCAATTAACTCTTATTGCCAAAAGTCTGCATCATTAATTTCTGAAAAACAAATTAATCTTTAAGAATTAAAGAATATCTCATGACTTAAAAAATGGAATAATCCGTATTATTAATCAATTCGTTCATTTATTGGAATATTTTTTATAGATGATTCTTATTATATCTAGATATAGCCATATAGACTTGCGATGTCTTTATAAAATAAAACCATTGAGTAAAAACTCACGTTGTGTGCTCGTCGAACTTCACTAGCGAAACTGAAGTGGATAATTTACATTAGAGGATTATTTTAGCGATTTCATCTCTTTTTCTCTTTTTTTCCTAAATAAGCAAGGAGATTTTTTTGTGTTCGAGAATTCGACATTAACAACTCACTGTGAGAGTAAATAAATGCAAAAATCAATAACTACGAGAGGGGAAAATCATCGTGGCTTGGGCATTAATGGAATGATTACCATCTTTGAAAGGGGAAAAGAGAATTTGAATATCTCCTACACTTATATTCACACCTCCACACTCTACATCAATCTTTGTTTAAATCTTTAATATCATTAAAATCAAATCCAAATTGCGTAAATGATGTATGAATTTAGTCCAGTTTAGCTTTTACGTAATTATATGTAAATATAGAAAACGATTAGATAGTAATTTGAATGAACACAATTGTTACAAATTCAATACTCTGGAGGTCTGAAGAAGACCTAAATTGCAATAAAGTTTATTGCAGCAAATCATATTATCTTGTTAAATGCTATTATGAATATATCGTACGACGTATAGACTATGCAAGTGCACAAAAACATGTTATAAGAACTACCATAAAATAGTTTTTTTTTAAATTTAACATTTCATTTCCATTCAAATGCTCAAGTCGAAGTAATATTTTTAAATCATAAAAAATACAAGTTAAAAAAGGGATAAAGATAATTCACATTTTATCAACTGTACACTCAAAATTGCTTTATCGACGCAGTACATAAAATGAAATACAAAACACAAACCTTTATAAAGTATTTTGGAAGAGGCAAAACTGGATATAAAGATATAAAATTGGACATAAATGTAAGCTGTTGTTGCTATGTATCTTTAACACTGGATATAGGAAAAAAAGATTCAAACATATGTGAGAATGGTTAAATGTGCTATATAAAAGAAATAATACAAAAGGAGATTCTTTTCGTATAAAAAAGATGAAAAAGGCAAAAAACAAAAGACGAAAAAAGTAAAAAATGAGAGCCGTAATTGAGCAGAAATTTAAGTAAACAAAAAAATATATTTATATCCATAACAAATAAGGAGTGAAAAGAAAAAAAAAATGTAATGCATTTGACGTAAACGCACTTTTCTTTTGTTTACCCTCAACAGACCCGAACTTTTTATTTAAATTTCATTCAGTTGCTTATTTGAAAGAGAACCTAGCACAAAAACAAAGGAAAATTGTAGTTGAGATTTATGAATATAATATAATAATATTATTTTTCTTTATACACGTGGTTATGTGATATAAGTTATATGGAGATATAAAGAACGGTAAAAAACAAATATGCGTTTTCTATAACTTTCAAGATTTTGATTCCTTAAATGATTAAAAATAAGTCTTTGAAATTTTACTGAATCATAATAACCAGGCAGTCGTGCATATTTTAATATGAAGAACCCACAATTATTTTGACTAACTGCATGACGAGAACAGTAACCAACAAAAAGTTTAAAAGGGCAAAACAAGAAATACCGAAGGAGTATTAAATTCTTCCAAATGAATAGAAATAAATGGTTTAAAAAAGAGCGCTAGGAAAGCATTCACTTGACTTTGATCCATTCATCGACTTGCCAGTGTAGCTAAATGGGCTTACACTTCTCTCCTCCAATTTCTTCCACTCCCTTTTTGAACATATTTTCAGCAATGAGGCAAAACTCTTTTAAATTTACAAAGAAAAAAATACTTTTGTCAGCAAATTTGTTACGCTTTATACTATGAATATTGAATTATGATTACAAAAGCCACCGTTTGATAACAATGAGAAAAGTAGAGGATGGAAAAGACTCAAAAAGATGAAAATAGAAAATATAATGGAAACTTTTTTATTTACTTTTTTTTACAAATTGATTTTTCTCCCTTTTTCAGCTCCTCCTTTACATTCTTACAAAGTTTGTTTCCATTAAGTTTAACATACGCTATAGAAACTTTAATGTCGTGAAGGGATTTGAAGAGTTAAGTTCCTTCACGGTAGGTTTGAAAATTTTCTACTCATTCAGCATTTTTTGATACTTAATCTTTATTATAAAGTACATCTCCAAATTTTCATGAGTTTTTTTTAATTTGTATAGATACACCCATCAAATTTGAACTGTGCAATTCTTAAGGACTCAAAAAGACCATTTAAATCTTAAATCTTACTTATCTAACACATTCAATTTAATTTTACCTCTTTAAAATCTAAGATCTTTCCTCTACTTACTTACTTGTTCTTATTCAGGCACTTCTAAAGCTTTATTTTTATCACTTTCATTGTTTGCTTATTGCCATTGTTAATGCTGAAACCGCTTACTACTGTACTGCATTGTCTCAATGGATCATATATTTCCGACAATATAAATTTGTATAGCCATAAATTTTGTTGCTGTTGTTACCATTTTGTTTGCAGCATTGGCTCCTTATGGCACTCAAGGAAGTTTTGCGTTAAACTTTTAATGGTTCTTTTATAAGTCACTTATTCACGTCTACTCCCATCTTCTTCATTTCCCTTTTGTTGACATCAAGAACTTTATGACTTTTCACCTATTTTATTTTATAACGATTAATGGTTGACCTAAGTTCACTATTGTTTGTTTCAAAACAAAACGGCATCACATGTGCTTCACAAATGATTGGAGAAATCGAAAACAGTTTTGTTTAAGTTAAAACAATTCCTCCAAATCCTAAGAAATTCGTTTTTGCGTTTTTTGACAACCCTTGATTTTAATGAGAAAAATTTTGATTCAAAATTTAAAAGAATAAATAATTTTTCTTTTAAACCCAAACTCAACATTTAAGAATAAAATTCTAGAATCTAAAGTAAAGATTTTTGAATTTAAAATAATTATTTTTGATTTTTTTAAATGAATCTTTCAATTGGATGGAAATGACAGAACTCATAAAAACATAAAGCACGAATGCTTGTGAGGCAGAGGAAATTTCATTCATGTGAAAGACATTATTATAAATATCTTAAGTTTGTATGGAATTTTAGGTTGGACTTGATGTCAGGATTTCTGCGAAGTTTTGTTTTTCTTCAAATATTTCTGCGAAATATTGTTTTCAAAAATCAAAAAGAAAAACTTTTAAATCAAAAATTTTTTCTTTAGGTTGCAAAATTTTTCAAAATCAAAAATTGTACATTAAAGTCAGAAGTTTTATTTTGGAATGAAAATCTAAAAATTTGCACTTTAGATTTTTAAAATGAGAATTTTTAATTTCAAAAGTTAAAATTCAGAAGAAAATTTTTAAGAATTAAAAAATTTACTTTGGATTTAATAATTTCAATTAGAATTGACAAAGTTTTAAAATATAAACTAGAAATAAATTGATTCAGGGACAAAGTGATGAAATATTTACCATTGAATTTAATTCAGTATTTAAAAAAATAAGAACTCTGAGCGCAAAATTTCATCTTCATCATCATCATGCCTTCAAATAATTGAATTGGAAGTAATTGAATTTGTAATTAAAATTGTTTTTGAAAGAATTTTATTAAATGCTATAAAAGAAGATGTGATGTGCTTGTACCTTTAAATTTTACCTCTCTTCCAAGCGATGCTTTCAAAATTCACCATTACTCTCTGTTTTTAGCCTCAAATGTCTCATGAGTAAATGAAATGCTGATGTGAAGAGTGAAATGCTTAACACGATGTTTCTTTGCTAATTTAATTTATCGCTTGCTTTCACGCTGATTCCAAACGTAATGGATGCGTCAATGTCATCCAATGATTTTTTTTTCATCTTTAGGTATTTCGTCTGAATACTTTCTGCTCATTTTCTGTATCAACTTTGGTACATGTTTATGTAGACTGCAAAAAAATTAGATTTTTGTTATTTTCAAAGAGCTTTACAATAAGAAAAAATTTCTCGTGTTATTGTTCGACGCATTTCAGCGCATTTTTGACACAGCGATCAGTAATTTTTTAAAACAAAATGCGAGTCAATAATCAAATAGCTCTAAAAGTTTGCCTTTAGAAAAGAATCTTTATTGTACTTTAAAAATATTAAACATTAGGTACAGTCAAAAGTTTTGGGACCTTTAACAGTTTTTTAAAATTCAAACTTAATAACAGTTTTATAAATTTGAAATTTTCCCTCAATGTTTGTATTAATTACGTAGGATAATATAGTTAACAAATCTTTTTTAAACACATAAACCGATTTTCACAAAAAAAAACTCTTGGATTTATAAATCTTGATGACTTCTGCTCGTTTCCAGGCTTTTCGTGTCTTATTTGGAACAACAAGCAATACCAAGTCATCGACTTTCATGATGGTCTATCCTTTAACCATCTGTCACGTTTTGTTAAAACAGACAAATAATAAGCAACGAATCTGCGAGAAATGTCTTCAGCAAGAATTCGTCACTTTCTGTATTGACTTCGATCATCCAACGGATCATGTGGTGTCTTCACTTCCAATGTAGAAGTGGCCAACCAGATCTGTTCTTGGCTAAATGATGGGGAGTCAGTGCTTCTTCGTCCTTACAGCTTAATGGATTGTGAGTAAGAGGCCTACAATTGATTCTGTGACCGGTTTCTTTTAATGCAATGTTTAGCTCCGTCAGGGAAACTTCTCGTTTCTCAATTGATGATGATATTGCTCTCTTCACTTCTTTGATTAGTCTTTCATAAAACCCCCAAACCATGAAGTTGAACCATGAAAAAACTGTACTGGAATAAATTTCCATGTAAAAAACTTGTCAGCCTGTTCCTTTACCCAATTATTCTTAGTTTGCTGCAAATAGGGTTTGGGGAACCTGTTAACAGAAAAAACAGCTGTTTTCCGACAAAAATCTGTTAACAGAAAACAGGTCTCAAAAACAGATCTGTTTTCTGTTTTTGATTTTTACATATAATTTACAGAAAAAAAAATTTTCTTAATTTTTTGAAGAACTTAATATATTTTTCTGGAATTCCAAATTGAAATGTATTTACTTTTTTAATATTTTTTGGATGATGATCATTATCAAATTTATGATTAATCATTATTAATTTTGGGATCGAACATTTTAAATTTGTTGAACCTTTTGAACCTAAAATTCAAAAATATAATCAACAATTTCAATTCGAAACACTTAGGATAACTCAGTTTATTTTGAATTCCAGAAAAACAGGAAAACAGCTGTTTTTAAAAATCAAAAACAGTTTGTTTTTCAAAAACAGCTGTTTTTCACAAACTCTAGCTGCAAACATTTGGAAAGCTCTTCCTTATTAAGATTGATGACTATGGCAGCTACAGTAAAGTTATCTAGACATGGTAAGTAAATATTAATATCCAAACCTTCTTCTCTCTGCCATAGTTGTATAATTTCAATGGTCCTGTACAATCTAAACCAGTGACTTCGAATGGCTTTAACGATGGATTAACTCTACAGTCAGGCAATGCTACCATTTTAGGAGGTTCTGTATTAGCAGATTTGACACGACAGTAATTGCACATACTTTTTATCTTCTGCAATGAAGCACGTAGTAAGGGCATCCACATCAATGATCGGAATTCAGCTACTTTACTTTCAATACATAAGTGTTTGTACTTGTAATGATAATGTCGAAGTAAAACCTCACTTAATGGGTTTTTCCTGGGGACAACGAGTGCATATTTTTGAGCATAAGCTTCTTTTGATAGATCCACTCTTGTCCTAATTCTCATGACGTCATCTTGATCCAGAGAAACATTCAATTTAAGAACTTCTGTGTTTATAACTTGCTTCCCTTTCTTCAGTCTCTTGTAGTCAACTTATTTGAATTTTAATGATCTTGAAACTGCTCTGGGAAATTTAATCCAATCAGCACTAATTGAAGCAGGAAACAAATCAAGAAAGTAATCTGATGCTAATGCACAATCAATATTGGGTAGTTTGAATGGCAATAGAATTATGTTATTCTCAGCGATGACGTTTACATTCATAGCAAGCAGCTCTAAAATTTTGCCTTTATCAAGGCATTTCAATTTCTCATTTAACGGTTTTTTGAGGTTCAAATATTTTACCGGTAGAAATAAATTTAAATAAAGCTGGACTGAAAGATGGAAAATTTTCAAAATATCCTTTGATGACTGGTTATTTCAGGCATCATGATGAAAACGAGTGCCTATTAAAATAACGAATTTTAAAATTTCGAAACTTTATTTTTACGAACACTCATTTTTACGACCATATCATTTTTACGAAAAATTATTTTTTCGACTTTTTTATAAATTTCGTTTTGTTGTTTTATAAATAAAACCTGGCATTCTATGCTTTTGTGGCTTTCCAAATTTTGAAAAGACAGAGAATTCCATTAAATCAATCCTGAACCGTTGAAAATCCGTGCAACGAGTTGAAACATCAAAGGCTATTGCAGGAGTTAAAAATGATTTAAGAGCTTAATTGTGTTTGTTACTCCTTTAAACATACACATATAGTCCATGAAATGTGATATTGAATAAAAAATACGTTTTAATTCCATACATTTAAAAACATTTGTTCTATTAATCTTTTTTTTGCAGATTTATTATTGAAGAGAACACGTGATGAAATTAACGACATTTTAGAATTTGAAATTTATAAAAAAGTCGAGAAAATAATTTTTCGTAAAAATGATATGGTCGTAAAAATGAGTGTTCGTAAAAATGAAGTTTCGAAATTTTAAAATTCGTTATTTTAATAGGCACTCGATGAAAACTATTGGGGCCCGTCAAAAATAATAGGAATTTCAGTTTAACGGTTTAATAAAATTCAAAAAATTTTTATATTTTCGAGCAAAATTACCAAAACTTTAATCAGCTGAAAATCTAATTAATACTCTTGAATTTGTAACTTTATCTCTTTTAAAACACAAAATAGAACCTTACAAACATGCTATCGACATTTAAATATGAGTTGTATTACGTTTTAATTATGTTTTCAGCAATTTTCGAAAAAATAGAATTTTTTTGTTGACTAAAAACATATAAGAAAATTCAAAAAAATGATATTCGTTACAAGATTTTGAAAATTAAAGTGTTAATTTAAGGGCAATTCTTTGGATGAGTGGAATTTGAAAAAAATGAGCTTTCATAATCCAATGTCAATGAGTTTTGTGTCAATAAAATGTTTTCTTTAATTTCATATTACTGTGAAGGAATAATAAGCCAGAACTTTCGTAGATCATTAAGCATAATTAATTCTTTACAAGTGATCTATTGAAATGTTACAACTCACTCAAATTAAGTCAAAAATTGAAAAATATGTTTGAAAATTTTGTATTTTTTCACGGATTAAGACAAAAAAAAAGCTTCTTTATAACTCGATGACACAAGGAAATTTTTCAAAGAATTGAAATATTTCATTAATTACTGACTTAAAGCACACAGAAAAGCAACCTAATTAAAGATTTTTGTCTGTTCTATAACTCAGTAAAAGTTATTCAATGTTAATTTCAATAGTTTTCTCTAATTTTCGATTCTTCGGATGATGAAAATTGAAAATTCCGATTTCTGTCATCGAGTTATTGACAAAAGAATCCAAATAACTTAATTAATACAGCGATTAGAAGTATATGATATCAAAAGGAGTGTACATTTTAGATTTTTACATCGATAAGAATCATAAAATCAGTGCCTCTGATGGAAAAAATCAATAAAATTTCGATTTTTCGCTGAAAATTTTCCGAAAGTCATCCAAAGAATTGCCCTTAAGTAACTTCCAATCATTTTTTACACGCTTTTTATTGAGTTGCTCTGTTGGTTTCTTTGTATGTCACGTTCAAATCTTGCAATCGATTTTTCGACCACTTCTATTGCTCCAATCGAGCTCAAATTTTGTATACGGGCAATTCTTTGGATGAGTGGAATTTGAAAAAAATGAGCTTTCATAATCCAATGTCAATGAGTTTTGTGTCAATAAAATGTTTTCTTTAATTTCATATTACTGTGAAGGAATAATAAGCCAGAACTTTCGTAGATCATTAAGCATAATTAATTCTTTACAAGTGATCTATTGAAATGTTACAACTCACTCAAATTAAGTCAAAAATTGAAAAATATGTTTGAAAATTTTGTATTTTTTCACGGATTAAGACAAAAAAAAAGCTTCTTTATAACTCGATGACACAAGGAAATTTTTCAAAGAATTGAAATATTTCATTAATTACTGACTTAAAGCACACAGAAAAGCAACCTAATTAAAGATTTTTGTCTGTTCTATAACTCAGTAAAAGTTATTCAATGTTAATTTCAATAGTTTTCTCTAATTTTCGATTCTTCGGATGATGAAAATTGAAAATTCCGATTTCTGTCATCGAGTTATTGACAAAAGAATCCAAATAACTTAATTAATACAGCGATTAGAAGTATATGATATCAAAAGGAGTGTACATTTTAGATTTTTACATCGATAAGAATCATAAAATCAGTGCCTCTGATGGAAAAAATCAATAAAATTTCGATTTTTCGCTGAAAATTTTCCGAAAGTCATCCAAAGAATTGCCCATACACACGTATTTCCGGTGACAATACAATATTTTAACACTTTAGAACCACACAAATACTTAATTATAGTACAATTTTAATAAAACTTTTTTATATGGGAAAAAAATCCAATGTCAATGATATAAAATTTTGATTTGTTTAAAATATTATACTTGAAATGCTCAAAAGTCATTTATATGATTCACTATAGTTTAATTAATATTACTAATTATTAATAATACTAATAATTGGAGAAGCTGAAGATTTTCTGGGAGGATGAAAAAATTGACAAGTAATTTTTTCATGAATATCCGTAAGTGAAAATTTGAATTTTCAAAAAAAACCGTTAATCACAAGTTCGTTACGAATTAATGCAAAATAACAATCAATATGTGATGTGCATTTAGCACACATAATTTGAGCATAAACGTATGCTGTTTTAAATGTATTACAATATTTATAGCACTTCACCAATTTAATTAAATTGACTTCTATTTATTATCGGCTTAACGTAATTTTGCATAACATATGAATCATTGAATTTAAATTTGAAAAATCCGTTATAAATACGTTACATATAGATGTGATTTGCATCTTTATGTTAAGAATCCACACGTTATGTAATAGGAATGGTACGGATAAACACAAAATCTTTACGATTGATTTTTAATGTTCTTTACTCATGAATGTTTTAAAAAACACAGAAAACGCACATAATTGAAGTTCAGGACATTTTTTGGAAGAGTTTTATGTGTTTCCAGGTATGACTTAAATTATAAAAACGAATGAAAAATCCTGACAGTCGTTACTAATTACCCATTAAAAAATGGGAATATATTAAAAGTTGAACGAAACGAAGTGGAGTTGAATTTGAATTGTTGTGGTCGAAATTCGATTAAAAGATTGAGACTAAAAAGTAGCAAATAAAAAAACGTTAAAAAAACTTTTTAAAAAACACGCTTTTATCAAAAAGACTAAAAACCAAAAAGATGAAAATAAAATAAGATCACACTTTTAGCGAATCAGGATTTTAAAAGTTTTCTTGTGACATCTAGAAATGTAACATAAATTTTTTTCAAAAAATTGTGATTAAATCCAAGAACACAATGACTCTAAAAGCGTGGGGCTTTAAGATTTGACGCTTCTCTTACTTAAGAACTTAGTTGAACTAAGAAATTCATCCTTAAATTACGCCCCACGCTTTTAGAGTCATTGTGTTCTTGGACTTAATCACAATTTTTTGAAAAAAATCTATGTTACATTTCTAGATGTCACAAGAAAACTTTTAAAATCCTGATTCGCTAAAAGTGTGATCTTATTTTATTTTCATCTTTTTGGTTTTTAGTCTTTTTGATAAAAGCGTGTTTTTTAAAAAGTTTTTTTAATATTGATAAAAATGATAATTTGAATCAACCAATAGAAGAAATAGCACAATTTTGTACAGAAAAATTAAAATTTAAGCTGGTAATAAAGAAGTTATTAAAGGTTGTTTACACTCAAAATACCCTTTCCCGAAAATTCTACGTCATCGGTGGATATTCGAATGGCTCTACAGAAGGAACCAGACATGCTAGAAAAACGATAATGGTGTCAAATTCTTTGTCTCGGCGAATCCTATAATATTAATAAAGAACAAAATACAGTTTCATGGAAAAAAATCGCAAAAAATGACTAAAAGTGGTCTCCGATGACGTAGAATTCATTTTTGACGGGCCCCTATTTAGAATCAAATAATGAGTATAGAAAGCTCATTGGGAAACTGTTGTATATTAGCACGAACACAAGACTGGATATAGCAGCATCTGTTGGAATATTGAGCCAAAAGATTTCAAAACCAACAAAGACTGATTTGATAGAAGCGAAGAGAATTATTTGCTATCTAAATGGAAGCAAGCATTTAAGTTTGAAGTTGAATGACAAGAAGAAAGTTGGGAAATTGGAAGTTTATTCTGATGCAAGCTGGGCTGAAGATTCGTTTGACAGAAAATCTATCAGTGGAATTAATGGAGGTATTGTTTCATGGTGCAGCAGAAAACAAGACGTAGTATCTTTATCATCCATGGAAGCTGAATACATCGCACTATCAGAAAGTTGCAAAGAGCTAAAATGGGTTAAAATGTTGACCGATTCTTTTTCTGAGTTTGTCGTTCCAGATAAAATTAATCTGTATACAGACAGCCAAAGTAGTATGAAATTGATATCCAATCAAAAATTTAGCAAAAGAAGAAAACACATCGATACTAAATACCATTATGTGAAAAAATTGGTTGATTTAGGAGAGGTTGAACTGAAGTATTGCAGCACTGACGTAAATATAGCTGATATGATGACCAAGCCGTTAGGAAATATTAAACTGAAGAAATTTACTGACGATTGTGGACTGCGTTAGTAATATTAACATAATATATCCGAAGTTAATATTAAGGTGAAGTGTTGGATTATCGAATGATCTTTAGATCAAAGCAATCTGATTTTGATTGCAAAGTTATTCTTATAAAATATTTCTTTGAAGCAAGTTTTGTAAAATAAGTTATCGTTATTAAATAAATACTATTGTTGTATTATTCAAGAGTTGTAAATGATTATAACAAAGTGGTGAAAAATTTTCACCTTAAACATATTTTTCTCAAATTTTTGTCCTAAACTCAATTAAAGGTGAAGATATTTGTGATTCATTTAATACTTTAAACCATTTTCTACCTAATTTAGACAAAACAATTACAGTTTAATGAAAAATAACAGCAAGAATTAATTTTGAAGATATTTTTAATTTGACAAAATAAATGAAGGAAAATCTCATGAAAAACTTAATCGAAAATTCTGGGACTGTCTGCAAACATAGATTTTTGTTGCTTAAATACTTTAAGAAAAGAATAAGTACAATAAATAACGTTTACAGCTCAAAATTTTAATATTTTTAAAGTGCGGTTAAACGAACTTCGCACTTTTTTGTTGTAATTTATAAAAAAATTAATTAATTTAACATGGCACAACATTTAGCTGATTTCTCTTTACTAATTTTAAACATACTTGGAAACAGCTATAAAAACAATAAATAGTTGCCATCCTTAAAGTGTTTATAAAAGTGAAAACTGAAGAATTTATGCGGTTAAACGAACTTCGTGCACCTTAGTGGTTTCTGCTAGCGCTTGTGAAGTGTATAGCAAGAAAAATGTAGCATACTTTCATAAGGATGTGAATGATCATGCTTTTATATACTCTTCTGATCAGTGTTGCAAATGTAGATGTCTACACTAGATGAAGAATGTAGATTCTTCAATAGTTTTTGTCTAGCTAAGAAACTTTCTTCATAAATATCGATTCTACATGAAGATAGAAAATCTAATCTACACAAAGATTATTTCTACATAAAGATTCTATCTACATAACGATTCGATGTAGATGTCTATAATTCTACATTCTTCTCTGATGTAGACCTGGAAAAAATGTAGAATTATAGACATCTACATCGAATCTTTATGTAGACAGAATCTTTATGTAGAAATAATCTTTGTGTAGATTAGATTTTCTATCTTCATATAGAATCGATCTTTATGAAGAAATTTCTGTCTCAGAATTTATCTGATCCAGACAAATGGCCAGAATGCAACACTGCTTCTGATCATGCTCTTGAGAGTATATATTTTTAGCGCATTTTTGAAACTTGTTTCTAATAGGTAGCTTAATAATACACTATGTTCGGCTGTTCGGGCGAAGAAAAACTTTTTAATTAGACATCGTAGAGAGCTCGCGTTTGTTTTATTATCTCCGTTACTATCGATTTATCGGCCCATCAAATGCTTAAAAGTCTTGTATTTATGCTATAATTAATGAATTTTTGTTTTGTTTTCAGTGTAACCTGCCCATTGATTTACAATTTTTTTTGAGAGGGCTAGCACCAGCGGCTATTATAACTTAATTATAGATTTGAAATACTTATTGATGATGATCGATGCATTGACATCCAAAATTATTTAATTATTTTTGTCCTCAACGGACAATTGGTTTTTGTCTTTTTACAGAGAGATTTTGTCCCCAATGGACGATTGTGTATTTGCAACTCTGCACAATTGCATTGACATAGGGTATATCGATGCAAAGTACCTAGCCACAGTTTGCACGTCTCAAATCATACAAACCGAGTTGCCATGACTAGAACAGCGAAAAAAGCACCCAAATCCGATCTGTGATCGAACCCGGGTCGTTAGGGTTGGTAGAGAATATAAAAGATTATGAAGTAAAAACTTGCATTCAAGTTTTTTATAATTAGAGGATGATTGAGTACGCTATTAAACATGCTCTTTACTGGGATCTTGAGAGGATGTTAAATAAGCGAATTCTCAACCGTACTCTTGATCAAGAGCATGTTCTTTGTCTGTTAAGGTACCTTTTCGAAAAGCTTTTAAAAATGCGCTAAAAGATCATATCTCAAAATATCTCTTTGCCAACATATAAAATTGAACAATGAACTGTAAATAAATTTAAAGGATCAAATAAATCAACTTTAAAAATATTTGGTTCTGTAAAAACTTCCATTATAAATAAAAATGAAAAACTCTTACCTCAAATAATTTTAAGCTACACCTCTGAAGTTTACCTACTGTAAAAAAATATATGAATTGATAAGAGAAAAAGCCAAAATGTTTCTCGTCAATGCCAATACTTCGATTTTTATTTTTTGCATTTCCTTTTGTCTGCACTTTTTCCACACATGTTTTCCAACTTTAAGCATTACATTTGTTATTTTGTTTTGTTCATTGGTCTTAATTCTTCATTATACAAATGAAGCTCTTCTAAACTTATATTTTTAAAAAAGGAGATCAAAATTTTATTGATTTTGGATATAAAGATCATTAAAATTCATTTAATGTCTCCATTATCAGTAAAGTCACATATTTTTAGTTCTTCTCCATTAGTCTCGGTAACATGCGATAAGATTGAAAAACTTTTTCCATCGATGTCAATGAATGTCAACTAAGGAAAGTTTTTAATTCCAATATTTAAGAGTAGAAACAAGATAGATACGAGAATTGTCATATGCAACGTAATGATATATTTAAAAAATTATGGTCGTTCATTCGAATATCTTTTGAAAAGATTAATTATTCTGCTCACATTTGTTTCTATCTGATTTCACCAAACTTCTAACAGAAGAAATGGAATTTTTATCTATGTTACTTTTCTCTTAACGGATAGTTTTACAATGAGTAAGAGAAGAACCAATTACGTTTCTTCACAAAATAATCTCAGATTTATACTTTAATTTAACTTTATTCTTGAAATATTAGTTTTTTTTTTATTAAATCAGTATTTATCCTAAATCATTCTGCTGGTGTGTTAAAGATTTTTCATTTCTATTAATTTTTTATTTTAATATTTAAAGGATTCAGTCTAATAGTTTTCGTACACATGTGGAAATAAATTCATATTTCACTCTTTTATTTAATAATAAAATCACAACTTTTAATTTTTCTTAGAATATTTTAAGTACTGTATAATAAAAGAAATGATTTAGAACTGTGAGCTAAAGAAATTGTTAATATTGGAAAAATGAGGGAAATAAAGTCTGCTCGAAAAGACACTAAGTTTGTCATTTTATTTAATTTTATAATAAACCTAATTTAATCAGAAAAATGTTTAAGCCAGAAAATTAAAAGTTGTGATATTATTAGAAAATTGATTCTCTTAAGCCAGTCTTTACTTCTTTATCTTTCCCCAAATAAAAAATTTTCTTCCCGTTCTCATGGGACTTGATTTATTTTTTATGAATGTATGAAAATCCTTCAACCAAAGCAATTTATTTTTATATTCAAATCTCAAATAACAGTTTTGACTTTTAAGCTTTATGAAACCATGAAAATTCATTTTATTCTAACTGCCAATTTTAAAATGCTTAAGGATCAGTGTTGCATTCTGGCCATTTGTCTGGATCAGATAAATTCTGAGACAGAAATTTCTTCATAAAGATCGATTCTACATGAAGATAGAAAATCTAATCTACACAAAGATTATTTCTACATAAAGATTCTGTCTACATAAAGATTCGATGTAGATGTCTACAATTCTACATTCTTCTCTGATGTAGACCTGGAAAAAATGTAGAATTGTAGACATCTACATCGAATCTTTATGTAGACAGAATCTTTATGTAGAAATAATCTTTGTGTAGATTAGATTTTTTATCTTCATATAGAATCGATCTATATGAAGAAAGTTTCTTAGCTAGACAAAAACTATTGAAGAATCTACGTTCTTCATCTAGTGTAGACATCTACATTTGCAACACTGTTAAGGATATAAAGACATTCTTCTTTGCCTTTATGACAAAAAAAAAGTTATTCTGATTATGTAGAATAAGTGGCTTTTTAGAAAACGATCTAGTTTATATCACATCATTCCAAAGTAATGAAGAAAAGAATTTTCATTGTAAGAAAGAAAAATATTAAACCACACTTTATTGCTTATTTGTTTCAAATTAAATGGATTGGAAATTGGTTGTAATGGGTGATAAAGATTTTTTTAACTAAAACTTCAATTTGAAATGTGAATAAAAAATTTGAAATGGTTAAGGGATTTTCCGTTTCTGATTACATTTGTTCTTTATCTCTTCTTTTCTCCATATTAGAATTTTCTAAACGTTTGTTTTGTTCTTCTAAGTAAGGATGTTTCTTAATTCACTTACATCATACTATTTTTTTCTTCTTTTTAGCAGCGATTGCTCAAATGGAGATAAGAATACAGATTTTCTTTCTTATTCTTAATAGAAACAAAATCCAGTCATATTCATAATGATGTTTGTAGAATTAAAAATAATACATAAATGAAAAGGATCAACTTTTCTCCCATCAGTGAAATACGAAGATAAAATTTACAAACTTAATTTTAATGTTTTTTTATTACTTTTTCATTCATGATGAGATGTTTTCTTCATAAAAGTAATGCAATAAATTATTACTGATTTATTGTGCTTTCTGTTTTACGATACTCAATGCAAATACAAGCTTTAAAGACTACAATGAATTTCATAAAATAAAAAAGAAGTAATTTTTGTGACTTAGGAAAGCTTTTGCAATTGTTCTCCTGATTGAAATTTCTAATTTTAAATTGCATTTTTGAAATGCTTAAGAAATTCCAAATATTTTGATAGGAAGTATGATTTTCCGATTTTTCAAATAATAAATAGAAATTAAAGGAACATATTAGATGAATGAAAAAATTATTCACTAATAAGGATGGTTTAAGGATAGGAAAGCCTTTTTCTAAATCATAAATTTTATCGATTTCTAATTAAATGAAAAAAATAGTATTCGTCAACATTTGCGCTCAATTTGAACATCATCTAAAGAAAGTTAAATGAACAGCATAGAACAGCGAAAAATTATGCAACTATACTTTGACAATAAAGAAAAATTTTGGTATAAGAGAAAAAGATAATAAGAAAAGTTTTTCTCTTTTTTCATTCTCCATCTTTTTTTTATGAAATAATAACTTTTGGCATTAAGAAAGCTAAATACGGAGCCATTTATGTCCGTTAATTTGGTTAGGAAGTATAATTGTAGCTAAATTAAGATGAAGTAGAAAATTATGTTACCAGCAGCAATAGTAAGTTTTTTTAAGAAAGGATGAAAAAAACTAGAAGAGACGCGAATACAAGGAATAGGAGGATAGGAAAGAAAAAATTTAATTATAATGAAAGATATATCGCCATCGTTTGGATAAGAAAAAAAAAATAAAATGAAACAAAAGAGATGAAAATTATTGTTAAAAAAATGAGAAAGTTAAGAAAACCGGAGGGAATGAAACTAAAGATGATATAAAAAAAACCGACGACAAGGAAAAGGAGTATTTAAAAAAATCCGTTTCAACATAACAAAAGTAAAGGCGATATGAGTTGAGTTTCTTACTCCTTCTTTTAAGAGCATTTAACTTGAATCGACACACGTAAATGCAGAGCTTTATGCATCACAAGCAGCTTTAGGGTATATATTAATGTTGCATGAATTTTGAAGAAGCAAAAAATTAATTTTCATACTCATAAACATATGTGAACCAAAAATAATAATAATTCGTTATCAAAATTTATCAAGATTTTTCCCTTTGACTTTACCCATGATTATTTTGAAAGCTGCTTAATATTTCATTTCTTTTCTGCCTTCAGATATGATAAAATATTTGACTAGCTCTTGCTTTACGTGTATTTCTCAAAGTTAATTGTTTGATGTTATTTGTCCTCAAAATAACAAAATACGTTTCCATAAAAAAAAAACATTAGAATATCATAAAATCATTAATGATAAACTTAAGTTTGATTAATGAACAGAAATGTATTTTAAATTTTAAAGAAATTGGCAGAAAAGTTCTTGAATGATTTTTGTTCAAGATTAATAAGGAAAAATCTTTATTTTCTAATCCCGTCTTTTATCTTAAGGATGTTAAGTTCATGCTTGTTGATTCGGTACAAGAAAAAAATATTTAAAAAAATTACAAAAGGACTTTTAGATGCCATTATTGATATGAATGATGAAAAGAAATCAAAATTATTAAATTGAAAGAAAATTGGAAACGTTTAACTCTTTCAGGTGTACATAAATATCTTGTTGAAATAATGTTTGACATTTTATTACGTGAGCAAGTAAAGGAGATATTGATGCACTATTATGAAGTACCCTTTTAGATTTCTTACGGAACATATCAAATCATTTTTTCACTCAGCGTAATGCATAAAATGAATCTTATAGCGGAAATAAATCAAATCAAAAAGGAGGAAATAAAATAAAATAAAATAAAACGTGAATAAGACACTTGAGAAGCTAATATCGATTTCGCCACGTTCTCACTACTAAATTGGTTGCTTCTTTTGACTTTTCTCGTTCGCTCTTCCTTCGTTCGTTCTGCAATTTATGGTTAAATTATGCGGAAAAATGCAATAAAAAATTTTCTCGCAATACCGACTTTACGATTCCTTGAATTCCCATTTCAATTTTCTCATTCGACAATCAGCAGCCACAATATCAAGTGGCTTTCGCTCTTTAGTTCCAAAATATGTATTATAAGAATAAATTTATCCATCTATCTGCGGCAAACATAGGAATGAATAAAGAAGGAAAAGCGATGATGGCGTGCAAGTGACTCTGAATTCTTTTTCCAGTCATTAATTTCACAAAAATCATCTACTTAAAATGCCATTTTCAAAACCTTGTAAAGTGCTATACAAAAAAAAATCACAAGAACTATCATGATACATATTTTTAGTAGATGGGAAAAAGCAAAAAGGAAATGGAGCATCATCAACATCAATGGTTATAATAGTAATGACAGTATTGTAAAAACCAATGACGATGCTCTAAGTGTAGTTAGCTCTTCAGAATCATTTGCTTTACCTTTCATTTCGTACGAGTGAATTTTCCTAATGTTTTCAAAGCACTCAATGTCAAGAATGAAATCTTTCTCTCCTTTTTATTATAAGCGCATGAAATTATCTTTATAAGTGATTAATCATTTCAACATTATCTATCAATAATGACATCTTTTGGTATAAGACAAAAGAACTTTTTTTTTTGTATATTGCAGGTACTTTTGTAGATTTTCATTAGAATCATTGTTATTATTGTTGATTCTATTAGAAATACACAATTATCGTCATTAGGAATTAAACTAAAGTTACAATTTCAATGGAAATTATAAGCTTATTTTATCGTTTCGTTTCTTGCCAATCACATCATCTCCCCGTTCTTAAAATTTTATTTTTAAATCAAATATAGCATGATTCCCATACATAAGACGATAACTGTGTTTTTCTAGGATTTTAATTTTATTTCGAAAAACATTCAAAATGAAAGTTATAAAAAAATTTATTATCATGAATCTACGAGGTGATAAAATGAGAAATGAAAATTTTGAATTTAAATAAACCCTTATCACTTCATACTACTGTTGATTTAGTAAATTTGCTGTATTAAGTTCAATTATAGTTTTTTTTAAAAAAAATATTAATTGAAAATAATAAGAGAACTTAGCATTCATTTGGTAGATGTATGTCGTGTTGAAAATTTATTAAAATTTTTCTTTTTAACTATGTTTGTGATCAAAATTAAGATGATGAAATGATTCCTTCTATGCGTAGAAGGAAATGATGTATGATGTAAATCAATAGTTTATTTTATTTAAAACTCTGATCAAATCGAGCTTTAATTTTTCTTTTAAATAGTTATGGTTAAATGGCACACTTTTTAATTCTAGCGAAATTTGTCAATTATTTTTTGTGCTATGTTAATAAACGAATCATGATTTACAATGTTCCGTAATTTCATTTAACCATATACTCATCTTACAGTTGGGTGTAAGTGATAATTAAATAATACATTTCTCCAAGGATCTTTTTGGAAAAAATTAATTAAGAAAACATAATTATTATTCACTTGGAAAAATCAAGTGAATTCTTTTCAGAATTTGAAAGGAAAAATTAAACGTCTTTGCTTCTTCTTCGCCTTCAAATATATTTTTTTGCAATTTTCAAAGTGAATATCTGATTTTTGTTTCATTTTTGAAATATCTGATAGTCGATTCTTTTTCATTGATTAATAAAAACTAGTTTTGAAGGCAGAAAAATGGCGAATACGCTATCCTTTATCGCCTTAATAAATTAAGGGATTTTTTAAGATGTTAGTGTTTTTATTTGTGCCGCTCATGAAGATTCTAGTTGGTAATAAGATTTACTTAAACATAGAGAGAGTACACATTCATAGTTTAGTGTTTCCATTTGTACAGTTTATCAAAGTTATGTTCCTCCCTCCTATGCAAATGTTTGAGGATAATTGGCCAGTCATAAACTTTCTATGCCTTTGTTGATTTCGCCAAAAAACACATTATATTACAAGATTTGCGCGGCAACACTTGATTTGAAAATCCAAATCTTTTTTACGTGTTTTTTTAAATCTTCCCAACTTTTATCTTTTTGACAATAAATTTTTTTCTTTTTTTATTTTTGTTAAATTAGCTTATATTCTTTTTATACAGGAAGAAAAAAATGATAAAACTTTTTGGGGCTTGATAGCAAGTAACATTTAAATGTCATTTATGATAAAACATTTTGAATTATGAACATTTATATTTTTTTGTCATGCACATTATATTAACTATGACGCATTATTGTGCTCTTATTATAGTAATTTCCTTATTATCAAACCCCTATGAAGAAAAAAAAATGTTTTCAATTTTTCGATGCAGAAAGTTTTTATTTGTTGCTTAATGATCCGAGCTGGTGGTGTCTTTTTTTTCTATTTCAATTTTTTTATTGATCAAATCCAAGAATTTTTCGATATGTGATCCTTCGAAATAATTGTTTCTATTTAAAACAAATCTCGCATTAATGTCAATAATAAATGAAGAAAAACATTTTCTTGATAATGAATTTATTGGAAATTTTTTATGTCTCGGAACTTTCTGGTATTTGTTTTATATAAAAAATAAAATATAGAATTGAAAGAATGTTTTCGAAATCATGACCTTTTCGAAGACCCTGTACATATGTTAAATTTCGCGAATTGAAGCCATTGAACGATATTTTTTATGTTGCATGCATTGTTCGACTTCGTCGTCATGAAGTAAATTCTTCGTATAATTTTTTTTTACTTTTTTGCAGAATTTTTCTGCTATCTGTTTTCTTTTTTTTCCTTAAATACATTTCTAAGAATTTTTTCCTCTTTTTTAATCGTTACAAAATTTTCATCGCATTTATTATTTTAACAAATTTAGTTGTTTGAATATTCATTAGTTTTTGTTTCAAGTAATTCATTTTTTTTCGTTTTACAGTTATGAAAGAAAGAATAAGATAACATTGAAATATTGACCGATGATGGAATGAGACATGATAGATCTCTAATCTTTACGAGTCATCAAATATTAAACAAGTTTCATTCTTTAATTAAATCCAAAAAACAAATATTTTTAATTTGAAGAGTAAAATTTAAATTTTTGGGTGATAAAATGAATTATGAAATCAAAATACATATTAAAAAAAAAGTATTTTTTAAGAAGACAAATTTCATTCAGTAGTGCTTTGGGATAGTTAAAACATAATAAATTATGATTTGTTGCTTTTCAAAAGTAATAAATCAAGATGAGTCATCTTTCATTCCATCACAAAAAATGTAATAAGAGTGTTTTTTTTGTTTGTGTAAAATATCGAAATCAGAACAAATGAAATTAAAAGTACCATTGATGATGGCTCCGCTTCTTACTTGTTATTTGAATCTTCTTGTTCAGCTTCGCTTTTTGAAGCAACATATAAAGCAGGATCTATGACCTTCGGGATTGGTTTGATTTCAGTTCCCAATTCTTTTTCAATGCGATGTAGATCATATCGATCTTCGTACGTGATTAGATTGATGGCGATTCCTGTAATTCAACAACCACATTTAAATTTTAGTTCGTAAAAAGAGAACGAGTGCAATGAGCTTACCCAAATGTCCGAAACGACCCGAACGACCAATTCGGTGTAAATAAGTCTCAGCCATTTTAGGAAAATCGAAATTAATAACAACATTCACAGCCTGTACATCAATACCACGTGTAAAAAGATCCGAGCATACCAAGTTGCGACATAAGCCGGAACGAAAATCGTGAAAAACACGATTACGATGGACTTGAGCCATTTTAGCATGAATATAGTAGCAGCAATAACCCAATTCAGTTATTTTCTTTGCCAACAGTTCGACGCGTTGTGTCGAGTTACAGAAAATGATGGATTGATTGATTTGAAGTTTACTGAAGAGTGTATTTAAACAGTGAACCTTTTGGCGCTCTTGAACGAATGCATAATATTGGGTGACACCTTTAAGTGTTAATTCCTCCATCAAATTAATTTCATATGGATTGCGCAAATGTTTATCCATAAACTGTTTAACTGTCAATGGGAATGTGGCCGAGAAGAGCAAAATTTGGCGTTCTCGTGGGAGCTTCATGATGACATGATCCAGCATGCCCTTAAAATCTTGAGATAATAATTTATCGGCCTCATCAAGCACAAGTATTTTGCAGTTAGTCATAACAGCCACTTCCTTATCCATCAAATCAAGTATACGTCCTGGTGTAGCAATGATGACTTGCACTTTTTGATATAATCTCATAATATCATCCTTTAAATTTGTTCCACCTGTTGTTACCATAACTTTTATGTCCAAATGCTTAGCTAGTTCAATGCAAATTTGGGAAGTTTGTAGTGCCAATTCTCTAGTCGGTACAATAACTAATGCTTGAATGCAATCACGTTTTTCGTCAACCTGCTCCAATATCGGAATACAGTAAGCTCCCGTTTTTCCTGTGCCGTTTTTCGCACGAGCTAAAATATCCTTTCCGCCAAGAGCAATTGGAATTGCTGCTTCTTGAATTGGAGATGGTTTTTCCCAGCCCATTTCGAAAACACCCATCAGCAATTCTCGTTTCACGCAAAACTCTTCAAACTCATTTCCACGTGTATCCGTTACATCCTAAAAATAATGGAAACGATATTAAGAGGATATAATGAATTAAGTTGCAATACTCAGTAAGTCTATACATACACTAGTCTTAATTCTATTATCTTTGGGTGGTATCTGTAATTTTGCTTTCCATCCAGGATCCATACGTTCGCTAAAATTACACAGAAAAAAGGTACTTATTATTTTTTTTGCCCTTTTTAGCTTATCATATCATTTCTTGTGTAATACCTTTGACTAAAATGATTGTTACTATTCATTGTTTCAGTCATCATTTTGCTGTTAGATGTTTGGTTATTTTTCGATTGAAATTTCTGATTCTTATGCATATAAATTGATTTTTTTTTCACTATCAGTTATACTTTTTTTGTGTATATTATATTTTCTTTTGTTTATTTTTTTTTTTTATCAATATTACTGCTTTCAAGTCTCACTTTTAAATCTAAGTGTATTTACATTTATTTATTTTTTTAAAAAACACCTTTGCACGTTCTAAAATCTTTGTAATTTATATTGAGTTTTTTTCTTTCTTCTTTGTTTTGCACAAACTAATTTATACAAATTTTATCTCAAATTGTTCCTTCTCTCTTCTTTAATCACTAGTTTTATTTTTGTTTTTAAACTATTTTTTTATGTATTGTGCTCACACACACATCTTTATTTTGCACAATAAGAGTTTCACTTTTTCCTTTAATTCATTTATTTGTAAATTCACAATAGATTTTTCTCTTTTAATTTTTGCTTCCAAATGTATACGTTTTATCTCCAAATATTACGGTATATTTTTCTTTCTGAAAATAGAAAATTAAACAAAGAGTCAATCAAAAAATCCTGAAGTCAATATATTTTTTTCAACATCAAAGTTAACCTATAATTTACGATATAAGGCTTTTAATAGATTTATTAAACTATTAAAATGCTAGGCTTATCTTGTTGCATCATGATCTTCTCAAAAACTGATACAAAAAGTGGAAAAGATTAATTTGTGATTTAACTTTCGAATAATGCCAAGCGTCGCCATTGCTTCGTAAAAAAATTATGATGATTTTACACAATTTTTCAAACTTGCTACAAATTTTATGTTAATTACAGCACTTTTAATGTAAAACAGCGAGATTGGTGAATTAATTAAATTACTATCATGATCTTATTCAGAATCTTTCTACTTTAAAGAGTACAAAGCCGAGCACATTGAAAATTTTTCAATCAATATTTAATTAACTTCTCCTCTACAATTTACTTTAATACTCATGTTTTGCATTAACTTGCGATGCTTTCTAGCATAGTTTTATTAATTATACTCACTTTTAATCGAGTTTTTTCCTTGAAAAAATATTTTTTTAATCTTTTCGCTCTGAGCTTGATACTCCAATTGAGCAATTTTTCTATTGCAGGGATATTCCTATGACAAATTTCTTTTTTCAAATGTTTCTTTAACCGTCAAAAACAAAAACGAAAAAGGTTCGAGTGCCGTGAATTAAAATAATAAATCTAGCCCAAAATAAAGTGAATTAAACTGCAGTTATAATCATAAATTAGGAATAGAGGTACGTTTTTTGAAATAACATTGGAATTAATTGATTTACTCCAACAATAAGCATCAAATTTTAGGAACTTATTTTTCCTTTTTTTTTTGTTCCTTTGTGCTTTTTTTAGCCAAAACAATGAAGCGAAAGCAGGCGAATATTCTGGATATGCTGAAGAAAAGAAAGCCAGATGAACCAAGCGACAATGATGACAATACAACTAAAATCTGTCCATATTTGTTAAATTCAAATGATCTTACACAAGAAACAAACTATACAGTTTCTGTTATGGCTAAAGTTTATTTTCGGGATCATTCAAACATAAACGAGGTTCTTGATCGATACTTGGAAAGAGAGAACATTACAAATGTGAATAAGGAAATTTATTTATCTGCCATGATTCGACATGTAATATCATATAGTCGTATCCGTCGAGATTATCCTTTTAACATGTTTAAATTTGCATCTGATTGTCATGAAACAATTGGAAAGTTTCTCTTAAAATACTTTGAAATTAAATCTAACGAGGACTTGGGCGAGGCAAACTTATACTTGTCACGAACTAATTTGATGCATTGTCAAGTTTCGATGGACCTCAATAATAAATTTAGACATGATGAGGAAGAATATATAAATCAAATGAGGGAGAAAGTTGGATATAAAAATTTAAAGCAATTTCTGTGCATTGCAAGTAATCACGCATTAAGACAATACTATCTGGAGCATAATCTTTTTGTTAAATACTATATTGATGACATTAGTCTCAAAGAAATGTGCGAAATTTCAACAATTAAACGTATGACAAAACGCGACATGAATCAAAAGGGAATTCCTGAATCTGCATTTGACGAATGCCTTGACAGCGTTTTTCAAGCGTTAAAGTGTAATAGAGGCTTAGTAATATCACTAGAAGGATTTTATATATTTCCTAAATACTTGTTGATAATCAATAACTTGACAAGCGAACAGGAACACATTGTTACTGAGAGAATGGATAGATTTTATTCTTATACAAATGCTAAAGATCTGCTAGCCATTTATAAGAAAAATATCACATTAAGTAATGAAAGCGACGATCCTGTTACGAATCGAAAGGAACGAAGAAAACTTTTCTATCTCAAATACATTAGACTCGTTGATAAGAAGCAATATCCATTTAACAACTTATTGTGGATTAAAAAGGGAGACATCATTCGCCAAATTCAGTGTTCTAATGATGCTCACTTAGATTGTGAAGCTGGCCCTGGTAGTTCAAATGTTTGGAAGAAGAAAACTGTTACTGAAAAGAATGACACAGCTCAGGACGATCGTCATAGAGAACAGGAAAATGTCGTCATAGAGCATCGATTAGCACGAAATCCAAGAGATTATTTATCAGCTCAAATATCTGGATCTAAATATGCCGATATAATATCAATTTTGATGAATGAAAGTGAAATTATCGAAGAAATCAAAAAAGATGTCATTCAAAATCCATTATGTGCAAAAATGTGGAATAGGAATTTTAAATTGATTTTGTGGAACTGTATTCACATCAATTTGGAAGAAAGAAATGAACATTTTATGAATCTATTGATGAAGTGCTCTTTTGGGAACCGCGACAAACTGAATGAAATGTTGAGACAAGCTAGCATTGAAGGTATACAAGAATTCTTTCACAATTTATTTTTCTATTGTAAGAAAACTTTTCAGTTAATTTAGTCCACACTATTGGAGAGCCAATTGCTTCGTCAACACAAACTATGGATATTCCGTTCGATGTCGTATTATCACCGATAAACGATAATCAAGAAAAAAGGCCATTTCAGAGTATCAATACTGATGACATTATGGACATCAAAGTTCCCGAGTTTGAAAATCAAAAGAAGATAAAGCAAGAAAAATGTTCCGAACAATCCGCTAACAGTTCAGATGTTGAAATCGTTTCTCTCAATGTAACTGATATTGTTTCAATATCAGATGAAGAAAATACTATTATATCCAATAATCGAGTCATACCTGAAAATAATGGAATAGATGTTTACCAACAAAACTTAAATATCGACAGTCAAATCAATCACCATTCGAATGACATTAATGCAAGTTTGGAAGCTGAGTATGGTTTAATTAGCCACCGAAATGCGATACAGAATGTGACAAACAGAAGAAATGATCGAAATAAGCCTAGCAGAATTGTTTACGATTCTGATTCAACATCCTCAAATAATAATGGTAAAAGTAAAAATGCTGATTGTAACATCCCTCAAGAATCCAATAATTTTTCTATCTTCTTTAGCACACAACTAATGTTTGATTATGCATGTCACAGCACAATTCAGACGCTTTTAACTTATGCAAAAGCTCCAAAATCAACTGTCTCATCGCCATATCAGAATGATTATAAGCCAAGTTTTTTTCTAGAAACACAACGAGTTATGTTTATCAAAAATCACAAGTTTGAAATGCTCATTGACTTACCACTAATTTCATTATATGATGTCCATATTCGGAGTTGTTTTATAAAAGAAATTTTAAACTTAAGCAATCCAGAATGGAATGTTCTTCTTTTTAATTTAAATTTATTAAAGAGCTATGATTTCGTTAAAAAAAAGTATGAGCACAGTCGGTCAAAAGCAGAGGATACAATAGAGAACGTGGTTAAAAAGCATTTGGATCTTTATTTTTCATCGTTAACTAATTTTAAGAAATTTTATTATCGATTTTCGGAAGAACTAAGTCACATTGAATGTATCAACTCTAAGTTAAATATAAACTCGAAAAAAATTACAAATAGTATTAAGTCTTCTGTACTGCAAAAAATAAAGATGTTAAAAAAATAGGCTAATTTGTTCCTTTTGCGAAACATAAATGTAGACTGATTCTTTGAAATGATATTTTTAATAATTAATTTGTTATCTTTAAAACAATGTTTGTCTTGTTCAGTTCAAAAATCCTGTTAAATGATAATAATTAAAAAAAGTTGAAAGAACAGCAAATTATTGGCATTTAGTTGCTTTTTGATTTTGTTTCCAATCGATTCTTTATTTGTTTTAAAGAATGTTCAACTCCTTACTTTTCATATTTGTATCATTTTTTGGCGTTTTGTTAACAACTAATGCTCAATCGAGATGTCAAAATGAACCAAATGGAGTACAACTTCCAATGGCAAACAGTCGAACCACTTACTTGGTTTGTTTAAACGGTTCAGAAAACATTAGGAATTGCGCAAGTGGAAGAGAATTCGATCCATTCGATAGAAGATGCTTACCGTCGATTACCAGCATTACAGGAACCAGATCAATTCCAGCTGCTAGAACACAGACTCATGACTTGTGCTTGAATCATCAAGATGGAGTACTAAGCAAATGAATCATAAATTATGAATAAGTATATTTAAGTGAGTTTCTATTATTTCTAGACGTATTTGTCAGATCCAACTGCCGGAAATAGATTTATTTTATGTGAAGGGGGTACAAGTTTAACAGGCGAATGTCCTCAAAATCAAACTTTCAATCCACAGACTTCTTTGTGTGAAATTCAGTCTCGATCAGTACCAGCTAGAGTCACTAATTCAACAAGATTGCCAGTCAATACTTTCCGATCAACAACTCCAAGATCATCCTTTTCAAATAATAACATGCGACCACCACGTTTATCACAAAATGTTGTCTACAAATCGCCTTTACTTCAAAAGTCTGGAATAAGTGAATATTAAAAAAATAAAACAATTCCAACGACCATGATTGAATAAAAAAAGCAAACGATAGAAAATAAAATAAAGCAAATATCACATTGTAACAATTTTCTTTATTAAGGAGTATTAATCTTTATTCTACGCTAAACCTGATTAAAAATTAAAATCCAACATCGGCTGATATAAAAAACCTTTATAATGTTAATTTCTTTTGAAAATATTCTTTAATGAGGATTTATTCAATCTTAGCTTTAGAACAATGATGCAAGTAAGCTGAAATCAAAAGACTTGTCTTTTTTGATCATTTCTAAATAGGCATCAATCTTCAAGCATCTCTGAGGATCACTTGCGCTAATAAAGTCACTACATTCGAGTTCACTAAGATATTGTTTTGCAGTTGTGACTACACTCTTTGGAAGCTGTGCTATATCTGCAACTTGTATTCCAAAAGATTTAATCATCGGACCTGGTTTGACTTTAAAGAGCAGTGTCAATTTATCATTTTCAACTAAAGATGCTAGATGATAATTCTTAACATTTGGTAGCGAATCAGCTAGATTTGTTATCTCGTGGAAATGAGTTGCAAAAAGTGTAAAACATTTCGTAGTGTTTGCTAAATATTCGGAAATTGACCATGCCAATCCTAATCCTTCAAATGTAGATGTACCACGTCCAAGTTCATCAATTATAACCAAAGAATTGCTCGTAGCTGATTTTAAAATGGATGCAGTCTCAACCATTTCAACTGCAAATGTACTTAAATTCTTCTGAATATCATCAGTTGCGCCAATGCGTGCAAGAATGGAGTCACAAATAGATATCTTAGCACTTTCGCATGGCACAAACATTCCCATATGCGATAAAAGAACAGCACATCCAATGCTTCGAATATACGTGCTGCAAATATTTATACAAATTAAAAAAATAAAATTTGTAAAGAATAAAAAGGCTTACCTTTTTCCAGAAATGTTTGAACCAGTAATAATTAAAAGTTCGTTTTCATCGACTTTTAAATCAACACTGTTCGGAATATACTGAACATCATCCTGACATTCAAGGCAAGGATGGCGTAATTCATCAACTTGTAAAACTCGCTCACTTGCAGGGAACATTTGCGGACGTACATAACAGCCTGGTGAATTTTGTACGACATTTGCAAGACCTAAAAACAAATCTAGCAGTGCAATAATGTGATTGAGATTCATTAATGGAGTTGAATATCCAGCAACAATCCGACAAATTTCTCCAACGATATTTTTTTGTTGTTCTTCATATGATGCTTTTAGAACTGAATACTCTTCGTTTAAGCCCTTTATAAGATCTGTTGTAAATCGTAAACCTCCACGAGCAGTGTCAATAACTAAGAATTTAGAATGTTTTCGTACATTTTTGTCTTCCTTTTTTGTTGTTCTCAGATAAAATCCCAAATGCGAAATGTAGTCTAATTTTAGCCCTACATCCAATCCTAATAATTTTGCTGAACTTTTCGTTTCTTTTGCAAGTTTTTCTTCAAGGCTATCCATATTCTGTTTAATATCATTTAAATCATCATCAAAGGATGATCGGACTAAATAGTCTCCTTTTTTAAGATTTTCAGCATCAATTACTTCCTCAAACATGTCTTGAATCTTCTTTAAATCTTGCATCATATCTTTTAGTGGCGAAACCATTGTAGAGATTATAGCATTACAGCCGAGTGTTTTTAATACTTTTATAATTTCAGGCAATCGTGAAATTACGCAATATATTTTGTATACATCGATCAAATTTGCACGTTTTCTTGACAATTTATTGGTAAGCATTAGAACGTCTGGCATTGTATTCAAAAATTCATTATGAAGAACTGAACGGGCTTCTTGATTTTCAACAAAACATTCCAAAATGTCAAGTCGCTCTTTAATCATATCTAAATTCTTAAGAGGTTGTTTGATCCATTGACGAAGAAGTTTTTTTCCTTGTGTTGTCTTACATCTATCTAAAACGCCTAATACTGATTGATTCTTACTTGTTGTTGAACAATAGATACTTCCAGGAACTGGGAATAAATTAAGCGCTTTAAACGCTGCAGTATCTAGATGGAGAAAGCGATTCAAGTTCAGAGTTTTTATTGTATATTTTCCCAAGTTTGTTTCATCTTTAACGGTTTCCAAGTACTTTAGTGTTGCTGCCAAACATTCCATTGCATTATCAAGCTTCACTTCGGCAATTGAATGAATGTTATGTTGCTGACCTTTCTTGAACTTGTGAATTTTCTCTAAATCTTGCAAGAATTCTGCATTTTTTTGAAAATCAGATTTTTTTAAAAGTGTCACTAATACGCTGTTTCGATCCATGATGTCTTTAATTTTCGAGTACTCGCCAGTAATTTTGGGTAACAATACCTCTTTTGGAGATAAAATTACCATTGCTGCCTCTAATTCCATAAAAAAATCTGTATCATCAAATTCAGAAACTTGAATTATAAATTCATCTGAATCCATTGAGCAGACAGCTACTTTCTAAAATTATAATTAGACATTATCAATTTTCGTATATAATTGAATAAATGACAATAATGTACTTTTTGCTGATTGCATGTTATGACTTGAATGGAAACAAGCAAGTTTGAAAAGACATCAGTTGATTGGTGTGACGAGTTAGATAGCAAATTTTCAAATTGCACTAGATTTCCAGGCGAACCTTTAAAAGCTTGTACATACTCATCTTTCTTGCATGTATAGACCTCAACTCTATAAAAGTGTATTAATAATAGCTCACGAATAAGTCTCTCCATCAAATTCTTATTGAGAGAAGCATATTTAAGTGTCAACTTGCTATCATCTGGAGCCATAATCTTTGTTATAATCGATGATTTTAACGATGTTTTCAGCGCAATGTCTATATCATTTCCATGAATTGAATAAAAATCGGATCTTTCAAAAGCATGAAATATTCTCGCATCTTTGGAGGTTGATTGTAATTCTTTTGTGTAAAATTCAATGAATTTTCTCTGTGACTTTTGGTCTGTTGAAAAATATTTATATAAATATATTAAAGATCCATATAAACACTTTTTGAAAGCGTTTAATTATTGATCAACTTTTAAGGATAATTCAATTGATATTTTATGTTGTTTTAAGAGTTTATAACTTAATTAATATAATGAATTGATATCTTACCTAAATTAAGTGCTTTATGTACTTTTTGGGCCATAATTAAAATTTTGTTTAAACTTATGTTTTGCCGCTAAAATCAAGGGAACATAGAACATGTTCGAAGGGTAAGACAGCGGTACTTTTTTTTAAAAATTAAAAATGTAAACATTGAAAATATACCAATAAAATCATCCATAAATAAATAAATTAAAGCATTTTTAAATTATTTGAAATGATTTCAAGTGACTTACCGGCTTGCCTTAAGCGTGACTTAAGAACATTGTAAAAATCAGGATTCCAAAAGCGGGAAACAGGTGCTTAATTTTTTACAAGGACTTAAGAAAAGTTTAGAAAGAAACGCAAAAAAATGTAAAAAAAATCTTGACAAACAAACATTAATGGATACTAAAATAAGTAAGTTCTTTCCGTTAGACTCTACAGAAAGTGTGATAAAGTTATTTAAAAGTCAACTGGAAAATGAAGAGAAATATGTTGATCTTACATTAATATCAATTTGTTTGGGATATTACGAAAATTCTCTATGTAATAGAGAAAATCGCGAAAATAAATGCACATTCCCGACTTTAGATTTTGGAACCTTTGAGGAACTTTATAAAAAATTTAAGTCGATTGTAAGTATAGCAGAAACGCAAACATCTCAAACAAAAGGAAAATTAAAGACTATTGATGTCAAATTACCAACTCGAGAAAAAATTAAGAAAATTTCGGATGTAATCTGGAATTCACTCTTAAGATCGTCTTATAAAGACAGAGTTCATCTACAGTCAGTTTATAGTTATTTAACAGGCAACAAGCTAGATTCGTTCGGAGTAGCTCTTGTTACGCTTGCAGCATGTCAGCTTCTTAATTATGATGTTCATTTGGCGCTATCGGAAGACCACGTATGGCTTGTTTTCGGAAATAATGGTGAGTCATAATGAGAAAAGATAAATGTTGAGCATCCGAATTGTTTGGAATTTCCTATTACAATGTAATTTTTTATATATTGTCATAGAAGAGACTATGGAAATTACTTGGCATGGAAAAATTGCCGAAGACAAGAGAGGCCACTCTGTAATTCCAGGAATAGAAGCACACACTTGGTTGTATCTAGCTGGAAATCCTGTAATTTGTACACGCTTTATGGAACTTGCTGTTATTGTTCTCTCAATAAATCCACATTTAAATCCAACAAGTGTTTGCGCTGAACTGGCCGATTTGCAGCAGCAATTGCTTTGGATACTTTATGAAGTTGGCCATTTAAATAATTATCCAATGAGTTTAATGTATCTTGGAGAAATGGAAGAAAATCATCCAACGCCAAGCAAAATAAAGTGCGAGACTCTTTATGAACAAGCAATACAATCATCAATTACTTATTACAAAAATCATCATGTTTATCCTTATTCGTGCAAGGGAAATTATTACTATCGCAAAGAAAATTTTCGAGATGCTTTTCGGTGTTGGACAAATGCTAGCGATGTGATTCGTCTTTACAATTATTCTCGTGATGACGAAGAAATTTATAAAGAGTTTCTTGACATTGCAAATGAACAGATCCCGCAGATAATGAAAACCGAATCAAGTGGCCATTCCGCAAAGAGGTACAAATTAAATCATACTTATTTTTCGGTTTTATTGAAATCCTTTCATTTGCCTTAATTTTAGCATTTTGCGTGATCCGCATTGTTTTGCAAACCTTTTAAGATTTTATGACGGAATCTGTCAATGGGAAGAAGGGTCTCAAACACCCATTTTACATATTGGATGGGCAAAACAATTGTGTTTCTCAATTTCAAAATTTGACTATGATATCAGATCTCAGATAAAAATTATTATTAAATCAGACTTTGACGACGATAACAATAATAAGAAATCTTCAACCAATGAGCTAATAGTAATTTGTAATGAACCAAAAATTAGTGATGGAATTAAACCACTAGAATCGACGAAATCTTCAAATAGTGAGCTAAAAGTTGAATTTCCAATGCTCCCCTCGCTCGATGAACTGACTGCAGCATGTGGTGAGAAAATTCTAAATCCGGACTTTCTTTTACATGGTGGAGGAGTTCCATTTTCAGAGTCGACTGTCGATGATGAAGATTTAAATAAGCATTCAGACAAAAAAGAGTCGTCTAAAGAGACTGCTAACAACACTGAATTATTTTGTGCATTAAAAACGTTATCTCGTGAAGCTGAAAAAATTATGTCACCGTTACAAAAAGATGTAGCATCACCACAACTACACTGTCCCATAGTTAACTTTGATTCTAAAAATGAGACCTTAAAATCAGAAGATAATTATAATAATGACACGAATAATAATGATGGGAAAGTTGACATTTTTGAAGATGAAAATACTCCAAAGAGGCCAATAATTACTTTGAAATCGCGTAAAATGAAAGGCTTGAAAGATCTCTTACTTGCTGAAAAGCTTAATACGAATGCAATATCATTACAAATTACTGCACAAAGTCATATTGGAAACAAGAAATCCAGAAGTGAAGAGTCATCTGGAGATGGGTCAAGGTCTAAAAGAACGCGACGAGAATGAGACGGGTTTTTTTATGAAAATCTTTGGTTTTATCCTTGACAGTAAAAGTTAATGTTTTTTTTAAATCTTCGATTAATTATTATTATTATCATTACTATTCGTATTAAACATAATAATTAAACTTTTTAAATTTGTAAGATGATCAATCATCTATAAACTTTAAACAAAACATCATTAAATATTTTACCCTTTTCTATGGATATTATTTTTTCTCTTTTAAAGAGATCTGTACCTTATTACATGTTGAATTTTGGTTTAAATTTTTTGGATCTTTAATATTTTAAATTGGTTTTCTAAATTTTAAAAAAAAATATATATAATGAGATAAAATTTATTCTCAAATTATTAGAACAGTGGTGAACAAGCTTTTTCCCTTGCAATACGCTCTCCATCTGAAATTTAATTTGTTTATTTTTTTAAAATCTGTCAAGTTTTGCTTTTATTAAACGCTTTTTGGAAAAAATTTTTGACAAAATTTAAAATAAAATCAACACACTTTGCAGCTTGTGGCGAGGCAGAATTTAAACACCACTGTACTAGATATTTGGTTCAATTTAAATCTCTCATGAAGTACAAAACTTAATCACAAAAGACAAATTCGAGGATTTCTTCAAAAAAAAAAAAAATCATATTGAAATTTTGTATCAACAAAAAAAGTATATATTTGGCTTTTATACGAATTTTAGAAATTATATAATTGAGAAAAAAATATTTTTGGAAATTATTAGAAAGCGATAAAAAAAATAATGAAAAATTGGACATAAATTTGAGATCAATAAATATACATCACATTTTTCACGTATATTTTAGAATTAAGGTGGATGAAGATAAGAAAATTTTTGATCTCAAACTAGAATTTACAAAAAAAGGAGCAAAATTGGAAAGAAATGTAATTTGGAATGAGAGTGAGGAAATCTTCAATGCAAACGATTGGAATTAACTCTTTTTTTATAATCCTTAAACAACAAGAAACCGATTTCATTACAATTTTTTGAGTTATTGAATTTTAATGAAATCGAGGATAAATTGATAATATTAATTAATAGATTATAGAAATAAAACAATAATTACTGTGTTTAAAAAAAACAGAATGTTAAATGCGCTTATCGTAAAAGTTAAAATGTTAGTGTATAAACTTAGAAATATGATTTTATATTTTAAAGACTAATCACTATAACGATGTACTTTTCGAGATGTCTCGAAATTTTACTCTTATTTTTTTATTTCTGATTAAATTTGGAGTTATCTCTTTTTTAAATTTTTTCCATTTAATAGAGTAAAAAAGCTCGTTCTTTGTTTTCTAAATAGTTTTAATTATTCCGATTATAAGCTTCTGGTGCTGTAATTCGTTTACATAAAAACATTTAATTTCGTCCATTATTTTCTTCAATTTTCCTTCAACATAACAATTTTGACTTTATTTTTGAGCAATCAGCTATTACTTAAGAAAGATTACTGACACACCTACTTCATAATCAAAATAATTTTTATCTCAGTAATTAATGACCTCTATTTAATTTTTAATTTGCTTTAAAGTATTTTAATTTCAGTTTTGATCATATAGTATCAGTTGTAAGAAATTATATTTAAGTATCTTGTAAGAGTAATATTCAAATCGTAATTTCTGTTTAGTAATACTTATGCATAAAATGTTTTCAAAAAAATTTCTCAAATTTTGTTCAAACTGAAACACAAATTTAAATAATTTAAATTATTTATGAAAGACTTTTTTATATTTTTGGAGTTCTTTATTTAAAGATTCAATTTTAAAAAGGCATTTTTAAAAATTAGTTGTGATGGAATTTTTTTAATGTTCCTCAAGTATTTCATTATGGAGTAATGAAGCCGTTCACTTATAACGTAAGATGAAATAACGACTTTTTTGACCCTCTTATTCTCCCACCTTGTAACAAAATTTGTACGAAAGAAATTTCTTTTGTTTGAACCGTAACAAAATTTTAGACCCCCTCCCCCCTTTTCTCATAAAAATCGTTAAGTAATAAGCGAACGGCTCTAAAAAAAACTCTTACTATTTTTGTTGAATCTTTTATTTTCTACTTTCTTTTCTGGTGGATTAGATAGCTGTGATTTGTAAGATATGGAATCAAAAATCGAAACAGAAGAAATGTAAAAAAAAAATCGAAATAAAGTGAATCCTTTGATGCTGAAATAGACACCTACAAACAACAGTTTATCATCTATACATAAAATTTAAACGCAAAAAATAATCTTATTTGAATAAAAATGCTTAAATTAAATAACTTTTTAATTAGTAGTTGCCTCAGAGTTTCACTTTAACTAAACGCTACATACGTTTCTTGAAAATTGCTACTTAACGCTCTTGTCAAATAAGTATTAAATGTTTACGAAAATATAATAGTAAATGAAGATGTTAAGCTGGTTTTCATAAAGCGTTACCTAGTTTAGTTAAATTAAAGCATTCAAAACTTTAAAATTTCAAGTTCGAGAAAAATATATATTTCGTTTTTAATGAATTCAACTCATCCATGGAATTGCCCAATAGTTAATTTAACTTTTGTTTTGAAAGTTTCCGTTACTTTTAAAATATTTTTAATTGAATTTCTGAAATAATTGCTTAACCTTATGAAGATAAGTAAAAAGTTCTTGATTTTATGAAATAACGATTTTTGAAGACGTATGCGTAAGCAAAATCCTACGTAAAGATTTTGCTTACGTGAAAAAATCCCACGTAAAAATTGACGTAGAATTTGAAAAAATCATGATTTTTTCCAATCTTCCAAAAATCGTGATTCCAGACAGAGTTGCGATCTGTCACAGGTCAACGAAAACAGCCCATCTGTTACAGGCCTCCACCTGTTGACAGGTCAAATTTTCCCACCTGTCACAGCTCTGACCTGTCACAGGTCACCTTTCACTATCGAAACTTTATTCCTCTTGTGAAGTATAAAGATTTCATATAAAATTCGTCAATTTTTTTCTTCCTCAAGTCACTGGTTTAAATGTCACCTCAAGCAACTTAAGTTATTAGTTTCACGAAAAACACATTTTTTTTTTATACAGCCTGAAGGACTCATTTTCAAAAATCACAAAGGGTACCAAAATGTGTGTATTAGAAACCCGGATTTTTTTGTAAATAAATTTTTACAATTGGACTATGCTTTCAAAACGCCAAAAAACGTCTTTTGGGTCTACAAATTTGGAGAACAGGGTCACAGCCGAGCTATAAGGGTCTCGGAAAATAATTCTTTTGCCATTTGATCACACAAAATAAGCAATTAGGGGGATCGAAAGTCATTTTTCGAAATTCTTAAATTTTCAGTAGTTTTGAAGCTGTCAAAGTTGGAAAACCTAGGAAAAATGGTAATTTTCTTAAAATTCTTGCGGCACCAGACTTTTTTTCAAACTCGATATTATATTGATTTCTATCTTATAGTCGTCAGCATGAGCTTTACAGAAATACCCCATATGACTATATTTTGACTTAACCATGACTTGCTAAAGCCTCTTGAAAATAATCGATTTTTTATCTATATTAGCATTCTTTATCATTTATAATACCTAGATATGTTTTAAAATGCAACTTAAAGCATTTTCGGTTTCGATCATAGTAGGCTATTTTCCAAAAAAAATATCGATTTTATATCTTAATTAGCATTCTTTATCATTTAATACCTAGATATTTTTAAAATGCAATTTAAAGCATTTTTGGTTTCGATCATAGTAAGCTATTTTCAAAAAAAATATCGATTCTATATCTATATTAGCATTCTTTATCATTTATAATACCTAGATATGTTTTAAAATGCAACTTAAAGCATTTTCGGTTTCGATCATAGTAGGCTGTTTTCAAAAAAAATATCAATTTTATATCTATATTAGCATTATTTATCATTTATAATACCCAGATACGTTTTAAAATGCAATTTAAAGCATTTTTGGTTTCGATTATAGTAGGCTATTTTCAAAAAAAAATATCGATTTTATATCTATATTAGCATTCTTTATCATTTATAATACCAAGATATGTTTTAAAATGCAATTTAAAGCATTTTTGGTTTCAATCATAGTAGGCTACTTTAAAAAAAAAATCGATTTTAAATCTATATTAGCATTCTTTATCATTTATAATACCTAGATATGTTTTAAAATGCAATTTAAAGCATTTTTGGTTTCGATTATAGTAGGCTATTTTCAAAAAAATATCGATTTTATATCTGTATTAGCATTCTTCATCATTTATAATACCCAGATACGTTTTAAAATGCAATTTAAAGCATTTTTGGTTTCGATTATAGTAGGCTATTTTCAAAAAAAAATATCGATTTTATATCTATATTAGCATTCTTTATCATTTATAATACCAAGATATGTTTTAAAATGCAATTTAAAGCATTTTTGGTTTCAATCATAGTAGGCTACTTTAAAAAAAAAATCGATTTTAAATCTATATTAGCATTCTTTATCATTTATAATACCTAGATATGTTTTAAAATGCAATTTAAAGCATTTTTGGTTTCGATCATAGTAGGCTTTTTTCAAAAAAAAAATATCGATTTTATATCTATATTAGCATTCTTTATCATTTATCATACCTAGATATGTTTTAAAATGCAATTTAAAGCATTTTTGGTTTCGATCATAGTAGGCTATTTTCAAAAAAAAATATCGATTTTATATCTATATTAGCATTCTTTATCATTTATAATACCCAGATACGTTTTAAAATGCAATTTTAAGCATTTTTGGTTTCGATCATAGTAGGCTATTTTCAAAAAAAAATATCGATTTTATATCTATATTAGCATTCTTTATCATTTATAATACCCAGATACGTTTTAAAATGCAATTTAAAGCATTTTTGGTTTCGATCATAGTAGGCAATTTTCAAAAAAAAAAAAATATCGATTTTATATCTATATTAGCATTCTTTATCATTTATAATACCTAGATATGTTTTAAAATGCAAATTAAAGCATTTTTGGTTTCGATCATAGCAGGCAATTTTCAAAAAAAATATCGATTTTATATCTTTATTAGCATTCTTTATCATTTATAATACCTAGATATGTTTTAAAATGCAATTTAAAGCATTTTTGGTTTCGATCAAAGGAGGCAATTTTCAAAAAAAAATATCGATTTTATATCTTTATTAGCATTCTTTATCATTTATAATATCCAGATACGTTTTAAAATGCAATTTAAAGCATTTTTGGTTTCGATCATAGTAGGCAATTTTCAAAAAAAAATATCGATTTTATATCTATATTAGCATTCTTTATCATTTATAATACCTAGATATGTTTTAAAATGCAATTTAAAGCATTTTTGGTTTCGATCATAGTAGGCTACTTTAAAAAAATCGATTTTAAATCTATATTAGCATTCTTTATCATTTATATTACCAAGATATGTTTTAAAATGCAATTTAAAGCATTTTTGGTTTTGATCATAGTAAGCTATTTAAAAAAAAATACGATTTTATATCTATATTAGCATTCTTTATCATTTATAATACCTAGATACGTTTTAAAATGCAATTTAAAGCATTTTTGGTTTCGATCATAGTAGGCAATTTTCAAAAAAAATATCGATTTTATATCTTTATTAGCATTCTTTATCATTTATAATATCCAGATACGTTTTAAAATGCAATTTAAAGCATTTTTGGTTTCGATCATAGTAGGCAATTTTCAAAAAAATCGATTTTAAATCTATATTAGCATTCTTTATCATTTATAATACCTAGATATGTTTTAAAATGCAATTTAAAGCATTTTTGGTTTCGATCATAGTAGGCAATTTTCAAAAAAAATATCGGTTTTATATCTTTATTAGCATTCTTTATCATTTATAATATCCAGATACGTTTTAAAATGCAATTTAAAGCATTTTTGGTTTCGATCATAGTAGGCAATTTTCAAAAAAAATATCGATTTTATATCTTTATTAGCATTCTTTATCATTTATAATATCCAGATACGTTTTAAAATGCAATTTAAAGCATTTTTGGTTTCGATCGTAGTAGGCAATTTTCAAAAAAAATATCGATTTTATATCTATATTAGCATTCTTTATCATTTATAATACCTAGATATGTTTTAAAATGCAATTTAAAGCATTTTTGGTTTCGATCATAGTAGGCTACTTAAAAAAAATCGATTTTAAATCTATATTAGCATTCTTTATCATTTATAATACCTAGATATGTTTTAAAATGCAATTTAAAGCATTTTTGGTTTTGATCATAGTAAGCTATTTAAAAAAAAATACGATTTTATATCTATATTAGCATTCTTTATCATTTATAATACCTAGATATGTTTTAAAATGCAATTTAAAGCATTTTTGGTTTCGATCATAGTAGGCTATTTTCAAAAAAAAATATCGATTTTATATCTATATTAGCATTCTTTATCATTTATAATACCTAGATATGTTTTAAAATGCAATTTAAAGCATTTTTGGTTTCGATCATAGTAGGCTATTTTCAAAAAAAAATATCGATTTTATATCTATATTAGCATTCTTTATCATTTATAATACCTAGATATGTTTTAAAATGCAATTTAAAGCATTTTTGGTTTCGATCATAGTAGGCTATTTTCAAAAAAAAATATCGATTTTATATCTATATTAGCACTCTTTATCATTTATAATACCCAGATACGTTTTAAAATGCAATTTAAAGCACTTTTGGTTTCGATCATAGTAAGCTATTTAAAAAAAAAACATCGATTTTATATCTATATTAGCATTCTTTATCATTTATAATACCTAGATATGTTTTAAAATGCAATTTAAAGCATTTTTGGTTTCGATCAAAGGAGGCAATTTTCAAAAAAAAATATCGATTTTATATCTTTATTAGCATTCTTTATCATTTATAATATCCAGATACGTTTTAAAATGCAATTTAAAGCATTTTTGGTTTCGATCATAGTAGGCAATTTTCAAAAAAAATATCGATTTTATATCTATATTAGCATTCTTTATCATTTATAATACCTAGATATGTTTTAAAATGCAATTTAAAGCATTTTTGGTTTCGATCATAGTAGGCTATTTTCAAAAAAATCGATTTTAAATCTATATTAGCATTCTTTATCATTTATAATACCTAGATATGTTTTAAAATGCAATTTAAAGCATTTTTGGTTTTGATCATAGTAAGCTATTTAAAAAAAATACGATTTTATATCTGTATTAGCATTCTTTATCATTTATAATACCTAGATATGTTTTAAAATGCAATTTAAAGCATTTTTGGTTTCGATCATAGTAGACTATTTTCAAAAAAAAAAATATCGATTTTATATCTATATTAGCACTCTTTATCATTTATAATACCCAGATACTTTTTAAAATGCAATTTAAATCATTTTTGGTTTCGATCATAGTAGGCTATTTTCAAAAATAAATATCGATTTTATATCTATATTAGCATTCTTTATCATTTATAATACCTAGATATGTTTTAAAATGCAATTTAAAGCATTTTTGGTTTCGATCATAGTAGGCTATTTTCAAAAAAAAAATATCGATTTTATATCTATATTAGCACTCTTTATCATTTATAATACCCAGATACGTTTTAAAATGCAATTTAAATCATTTTTGGTTTCGATCATAGTAGGCAATTTTCAAAAAAAAAAATCGATTTTATATCTATATTAGCATTCTTTATCATTTATAATACCTAGATATATTTAAAAATGCAATTTAAAGCATTTTTGGTTTCGATCATAGTAGGCTATTTAAAAAAAATATCGATTTTATATCTATATTAGCATTCTTTATCATTTATAATACCTATTTGTGTTTTAAAATGCAACTTAAAGAATTTTTGGTTTCGATCATAGTAGGCTATTTTCAAAAAAAAATCGATTTTAAATCTATATTAGCATTCTTTATCATTTATAATACCTAGATATGTTTTAAAATGCAATTTAAAGCATTTTTGGTTTCAATCATATCAGGCTTTTTTCAAAAAAATATCGATTTTAAATCTATATTAGCATTCTTTATCATTTATAATACCTAGATATGTTTTAAAATGCAATTTAAAGCATTTTTGGTTTCGATCATAGTAGGCTATTTTCAAAAAAAAAATATCGATTTTATATCTATATTAGCATTCTTTATCATTTATATTACCTAGATATGTTTTAAAATGCAATTTAAAGCATTTTTGGTTTCGATCATAGTAGGCTATTTTCAAAAAAATCGATTTTAAATCTATATTAGCATTCTTTATCATTTATAATACCTAGATATGTTTTAAAATGCAATTTAAAGCATTTTTGGTTTCGATCATAGTAGGCTATTTTCAAAAATAAATATCGATTTTATATCTATATTAGCATTCTTTATCATTTATAATACCTAGATTTTTTTAAAAATGCAGTTTAAAGCATTTTTGGTTTCGATCATAGTAGGCTATTAAAAAAAAATATCGATTTTATATCTATACACTATGGGGCAAAATGAAAAAAAAAGGGACTTTCACTTTGAAAAATGGACTTTTCCGATTTACACTTTTTGGGTGATTTTTTCTTGTAGAGGACATAAAAGTAGATAGAAATGCCAAATTTCAGGTCATTTGGTGCTGATTTCGCGATTCTAGAGCTGTTTGAAGTTGAAAACTAGTGAAAATTCTGGTTTTTTCATACCATGTTTGAACCGGGAAATATCTTAACTGGTTTAAGATATTGCAAAACGGTTTTCAGTTCCTATTAGTAGTATATAAGAGCTTTATTTTGACATATAACAAAGTTTAGGTTCTGAATGTTTTCGTGCCATTATGGTAGAACATATGTGAAAATTTCAGGAAAATTATCTTCAAACAAGCCGCAACTATCATAAATGAAGAGTTTCCAGGCAAGTAAAAACGCAGTTTTGTAGCCCCATATATCTAGTTTTCAAAACTGTATAAACTTTGAAAAAGTAAGCTAACGTAATTGAGTTATGTTGATTTTAGTAGGTCGTTGAGTATTTGGCCAAAAACTAATAATTCTTTTAAAAATACGAAAACATAGTTTTAAAAATAGTTTTTTGGTGTTTTCTTATGAAAAATAACAATTTAAATGATTTTGTGAAGAAAATTTTTCAAAAACTTCAAAATCTTTCGAGATATAGGGGGTATGTGCTCTCCATCGATTTGGCCATTTGTCACCCTACTTAAACCACTATAACTTTTTTTTGAAAAAATATTTTTTAATTCTGTTTTCGGATTATTGTAGCCTAATGTAATACCTATCCAACGATATATAATACTTGCTAGTTAACTTAGTCCTGGTTATTTATAGGGCTGTTGATTGTGACATACGCAGTTTTTGAAATATTCCCAAAAATTGCATTTTCAAAAATACCACTTTTAAGCAATCTCGAGTATTTTTTGGACTTTTTTAAGAAATGTTAAGTCTGAAAAAAGCTATTATCATTAGAGTAATAAAAAAAATACTCTGATACGCAACTATAATAGGTAAAATTAATAAAGTTTAATTTTTAGTTTAATGAAATTTTGTTTATTTGTCAAGAAATTTAATTTACATTTTTTTATCATATTTAATGAAATTTATTTATTCATTCGTTGTTTGCTTCTTCAGAATATTCATGGTATTGTCCTTCGGAATAATCATAGTTTTCTGCTTGGGAAAAGTCATAACCTTCTCCTTCTGGCTCAATCAATTCAATTTCTTCCTCATCTTTTTCCTCATTTTCTGTTTGTTGCTCAGGTGTTTCACCTTCTTCTTGGACATTTTTTCTCATTAACCTTTTATTTATTACATCCATATATTTTTTTATTATTACTGGATCAGAACTGTAGAGTCTTCTATGTATAACATCCGTAAAACTGTGTATTCTTGAAGTTTTTCTGGCACGTAGTTCTCTATCTTGTCTGAGATATTTGTTTTGTGACTCCCCGGCTTCTTCACTCATTCTTCCTAGAGGTAATGGTAAGGCTTCCATGTAGTGTTTTGCATGAGCAAGTGCTCTGTGAAGTGTTACTGGTATTTTGAACCAACTATATGTTGTCAAAAACATTCTGTATGTTTCTTTACAGTACCTATCAAATTCATCTAGATCATCAACTGGTTCTAAACTTCGAATTTGGTTTAGCACATAGCATATACGTTTAATTATTTCTTCATTAAGATATAGAGTTTTAGCTAGAAGCTCTGGATTTTCAAGAACTTTTCTTGCAACGTTTCCTGTATCTGATGATCCAGCTCCCCCTTGTCTTGGTTCGAGTACACGAACATTAAATGCATCCCACATTGCTTGCTTTATTCTAGCCTTTTCAACATCTAAAACAATCTGTTCCTCTTCAGTTATCTCCAGCCAGTGTTTTTGAACATATTGTTTATATGACAAATCATATAGAGTCGTGAGTACGTTCATTGATGTATGAAGTGGCTGAGTGTTGAAATACAAGTGTTCTTTAACAAATTTTCTGTGTGTTTTTTCGAATCTTCCATTATCAAGATTATTTATGTCACTCATCTCGTTTGGTCCAGATCTACAAAGCTGACATCTGCAATATCCTGATGTTTCTGTAAGGTCTGTGTAAACTTTTCCATCTAACATTGTGGGGTAGAATTTGTACGTAATTTCCAAAAGCATGTCTTCACATATGAATCTCTGTGGTTCAAGTTTTGATATTTGATTTTTTATATCTTCATATATCCTTCTAACATTTACTCTGGTTTCTTTGGCATGTTCAAGTTGTATTGGTCGTACTGAGTATACAGATTGACTGTTTTCGTTGTCCCATAAGCAGATATAATTTCCGTTTTCGTCTTCATGTCGTAGTTGCTGAACACTCATACTAACTGTCAATAGTGATTTGTCTTCTATAATTTCATTATTAGTCGTTTGATTCGGTTGTGTTCTATCTCGTTCTTGATTTCTTGAATTTGTTTTTCCTTGGTTATACTGTGACTGTCCTGTTGTTCCGTCCATCCCCCATGTGACGATCATTTCTGCATGAATAACTTTTGGAGTTGATTCTGAAGGTAATATTTTGATTTTGTCGTATATTTCTGAATTGTGTGCTTCAATAACTCTTTTTGTGGTGAGTTGTGTCAAATTTTTTAGTGGAATAACGGCTCTTGTATCGGTGACCGTTATGTCATCAGGATAGCATTGTTTCTCTAACCTCAACAATTTTTTAGCTGTCGGTAAAACGTTTTCGCATTCCAGTTTCAGGACTTGTCGAATATTGTTGTACTGATTTCGAGATAAATTGTTAAAGGCTTTTACACCTAGAGCTACATGTATATCTAGTTGTTTAGGTTTTGATGTAGTTTTTTCTGGAAGATCCTCTCCTTTTTGGCACGCCTTAATAAATTCTTTTAACATTTTAGCTCCTTCTACTTTTCCTTCTTCTTTAGAAAGGCGAAGTGCCAAGTGAAGAACTGATAACAATGATCCTTTTGCTTCTTTTAAACTGATATCTAATTCGTCCACTCTTCTACGTCGATGCTTATCGCTTGTTAGTTGTTCAAATGATTTCCTCTTGATGCCCTTGCTGGATGAAGGCTCTATGTCATGGACGATGTATTCAATCTCATCCATATCTTCATCTGTGTCAGTAACATTTTCTGCTTCATATATAGATTCTTCCTCAAAAAGAATCCCTCCACTAGATTCGCTGAAGTATCGTGAGTCAACTTCAAATTCCTCTTCATAGAAATCTGCATGATCTCTTAATGCATTATTCCAATTTGACTGATTACAAAACATTTTTGACTTTGACTTCAGCTTGTTTAATTTATTAATTAAACTTGGTTTCTGTGATTCCGCTAATTCTCTCCCATGAATTTCTTCTATTACTGCCAAACAGTACGTGTGCTGTGTTGCAAGATTTAACGTTTTGTCGCGAAGAATTTCACAGAGTGTTTTCTTCGTAAGTGTTGAATTTTGGTTCATTTTTGAAAGTGACTTGTTCAATGAAGTTCAAAACTGATATGATGTGTAGAGAGAATTTCACGAGTATATATATAAAATAGTTTCAAAACTGAGATTTTCACACCTGATAGTGACTACCAAGGGTACTTTACAAAGTTGTTAACTAGGGAAGTAAAAAGTTTCTAAATTTAATTTTTTGGCTTTATAATCTCATAAATGTCATAAATAAACATAAAAAAGTTCTAAAAAAATACTCGAGATTGCTTAAAAGTGGTATTTTTGAAAATGCAATTTTTGGGAATTTTTCAAAAACTGCGTATGTCACAATCAACAGCCCTATAAATAACCAGGACTAAGTTAACTAGCAAGTATTATATATCGTTGGATAGGTATTACATTAGGCTACAATAATCCGAAAACAGAATTAAAAAATATTTTTTCAAAAAAAAGTTATAGTGGTTTAAGTAGGGTGACAAATGGCCAAATCGATGGAGAGCACATACCCCCTATATCTCGAAAGATTTTGAAGTTTTTGAAAAATTTTCTTCACAAAATCATTTAAATTGTTATTTTTCATAAGAAAACACCAAAAAACTATTTTTAAAACTATGTTTTCGTATTTTTAAAAGAATTATTAGTTTTTGGCCAAATACTCAACGACCTACTAAAATCAACATAACTCAATTACGTTAGCTTACTTTTTCAAAGTTTATACAGTTTTGAAAACTAGATATATGGGGCTACAAAACTGCGTTTTTACTTGCCTGGAAACTCTTCATTTATGATAGTTGCGGCTTGTTTGAAGATAATTTTCCTGAAATTTTCACATATGTTCTACCATAATGGCACGAAAACATTCAGAACCTAAACTTTGTTATATGTCAAAATAAAGCTCTTATATACTACTAATAGGAACTGAAAACCGTTTTGCAATATCTTAAACCAGTTAAGATATTTCCCGGTTCAAACATGGTATGAAAAAACCAGAATTTTCACTAGTTTTCAACTTCAAACAGCTCTAGAATCGCGAAATCAGCACCAAATGACCTGAAATTTGGCATTTCTATCTACTTTTATGTCCTCTACAAGAAAAAATCACCCAAAAAGTGTAAATCGGAAAAGTCCATTTTTCAAAGTGAAAGTCCCTTTTTTTTTCATTTTGCCCCATAGTGCTATATTAGCATTCTTTATCATTTATAATACCTATTTGTGTTTTAAAATGCAACTTAAAGAATTTTTGGTTTCGATCATAGTAGGCTATTTTCAAAAAAAAATCGATTTTAAATCTATATTAGCATTCTTTATCATTTATAATACCCAGATACGTTTTAAAATGCAATTTAAAGCATTTTTGGTTTCGATCATAGTAGGCAATTTTCAAAAAAAATATCGATTTTATATCTTTATTAGCATTCTTTATCACTTTTAAAACCCAGATACGTTTTAAAATGCAATTTAAAGCATTTTTGGTTTCGATCATAGTAAGCTATTTAAAAAAAAAACATCGATTTTATATCTATATTAGCATTCTTTATCATTTATAATACCTAGATATGTTTTAAAATGCAATTTAAAGCATTTTTGGTTTCGATCATAGTAGGCTATTTTCAAAAAAAAAAAATATCGATTTTATATCTATATTAGCATTCTTTATCATTTATAATACCCAGATACGTTTTAAAATGCAATTTAAATCATTTTTGGTTTCGATCATAGTAGGCAATTTTCAAAAAAAAAAATCGATTTTATATCTATATTAGCATTCTTTATCATTTATAATACCTAGATATATTTAAAAATGCAATTTAAAGCATTTTTGGTTTCGATCATAGTAGGCTATTTTCAAAAAAAAAATATCGATTTTATATCTATATTAGCGTTGTTTATCATTTATAATACCTAGATATGTTTTAAAATGCAATTTAAAGCATTTTTGGTTTCGATCATAGTAGGCTATTTTCAAAAAAAAAATATCGATTTTATATCTATATTAGCATTCTTTATCATTTATAATACCCAGATACGTTTTAAAATGCAATTTAAAGCATTTTTGGTTTCGATCATAGTAGGCAATTTTCAAAAAAAATATCGATTTTATATCTTTATTAGCATTCTTTATCACTTTTAAAACCCAGATACGTTTTAAAATGCAATTTAAATCATTTTTGGTTTCGATCATAGTAGGCAATTTTCAAAAAAAAAAAATCGATTTTATATCTATATTAGCATTCTTTATCATTTATAATACCTAGATATATTTAAAAATGCAATTTAAAGCATTTTTGGTTTCGATCATAGTAGGCTATTTTCAAAAAAAAAATATCGATTTTATATCTATATTAGCGTTGTTTATCATTTATAATACCTAGATATGTTTTAAAATGCAATTTAAAGCATTTTTGGTTTCGATCATAGTAGGCTATTTTCAAAAAAAAAAAATATCGATTTTATATCTATATTAGCATTCTTTATCATTTATAATACCCAGATACGTTTTAAAATGCAATTTAAATCATTTTTGGTTTCGATCATAGTAGGCAATTTTCAAAAAAAAAATCGATTTTATATCTATATTAGCATTCTTTATCATTTATAATACCTAGATATATTTAAAAATGCAATTTAAAGCATTTTTGGTTTCGATCATAGTAGGCTATTTTCAAAAAAAAAATATCGATTTTATATCTATATTAGCATTCTTTATCATTTATAATACCTAGATATATTTAAAAATGCAATTTAAAGCATTTTTGGTTTCGATCATAGTAGGCTATTTTCAAAAAAAAAATATCGATTTTATATCTATATTAGCGTTGTTTATCATTTATAATACCTAGATATGTTTTAAAATGCAATTTAAAGCATTTTTGGTTTCGATCATAGTAGGCTATTTTCAAAAAAAAAATATCGATTTTATATCTATATTAGCATTCTTTATCATTTATAATACCCAGATACGTTTTAAAATGCAATTTAAATCATTTTTGGTTTCGATCATAGTAGGCAATTTTCAAAAAAAAAAATCGATTTTATATCTATATTAGCATTCTTTATCATTTATAATACCTAGATATATTTAAAAATGCAATTTAAAGCATTTTTGGTTTCGATCATAGTAGGCTATTTTCAAAAAAAAAAATATCGATTTTATATCTATATTAGCGTTGTTTATCATTTATAATACCTAGATATGTTTTAAAATGCAATTTAAAGCATTTTTGGTTTCGATCATAGTAGGCTATTTTCAAAAAAAAAATATCGATTTTATATCTATATTAGCATTCTTTATCATTTATAATACCCAGATACGTTTTAAAATGCAATTTAAAGCATTTTTGGTTTCGATCATAGTAGGCAATTTTCAAAAAAAATATCGATTTTATATCTTTATTAGCATTCTTTATCACTTTTAAAACCCAGATACGTTTTAAAATGCAATTTAAAGCATTTTTGGTTTCGATCATAGTAAGCTATTTAAAAAAAAAACATCGATTTTATATCTATATTAGCATTCTTTATCATTTATAATACCTAGATATGTTTTAAAATGCAATTTAAAGCATTTTTGGTTTCGATCATAGTAGGCTATTTTCAAAAAAAAAAATATCGATTTTATATCTATATTAGCATTCTTTATCATTTATAATACCCAGATACGTTTTAAAATGCAATTTAAATCATTTTTGGTTTCGATCATAGTAGGCAATTTTCAAAAAAAAAAATCGATTTTATATCTATATTAGCATTCTTTATCATTTATAATACCTAGATATGTTTTAAAATGCAATTTAAAGCATTTTTGGTTTCGATCATAGTAGGCTACTTTAAAAAAAATCGATTTTAAATCTATATTAGCATTCTTTATCATTTATAATACCTAGATATGTTTTAAATGCAATTTTAAGCATTTTCCGTTTCGATCATAGTAGGCTATTTAAAAAAAATCGATTTTAAATCTATTTTAGCATTCTTTATCATTTATAATACCTAGATATGTTTTAAAATGCAATTTAAAGCATTTTTGGTTTCGATCATAGTAGGCTACTTTAAAAAAAATCGATTTTAAATCTATATTAGCATTCTTTATCATTTATAATACCTAGATATGTTTTAAAATGCAATTTAAAGCATTTTTGGTTTCGATCATAGTAGGCTATTTAAAAAAAAAATCGATTTTAAATCTATTTTAGCATTCTTTATCATTTATAATACCTAGATATGTTTTAAAATGCAATTTAAAGCATTTTTGGTTTCGATCATAGTAGGCCATTTTCAAAAAAAAATATCGATTTTATATCTATATTAGCATTCTTTATCATTTATAATCCCTGGATATCAAATACTAAAGGGTAGTATCAAATACTAAATACCTTGAAACCTTCGTCAAAAACGACAATATTATTGCAGATCATAATTTTATAGCTATTGACTTTTTCGCAAAGCGCAACCAGGATAACCGTACACACACAACAATCACCGATTGGCATAAATATTCAAGCTCAGAATTATCAACACATATATTAACATTTGACTGGAATGATTTCGATTTGCTACCAAATGCCAATTCTCAATTCAATTTCATCAATAATGCCCTTTCGTCTTATCTCAATTCATGTCTGACTCTAAAGATAATTAGCAATAATCCTTCTGTACGTTGGTACAATTCCACTCTCGAAGAATATAAAAACAACAAAACTGTGTGCAAAGTAAAGTGGAACAACTCGAAAACAGAAAATAACTGGAAGTCATACGTAGCATCCCGTAATTTATACAAAAACAAATTGCGTGAGTCCGAATCCTCTTTCCTTCAAAATGAATTAACACGGAATTCTGACAACCCCAAAAAATTATGGAAAACACTGAAATCAATCTATGACGATAACGACAAAAGCAATTTAACAGCGATCAAATTCGATGACAAATTGGAAATTGATCCTAAATTGATTAGTGATAAATTGAATGTTCATTTTGTATCTTCCATTATTGATCTTACTCATGCAATTCCCATCTCAAATAAACCACACATGTTACAAATTATGCGACAACTTCAAATTCACATTACTTTCTCACCACACAGTTCAATTATATGCTGCAGATTCAAAGAAGAAGTTTTATAACGACAACATCTCAGGCAAAGTTATCAACGATGCCTTAAGCAACCCCAATTTTTTGATATCTTTCACAAATTTCCTAAATTCATCCTTATCGCAAGGTACTTTTCCCGATTATTGCAAAATATCCACAGTTACGCCTATTCAAAAAGTAAAAGGCTCGCTCAATTCTTCCGATTTAAGGCCCATTAATACACTTTGTGTCATCAGTCAAATTGTAGAGCGTATCGTCAAGGACCAACTGCTAGAGCACTTTGAATCAAACAACCTTTTCTGTAAAGAACAATCTGGGTTCAGAAAATTCCACAGTTGTGAAACATCTCTTACTTATGTCTTAACAGACTGGAAAGAATCCATTGACAAGAACCACGTAATTGTAGCAGTATTTCTTGACTTTAAAAGAGCATTTGAAACAGTCGATCGTACACTACTTCTGCAAAAATTGTCACTTTACGGATGTGACGAGACAGTAATTAGTTGGTTCCGCTCTTACCTTTTTAATCGCCTTCAACAAACTAAGTTTAATAATGTTATCTCAGAATTAATCTCGATTTTGATAGGAATTCCTCAAGGCTCAGTACTCAGTTGCGTTCTCTTTATTATTTTTATCAACGACATTGTCACTGTTGTTCAACATTCCAAAATTAAACTGTTTGCTGACGACACACTAATTTATATAATATGTAAGCCTGATGAACTTGACGAACACATTGACTTATTAAACTCGGACTTAGAACGCATATTCAAATGGCTCTGCATCTCAAAACTTTCACTCAATGTCACTAAATCAAAAGCCATGTTGATAACGAATAAGTGTCAACTGACACTGCCAAAGCCAATATTCATAGACCATCAACCCATTGAAGTTGTTAGCGAGATGAAATATTTAGGAATCACAATCGATGACAAGCTGTCATTCACGAGTCATTTTGAAAACTTGTTGAAAAAGCTTAATTCAAAATTTTACGTTTTAAAACGCTGTGAGAACAAACTCAATTTTGAAAGCAAAAAGCTGTTTGTATCATCCTTAGTTTTCTCACATTTTCACTTTTGCTCTACAGTTTTATTCTTATTAAAAGACACACAACTAAATGAGTTCCAAAAAGTTTTGAATCGATTCGCACGATTGCTTCTCAAGGTTCATTATAGAACACCTCGTATTGAAATGTTAGCGCAACTGGATTGGCTCACAGTTAAGCAGTTAATCTACCTTAATACAATTCTTTTCATTCACAGAACAGCTACAGGAAATTGTCCCTCGTACCTTAACGAGCATATGATTAAAGTAAGCGAAACTCACCATCATCAAACCCGTCGGAACAATGAATATCAACCGAAGAATTACACCAAAGCATCATCACAGAACAATATATTTTGCAATGGCATCAAAATTTATAACGATTTTATAACATACAGAAATTTGCATGATAGTGATAAAGCACTCTCGGTTAAATCTTCTGCGATTAACTACGTTAAATCAAAATACCCACTAGAGTAACTTCGTGAAACTCTCATCAGAGCATCAGGCCTACACAGCAATCGTGTCCGGTGACGGATCCACCCACAAACGCTCGTTTATGAATGTTATTTTACTAGGGTAGAAATACTCCGCATCCTTTCAAGATGCTCATAGCTTTGGCGTCAATTGAGAAAGAGCTGTGTGTATGTTTAAATCGTTTTTACCGCGAAACCATCATTTTTTTTCATAAGACCGTATCGGTGTATTCATGTAAAATGATGGACACATTGTGAAAGCTTTCGAGTCTCAAAAGGATCCACCCGCACACGATGCATCAATGAGTGTAATACTTTACAAGGGGTTTGCACCCCTCCACCTGCCATGAAGGTGCCATTGATAGCAGCGCCAATGCGAAAGTGCTTTTGCACTGCTAGTCGTTTACCTTTTAAATCTTGTTTCTCATTAGTTTATATATATATATATATCAAGTCTTTAAATCGTATATCGTGATTATCATGCTATTAATCTGTATCTCTCACTCATGAAAAAAAAGAAAATGACAAATTTTGCAACTTTTACATAATCAAACAAATTATAATTCAATACCTATGGCAATAAATAAAAAATACAATACAATAGATATATTTAAAAATGCAATTTAAAGCATTTTTGGTTTCGATCATAGGAGGCTATTTTCAAAAAAAATATCAATTTTTTATCTATATTAGCATTCTTTATCATTTATAATACCTAGATATGTTTAAAAATGCAATTTAAAGCATTTTTGGTTTCGATCATAGTAGGCTATTTTAAAAAAAAAATATCGATTTTATATCTATATTAGCATTCTTTATCATTTATAATACCTAGATACATTTTAAAATGCAATTTAAAGCATTTTTGGTTTCGATCATAGTAGGCTATTTTCAAAAAACAATATCGATTTTATATCTATATTAGCGTTTTTTTTTTCATTTATAATACCCAGATACATTTTAAAATGCAATTTAAAGCATTTTTGGTTTCGATCATAGTAGGCAATTTTCAAAAAATATCGATTTTATATCTATATTAGCATTCTTTATCATTTATAATACCTAGATATGTTTTAAAATGCAATTTAAAGCATTTTTGGTTTCGATCATAGTAGGCTATTTTCAAAAAACAATATCGATTTTATATCTATATTAGCGTTTTTTTTTCATTTATAATACCCAGATACATTTTAAAATGCAATTTAAAGCATTTTTGGTTTCGATCATAGTAGGAAATTTTCAAAATAAAAATCGATTTTTTATCTTTATTAGCATTCTTTATCATTTATAATACCTAGATATGTTTAAAAATGCAATTTAAAGCATTTTTGGTTTCGATCATAGTAGGCTATTTTCAAAAAACAATATCGATTTTATATCTATATTAGCATTCTTTATCATTTATAATACCTAGATATGTTTTAAAATGCAATTTAAAGCATTTTTGGTTTCGATCATAGTAGGCTATTTTCAAAAAATTTCGATTTTATATCTATATTAGCATTATTTATCATTTTTAATACCTAGATATGTTTTAAAATGCAATTTAATGCATTTTTGGTTTCGATCAAAGGAGGCTTTTTTCAAAAAAAATATCGATTTTATATCTATATTAGCTTTTTTTTTTTTTTTTTAAACTTTTTATTTATTTACATTTAAATTTAAGTATGTACAAAGTTTCTATACATTTTGTTGCTTTTTGTTTTAAGGTTTCAGGCATTCAATTTGCCTTTTGTCTCTTAATTTTGATTTCATTTACGGATTTTACTTTCTTTTGTATTTCATTTGATTTATTCGGTGTTTTGAGATGCAAGACGACTGTTGAAGTTCGCTTGCAACTTTCCGACGTAGTCTTCGATGGACGGTATTTTCGCTTCTGTATGAAGATCGGTGATCCTTTCATATCTTGTTTTATTGAGAACAATTCTCAAGAATTTGTTTTGCAGTACTTGAAGTTTTTGAAGATGGGTTTTTGCCATGCTTCCAAACGCTGGACAACCATATGTGAATATTGGTCTGATGGCTAGCTTGTAGATGAGAAGTTTGTTTCGTACGTCGAGTTGTGAGTTCCTGCTGATGAGCGGATAAAGCTGTCTTAACGCGGTGTGAGCCCTATTTGTCACATACTCCACATGCGGCTTTAATGTCACTCTCTTGTCGATCACCATTCCCAGATATTTAGCTTCTGTTTCCCATTTGATGTTTTCGTTGAGAAATTTGATGTTATTTCCTGGTAGTTGCCTGGAGTGCCTGTTTGTGATGAATAAGGCTTGAGTCTTCTGTTTGTTGAGGTTGATCTTCCATTTGTTCATGTATTGTTGAACTTTTCTTCCTGTGTGCTGTAGATGTGTCACAATATCGGCCGAGTTCTCTGCAGAATGATACAGTGCTGTATCATCTGCGAAAAGACCGATGTTGTTGGTTGTCTCTCTTACAACATCATACGTGAAGATGTTGTAGAGAGTTGGTGAAAGCACTGCTCCTTGTGGCACTCCGAATTTGATTACCTTGATTTCTGAGAACTGACCTTTAATAAAAACTGCGAAAGATCTTTCACTGAGGAAAGATCTTACAGTTTTTATAAGTGGCAGTGGAAATCTCAGTTTGAGCATTTTGTACAAGAGTCCGTTATGCCAGACTCTGTCAAATGCTTTTTCTACATCCAGGAAGATCATGCCTGTTGACTTTTTGTTGTTTAAGTTTTCTTTTGCTGATTTGATCACTTTGATGAGCTGGTGAGATGTTGATCTTCCAGTCCGGAAGCCGCACTGCTGGTTTGGGATGATGTTGTTATCCTCAAGATGATCGTTGATTCTATTCAGTAATACTCTCTCCAGTATTTTGCTTATTGAGCTGAGTAGACTTATTGGCCTGTAGCTGCTTAGCTCATTTGCTGGTTTTCCAGGTTTTGGAATAGGAATCACTTTTGCATGTTTCCAAACTTTGGGGAAGTGGTTGAGTTTCAGACACGAATTGATGATGAATTTCAAGTATTCGAAACCTTTTTCAGGAAGATTTTTGATGAGTATGTTGTTGACTTCATCTAGTCCCGGAGCTTTTGGATTTTTCAGATTTCTTATGATGCTCACGATTTCGTTTACATCTGTTAGTTCTGGATTCTCATCATTGTCTTGTTCCAATGCTTCTTTGACTGTGTTGTTTACTTCCTGTGTATGTTGTGGATCGTTTTGTTCCAGAGGATTTTCGTGAGCTTCACGAAAATACTCGCTGAGTGCGCTGGCTTTTTCTTTGTTGGTGATGAACGTTTTACCCAGATTTGTCAATGGAGGCATTGTTTTTGAACCTTTTTTGCAAAATTTTGCTATTCTCCAAACTGTTTGGTTTGACGGTTGAATCTCTGAGAGACGCTTATTCCAGTTTTTGTTTTTGAGTTCTTTAATTTTCTCATTGATGACTCTCTGCAGATAATTCAATTCAGATTTGAGTTGATTATCTCTGCTTCTCTGCCATCTTCGACGAAGACTCCTTTTTGTGTTGATTAGATCTTTAATCTCCGGTGTGAGTTTAGTTGATTCGAACTTGATCTTTTTCATTTTTACACTTGAGTTCCTCGCTTCCATGATGAGTTCAGAGAGAATCTTAATGTGATTCTCGATCTCATCTGTTGTATTGCAAGAATTTTCTCCAATGTTGTCTTCAATGCGGCGTGAAATTTGTGCTTTGAACTTTTTCCAGTTTGCGTTTTTGTAGTCATATCTGTAGACTGTATTTTCAGTTCTGTCGATTTTTGATGTTTTGATTTGGAAATACACAGCGCAGTGATCACTCATTGCCTCTGTGCATTGAAGTTCTGTTGTTTCGAGGTTGGAATTCGAGAGCATCAGGTCAATTGTTGACACTGATTTGTTTCGATCTTCTGGGTAGTACGTTGGCGAGTCAGGAAAGTAGATCATGAACTCTCCTGACATTTCCTGAAGAATATTTCCTGATTTATTTGCAACGTTGCAGTTCCATTCTCGATGTTTTGCATTGAAGTCTCCACAGATGTAGTAATTTCCTCTCAGATTTGTTATTTTGTTGATGTCATCTCTCAGATGTAGATCGATTTCCCCTCCTTTGCTTCCTCCTGGGAGATAGACTGAGAGGATGTGACAACTATCCGTGTCATTGATGAAGACTTTGATTCCAATGCATTCCATTAGTTTTGTGTTGTAGCTTGGTTGAAGCTGATGTTTTAGATTTCTTTTGACGACGATTGCAACACCACCCTTTGGTCTATCCACGCGATCCAATCGATGAATTACGTAGTCTGGATGCGAGTCAATTTTTGAGTTTGGTTTTAGGAATGTTTCTGAGATGCAAGCAACATCGACGTTTTGCTTGCTTAGGTAGTCGAGAAATGCTAACATTTTGTCAGTGAGGCCGTTAGCATTCCAGTAGAGGACGTTGATACTTTGTTGTCTACAATCCATTTTTGTATGCGGTGTTTTTGGCACTTGAGCCGATTGCTTGGAGTATTTCGTCGATGAACTCTGGATTTTTGGCGATTAATTTGAGAAGCTCGCTGATAAGGTACTTGCACTTTGATTCCTCTATTTCTGAGATGTTTTTATCTCTTGTGCTGGTGCTTTGAGCTTGTTGATTAGTTGTTATGTTTCGATTCACTACCTCAACACTGAATGAAGGTTCTGGGAAGACTTCATTCGAGGTCTGACTTGTTGCACTGATGTCTTCTGAGTCCATAAGCTCAACATCTTGCTTTGGTTTTTGATGTTGATTGTTATTAATGCGCTCGTTTTGCTTTTTTCTTTGATTCTTTTTCCAATGTTTTCCTCTTTCTTTATTGTTTTGTTGGTTGTTCAAGTTATTTTTATTTCCCTGATTTGAGGGTTTGTGATTTGGAGGAGGATTTGTGTTCCTTGGTTTGTGGTTGACTGGAACTTGTTTTTGATGAACAGGCTTTTGTGTACCAGATGTTGATGGTTCCATATACTACTTTCTCCATTGAGGTTTTGGTGCATGTTGGACGTTTCTGGTTGATCTCTCAGGACGATGCGGTGTTGGAGGATTGTTTCTCCGTTGTCCATATGAATAATGGCCTGCTGTTTTGTTTTGATTTTGGTTGTTTCCATTCTGTGATTTTGATTTCCATTTTTCAATTATTTCTTGTCTGGTTTTACAACCTGTGAAAATTGCTGTATGTTTTTCACCACAGAAGAAACATTTGAGTTTTCCGAGTGGAACCTTGTTGGTCTCTTTCGATATGTACTGGCACGTTTTCGAGTCATGTTGCTCAGAGCATCTGAAGCAAACGGACGGTTTGTTACAACCGTTTTGTCCATGACCAAACTGCAGACATTTCGAACATTGAGATGGACCAGCTTGTCTATTTTTGTAGTCAGCCCATTTAATTTTGAAACTGCTGACAATTTTGATTTTTCTGAGGAATTCCAGGAAATTTCCACCTTGTTCTACATCTTTTTTGAAGTACACGAGGTAGTTTTGGTCGTCGTCTTGTTCGTGTCTTTTGTGTTTCATTGTCATTTTGACAATTTTTACTGGTGTGATTTTTACGGTTTGAAGTTCCTTCTCCAACTCACTGATTTCCATATCTGGGAGTCCATAGAGTACGTACTTCTTCAGTGGTTCTTGGCTGGAGTATGTGTGGAAGTGATGCTTTTTGTCTTTGAGTAGTTGGATGAATTTCTCGTAGTAATCCCAACTCTCCGTTGTTACCGTTTTTGTTCCTTGTTTGCCCTTTTTGGTCTCAATTAAGAAACTTCCAGGTTGATTGTTTATTTCATTCGTCAATCTCTTGATTTCACCAGCTCCTCCTGTGCTGATGACAATTGGAGGTGGTTTTGATTTTTGTTGAGATTTGTTGTTGTTGCTTTCCGTGTTTACGGAAATTGTCTTTTGTTGCTCTGATGTTTTGCTGTTTTCTCCCCAGTACGAAGAAGTTGTCGATCTTTTTTTCTCCTGTTCTGGTGAACCAAATAGATACGGTTTTCCAGAAGACGAAGCTTTCTTCATTGGTGGGAGTACGAACAGTGGTTTGTTTCCATCTTTTGGTTTGCTTTCGTTTGCTACTCTTTTTAAAAGAGCGTTGTGAACTATCACTTCTCGAGGGCGTTTTTCTGCTTTACTTGCTTCATTGAGAAACTTCTTTATTGATATTTGTTTTTTTGGTTTGAGATTTGTCGTCTCAATGTCGGCTGCTTGTGAAACATCTTCACTGAAAATTTCCTCAATATTGAGAATTGTCACTGAAGATGAGTGTTGTTGTTGAGAACTATTAAGTCCATGCTGATTTTGAGAAAGATTTTCTTCGTTGTTGGTAGTTTTTGGTGATGCTACCATTTTGATGTTTTGAGAATCAAACTGAGATTTTGAAACTTTTTGCAAACAAAAAGCTTCTCAGGTAGTCTCTGTTTTGTTTCTTTTGAGATTTTTGAATAATTTGCGGAGCGATTTGTAAACACGTCTGTTCACGTTGAGATCTAGTTTGCAACTGTTATCTATATTAGCATTCTTTATCATTTATAATACCTAGATATGTTTTTAATGCAACTTAAAGCATTTTTGGTTTCGATCATACTAGGCTATTTTCAAAAAAAAATATCGATTTTATATCTATATTAGCGTTGTTTATCATTTATAATACCTAGATATGTTTTAAAATGCAATTTAAAGCATTTTTGGTTTTGATCATAGCAGGCTTTTTTCAAAAAAATATCGATTTTATATCTATATTAGCATTTTTTATCATTTATAATACCTAGATATGTTTTAAAATGCAATTGAAAGCATTTTTGGTTTCGATCATAGTAGGCTATTTTCAAAAAAAAATATCGATTTTATATCTATATTAGCATTCTTTATCATTTATAATATGTTTTAAAATGCAATTTAAAGCATTTTTGGTTTCGATCATAGTAGGCTATTTTCAAAAAAAAATATCGATTTTATATCTATATTAGCATTCTTTATCATTTATAATATGTTTTAAAATGCAATTTAAAGCATTTTTGGTTTCGATCATAGTAGGCTTTTTTCAAAAAAATATCGATTTTATATCTATATCAGCGTTGTTTATCATTTATAATACCTAGATATGTTTTAAATGCAATTTAAAGCATATTTGGTTTCGATCATAGTAGGCTTTTATCAAAAAAAAATATCGATTTAATATCTATATCAGCGTTGTTTATCATTTATAATACCTAGATATGTTTTAAATGCAATTTAAAGCATATTTGGTTTCGATCATAGTAGGCTTTTATCAAAAAAAAATATCGATTTTATATCTATATTAGCGTTGTTTATCATTTATAATACCTAGATATGTTTTAAATGCAATTTAAAGCATATTTGGTTTCGATCATAGTAGGCTTTTATCAAAAAAAAATATCGATTTTATATCTATATCAGCGTTGTTTATCATTTATAATACCTAGATATGTTTTAAATGCAACTTAAAGAATTTTTGGTTTCGATCATAGCAAGCTTTTTTCAAAAAAATATCGATTTTATATCTATATTAGCGTTGTTTATCATTTATAAAACCTAGATATGTTTTAAAATGCAATTTAAAGCATTTTTGGTTTCGATCAAAGGAGGCTATTTTCAAAAAAAATATCGATTTTATATCTATATTAGCATTCTTTATCATTTATAATACCTAGATATGTTTTAAAATGCAATTTAAAGCATTTTTGGTTTCGATCATAGTAGGTTTTTTTCAAAAAAATATCGATTTTATATCTATATTAGCGTTGTTTATCATTTATAATACCTAGATATGTTAACTTCCAAAGGGTACCAAAATGTGTGTAATAGGAAGCCGGATTTCTCTTTATATAATCTTTTATAATTGGACATCATCTTTGCCTTCAAAACGTTAAAAATCGTCTTTTTTGAATTTTGAAAATTTTTTGCGTTCAAACGAATATATCTGAAGATTAAATTTTTTGAAGTTTTCGAGATAATAACATAGCTTTCGCGAATGAAAAAAAAATTCTAAGGATATTAGAGTTTTAATATTTAATTATATTTTCCTGGCTCCTTTACTTAAAATTCAGTTCGAGATGTTTGTAACTTTTCATTGTCTGTGAAAGGATACTTTTGATGGGAGTCTTAGCTGTAGGATAGGGAGTGGACGAGCTGTGCTCCACTCCACTCCGCTCCATTGCACATTGCTTCGCTCCGCTCAGCAATGTTCCATTTCACTTCGTTGTGACATTGAAAGCATCTGTCAACATCTGTGTTCGATCTTTTCGAGAAATTTGAATACTATTTTGTTATCTAACATAAGTCAAGCGTGGAAGTTCGTGGCTTTCTACGTAAGTCGTGTTTTTTTTCCTTTTTTATGATTTTTTTAAACTTTTTTGATAAAATATTAAGTTAAGTCCATTTTCATATTTTCTTTTTTCATTTTCCAAATTTTAACTTGTAATTTAAATTTTTTTTCCATATATTTTCATACAAATTTACCTATTTTTGTCATAATTTGTACACTTTTAAGTTTAATTAGCTAAAATTTGACATGTAGGCTCTATTTCTAGACCTGGAAGTTCTAAAATCATAATCCTGGATCGTAATTTATTATATATTTTGACTTTTTGCGGTCTCGAATGAGTAAGTCTATACTACTTTTAATATTTTATGCTATTTTACGATCCAGATTTATGATTTTAGAACATCCAGGTCTAGATATGTCAAATTTTAGCTTATTAAACTTAAAAGTACAAATTATGACAAAAAAAGTTAAATTTGTATGAAAATATATAGAAAAAAAATTTAAATTACAAGTTAAAATTTGGAAAATGAAAAAAGAAAAATATGAAAATGGTAAAATTTATCATAAAATTTATTATTTTGTCAAAAAAGTTTAAAAAAATCATAAAAAAGAAACAGTGTTGCAAATGTAGATGTCTACACTAGATGAAGAATGTAGATTCTTTAATAGTTTTTGTCTAGCTAAGAAACTTTCTTCATAAAGATCGATTCTACATGAAGATAGAAAATCTAATCTACACAAAGATTATTTCTACATAAAGAATCTGTCTACATGTAGATTCGATGTAGATGTCTACAATTCTACATATTTTCCAGGTCTACATCAGAGAAGAATGTAGAATTGTAGACATCTACATCGAATCTTTATGTAGACAGAATCTTTATGTAGAAATAATCTTTGTGTAGATTAGATTTTCTTTCTTCATGTAGAAGCGATCTTTATGAAGAAATTTCTGTCTCAGAATTTATCTGATCCAGACAAATGGCCAGAATGCAACATTGAAAAGAAAAAAAAAAGAAAGTTGCCTGCGGTGAGATTTGAACCAGTGATTTGAGGAAGAAAAAAATTGACGAATTTTATATGAAATCTTTATACTTCACAAAAGGAATAAAATTTTGATAGTGAAAGGTGACCTGTTACAGGTGGAAAAATTTGATCTGTTAAAAGGTGAAGGCTTGTGAAAGGTAGAACCTTAGACAGGTCAGAACTGTGACAGGCAAAAAAAATTGATCTATGAACAGGTAACGGCCTGTGAGAGGCAAAACCTTAGACAGGTCAGACCTGTGACAGGAGAAAAAATTTGACCTGTGAACAGGTAACGGCCAGTGATAGGTGGTCTTTCGACAGAATCTGTCACCTTTACTTGTGACAGGTACCTGACGTCGCAACTCTGATTCCAGAACATCAAGAACTCCTCGCGAGCCCTGTATATCAGAAATCAACGTCACTCACGAATAAGTTTTTTTTGTCGGGGCCCAATACATTCAAAAAGAAAGACAACTTAATCAAAAAATGGATTAGGTAATTGAATTATAAATATTTTACACTTTTGAAACCAAAAATGAAATATAAACCGGTAACAAAAAGTCTCTAGCTCTCATTAGATTCCTTGCAAAAGTGGTGTGAATCCATTTATTATCGCAGTAGATGCGAATTTTAAGTTTATAATTTTACAATTATAAAATAAAAACTCTTAAAATTAAAAATAAAACAGATGATTAAATAAAAATAAGTGCACAATGATATGAAATCACAAAAAATCTGTTTTTATTATTTTTTTAATGTTATTCAATAATGAATTTATTCTTCTAAATTTGAGGACATTTATTAAAAATTGAAAAGTTCTAATTTAACAAGAGAGGTAGAATTTCTGCTTATAACAAGCATGTAAATGCAAATAATGAGAAAGTTTAACAATTTAATTGTTAATATCGACATAATATGCTACTTGAAACAAACGGGACCTACTTGAAAACCAAACGCTTGCTGCTGTTGTCCATAATCAATTGGATAAAAATCAATAATTGGAAGATATTGGATTTTCTTAGTACGAATTTCAAAAACACTTTCGCTCTTAGCTGCACCAGAATGGCATCCATCCTTTAAAATAGTAGGTTTAACAGGAGTGTCATGTCCAATTTCAATATCATTCTCTCCTAAGAGTCTTAACGACATTTCGTAATTTTCTGTTCTACTATTAAACCATGCGACACTGTTCATACAAGTGTAAGTAAAATTCTGATATGCTTGCTGAGAAAGCAAGCGAAGGAAAGTCATTTGAATAGGCCCTACTGTTTCGTATGAAATTCTGAACCCTCCACGGAGATTTGAGTACCAATCTGTTTTATCACTTTCTTTTCTCCAATGTATGTTAGGCATTTGAGCACTATGAATATCTGGATGTACACATGTCTCTCCTTGTGCTTCCATGTTACAAAATACCTGAAATTAAACAGTTTTATTCGATACCATTGAACTAATAATCTAATAATGGATACGAACATAAATTGCATCGTCTACCATCCCACTGTTTGGATCAACCCAGTAAAATCCATTTTTAAAATGAGGATAACCGTACCAAAGATCTCTACATGATCGTGCAGGATTTTCTCTTGTTCCATCTGGTTTTCGATATCGATCTAACTCTTGTCTCATCGAATAAATTGAACTGTACATCTCATGAAATTTTTGAGAAAATTCGTCTTTTGGTTTCTTGCGTTTCAATGTAGACTTTCGAGTCTTTTTTACAACACCCATTAATTCATCGATATCAGCATCTTCAATTTCTGCCGCTAATTGCTCAACATTTTCTAAATCTCGTCGTAACCTGTCCTCTCCTTTAGTGAATTCACTTTGAAACAGCAACTCTGGTGGTAATAAAGGAGCTTCTGCTGGTGGACCTGGTGGACCTAAAGTAGTGATATTTAATTAAAGTAATATTTTTTTTCCATGAAACATCTTCAGTTTTTATTACCAGGAGGACCAGCTTGACCAGTTTCACCTTTCTCTCCTGCCATTCCAATCTGTCCTTTTGGACCGATCATTCCAATATCACCCTAACAATATAAACATTATAAGTAGTGGTTATGGCATCAAAATTTCACCAATTCCAAAAAAATATATTTGTCTTCAGAAAACTACAATTCCCGTTCATTTAATGATGCACACATCCATTCAATATAGCAACAATCATCAAAACCTACCATGGAATGCGTATAGTAAGTTTTCTTCTTGAGAAGTTCTTGTGTGAGAGAAGTACAAATGGATAATGTCAAATGGACATCTGAAACTTTACCAGTTTTCCGAGAGAAACCGAGATCAAGTTAGAATTTTTCGAGACCTCATAGTTTCTGAGATCTGGATATGCCCAAACTCGTCTAATATCCATTTGTATTGCTGACAGGACTTTTTTAAAAATCATCCAAATTTTATAAATTATATATTAAAACATTGTAAAATAATGATCTCAGAAATCTGAGAAAATAAATAAATCAGTTGAAAAACACGAACAAAAACATAAAGACGTGTTTCATTGAAAATCAAAAATAAAACATGGCGCAGTCGTATGAAAGTTTAGAGGAATTCAATATTGAAGGTTCTTCGTCAAAAATTGAATGGGAACGATTTTCAACAGAATTCAACTCGTATCTAATTGTTAACGAACTTGATGAAAAATCCGACAAGATCAAACTTAACTTACTAACACTTTTGATGGGATATAAGTCAGTGGACATCATCAAGAATCTACCATTAACGGATCCAGAGAAGCAGAATTATGAAAAAGTGTTTGAGGCTCTCATGAATTATTTTTCACCATCATCAAACTTTCTTATTGAAAGAATAAAACTACGTGGCTGCATTCAAAAGGAATGTGAATCAGTCGATCAGTTCATTAGGGGCGTTCAAACCCAAGCTGATTGCTGTGAATTTAATCAATTTAAAGAAGAAGCCATTCGTGATCAAATTATTTTCGGTCTGCACAACAACAATTTGCGAGAAATGCTCATTTTATCTCAAGAAAAGTCATTGCACACTTTGATCAGCAAAATCAAAATATATTATTACAATCAGCAACAATTAACCCGAATAGCATCAGACAGTATCAATGTAAATCAACTATCAGCAGTGCACCAACGTATCCTCAACAAACAAACGTCGAATAAAAGTGAAAAAGCTCAAGTTAAAAGCAACAGCGTTGAGAATTTATTTGGCAAAAAGAGGAAGGAGAAGGTCTGTGCAGTTGAAGAACGCGAAAACTGTAAGTCTCTTTGGTGTAAAAAGTTACTCGTGCATGATAAAATGATCAATTTTAAGTTGGATACTGGATCGCAGGTTAATACTATTAGTATAGATATGTTTAAAAGCCTAGGAAAGAAATTTAAGATCGAAAAGAGTAATTTAAAGTTACAAAGCTATTTTGGTGAAATTAATCACCCTATTCGGAAGATAGTTCTTCCAATTAAAATAAATAATGATGTGTATCATGAGGAATTTATAATCATTGATAAAAAAAGGTACCTTTATTAGGCTTAGAGTCCTGTGTAAATCTAAAACTCATATCTCCAATAGATTCATTGCACTTGAACCAGTTGTTGTGTTCAGAAAAGCAAAAGAATAAGTTTACAGATTATTATGAAAAAGCTTTTACAGGTCTAGGAAAGTTTGATAAACTTTTAAAATTAAAATTAAAAAAAAATTCAATTCCGGTGGCGAATCAGAATCGTCGAATTCCATTTAAGTTGAAGAATAAGCATCAGAATAAATTAAATGAAATGGAAAGATTAGGTATCATTTCACGTGTCAGTGAACAGCGTGAATGGATTAATAGTGTCGTAATTGTTGAAAAAGGAGATAAAATAAGAATTTGTATTGATCCAAAGTATTTGAATCAAGCATTGAATAAGTTTCATTTTCCGATACCATCTCTTGATAAATTAAAACAAGATTTAAAAGATTCTCAGTATTTTACGGTTTTAGACCTCAAAGATGGTTTCTGGCAGTTTCTGGCATATAGAATTAGACGAAGAATCCAAAAAGTTGTGTACGTTTAGTTCTCCTTTCGGTTTGTGGCATTTCAATTGAATGCCTTTTGGGATAAATATTGCATCAGAAATTTTCCAAAAGTACATGACAGATAATTTTGGCGATTTACCTGGAGTCAAATTTTATATTGACGATATCATTGTTACTGGTAAAACAATGGAATTAATCTTTAGGAAGATTAATGGTCAGGGCATTAAAATCAGGTGTAAAATTCAATTAGAAAAAATTACAACTCACACAAAGCTTAGTAAAATTCTTTGGCCATATCTTTGCTGAGAATAAAGTAGATGTTGGTCCAGAAACGATTTCAGCAATTTACAATATTCCGAATCCTTAAAAATCTAGAAGATGTACAGAAGTTTTTAGGAGTAGTCAATTATATCAGGGATTTCATTCCCAATATACCTTCTTTAAAAGTAAATATACGTAATTTATTGAAAAAGGACAGTGAATTTGCTGAACAAGCTGAAGAAGCTGAGTTTGACAGCATTAAAGAAGTAATAAAAAACGTCACCTCATGTACTACATTTGATGAAAATATGCCAATAATTTTAGAAACCGATGCCTCGTCATACGGTTTAGGTGCATGTTTAAAACAAGGAAATAAAATTATTAGCTTTGCTTCGCGTTGTCTTTCTGAAACAGAAAAGGAGTATGGTCAGATTGAAAAAGAATTTTTAGTCGTTTTTTTTTGCATGTAAAAAGTTTCACAATTATATTTATGGCAGAAAAAATTCAACACGAGATTCCTCTTCGATCATTTGACATTCTTGAATTTAATGGAGAGAATTATCTCGTTGTTATGGATTACTTTTCGAAATGGATTTCTTGTAAATATTTAAGTTCCAAAAATTAAAACGCTATAATTCATAAATTCATTGATATTTTTACAGAACACGGCTTTCCAAAGACCATTATTGCAGATAACATGCCATTTAATTCATTTGAATGTAAAAGTTTTGCCCTTGAGTGGGACATTAACTTAGTGACATCAAGTCCTCGTTATGCACAGTCGAATGGTCTTGCAGAAAAAGCTGTAGGAATAGTTAAAAATATGATGAGGAAATGCGAAAGCTTCAATAAAGTTCTAATAGCAATATACAATTAAAATAATATTCCGTTAGTTGATATTGACTTGTCTCCTAGTCAATTGCTTAACAATAGAAGAATGAGGACTAGAATCATTATATAAGATAAATCACAATTTAGTTAAAAAATTCAAAAAGAAGTAAAATAAAACAAAAATATATTACAATCGAAATGCGTATGTACGTGATGAGTTCGATGTTAATCAAAAGGTATGGGTAAAATTGCCCAATAAAAGATGGTCCAAAGGATCAATCGTAAAGAAATGTTCAGAGCCTAGATCATATGAAATTCGTATGGATAGTAATAGGGTTATTAGACGAAACTCTAAATTTATCAGAACTGATAGGTCTGATACTGACGGTATCCAATCAAATTGATCAAAAGAAATGCGATGAGTCAAGTCAATATAGAATCAATCTTGATAAGTTCTTCGCTGATAACTTACTGCATGAACCTCCTCTGAATTCTGATGCAAATACCGCATCTTCCGTATCTCACCAAACAACTGCAATCTCAACGGAAAGAAATTCGAACCAACAAATGTTCCGACGATCATCAAGAATTCCAAAACCAGTGCAAAGATATGGGAATTGATAAGAGAAGGGAGATGTAAAATAACGATCTCAGTAATCTCAGAAAATAAATAAATCAGTTGAAAAACACGAACAAAAACATAAAGACGTGTTTCATTGAAAATCAAAAATAAAAAAAACATATCTACTTTTTCCGAGAGAAATGGAGAGCAAAACATTTTTACAATCAGACTTTTAGATTTTGAGATATGGCATTTCTTTGCAACACGTATTACTTATGTAAAAAACAATAAACTGATAAAGTTTCAGAATTTTTCATTAAATTTTCACGATTTTTCCTTACCTGAATTTTTTTTTATGAATTCCTGGATTTTAATGCTAATAACTCAAATAGTAGAAGTCAAAATAAAAATATTTTTACTTCTTGTTACTTCTCGGAAAAAGTACATGCATTTTGATAAATAATATGTTTAATTACTTTATGTATCAAAAAGTTGACCATTTATGTCCAAAATCTAAACTCGTCGAAAGGTTTAAAAGCTCATATCTCAAGCGAGAATGATAAAATTAAAATAATTTTTGCATCTCATTTTCTCTCGGAAAATGTAGATGTAATTTAATGTATAATTTGTATTGTTAAAGTTATGCTCGAAAAGTTGATATGTAAAATCCAATTAAAACTCGTCTAAAAAAATCAGAAGTGCCATATCTCAAAATCTAAAAGTCTGATTGCAAAAATGTTTTGCTCTCCATTTCTCTCGGAAAAAGTAGATATGTTTTAACATATAATTTATAAAATTTGGATGATTTTTAAAAAAGTCCTGTCAGCAATACAAATGGATATTAGACGAGTTTGGGCATATCCAGATCTCAGAATCAATGAGGTCTCGAAAAATTCTAACTTCACCTCGGTTTCTCTCGGAATACTCTCGGAAAACTGGTAAAGATGTCCATTCATGACAACTTTCAGATGTCCATTCGACATTATCCATTTGTACTTCTCTCACACATTTTTTTCCCTTCGAAATTTGATTCGAATTCTTCGTAAGTTATTTCAGGAAAATAAAAGGTCAAAAACATTCAAAATTAGTGTATCGGGTAGAAACCCAATGCGGAAATATTCACAGCATAATTTTGAAGATATAAAGCTAGCGAGTCAGCTGAGCTTCGCTCAACATAAGTTTGAAGGGTTAAAGCTTAACAAATATTCTTAAAATATTCTTTTCCATCCAATGTTGAATTTTATAAAAATCACAGTGAACTTTTGAGAAAGGAAAGTTTTTTGCTTTTTCTGAAGCAACGGCTGTTCCTACCTTACCCAAAAACAATACTGCTCATCTATAGAGCAGCACGGATCAAATGTATAAAACTAGAAGTCTCTACGATGTCTCGTTATTGAGATTTCTTGCATGCTTGCTTGTTTGCTCACAGAAAGCGTATTTTGCGATTTTCTCATCAATGTTATAACCAATTTGAAATCTGATTTTTGCTAAAGATGTAAACCTTCAGGCACAAACTTTTCTTCTCGGACCTTTTATATCAATCTGAACAAAACCAATAGATTCACACGTGAAAACGGTGTGAATATAAAAAATTTCATCACGCATTCAACATTTTAGCAATTCTATTGTATAAATTTTTAAAAAATTAATAATTAGTTTTTGCTTTACCTGAACGCCTTGCGGACCTTCATTTCCTGTTGATTTAAAATTTATTATCAATAAAAAAAATAAATAAATTAAGATAAATTTAAATGTCTATGTATCCACCTTTTTGCCCAGGAGGGCCTTCTAAACCAACTTCTCCTTTTTGACCAACTATTGTACAAATATGTTTATTAAAACTTTATTGGATTTAATTCTCAAATGTTTAACTATTTACTTTCACCAGGAAATCCGGTAATTCCTTTGTTTCCTTTTTCGCCTTGATCACCCTAACGTTGAAATTATTGACAATACTTATTTAAATTTTTAAAATGGTCCATAGTGTAAGCAAAACTTACTTTTATACCAGCAATACCCAAATCTCCTCTAAAAGTATAAATTATATATTATTTAAGCCTTTTTAATATTAATAAAACATCTATTAACTATTCATTTCTACATTGAAGACATTTTGGTTAATTATTACATACCTGTGACCTTTCATTCCCCGTTTTCCACGTTCACCTTAACCAATAAAAAAGATTATATTAGGACTATAAAGTGTTACAAAAACAACTGTGACAGGTTGAAACCAAAAGCGATTACATTCACACCGTACCATCGAAAGTTTTGTTAAAAGGTTTGAATGAAAGATTAATAGTAAATTCTAAATGAAAGACACCCGAGTCAGTCTTTTAAATCTATTAGACTTTAACACAGCTTACAGCATGACTACTTTTTTCACTCAAATTAAATAGAGAAAAAATTGATGGGCAAGCTGATCTATGTTTGGAGATTAAAATTTTTTAATTTTTTTTGTTCAATATCAATGCGTGGTAACTATCACAAATATTTCAAAATAATCCCTGAGCCTGTTTAAATTTGTGTTTTTTTCACTGAGGAAAGATCTTCCAGTTTTTATAAGTGGCAGTGGAAATCTCAGTTGCAGCATTTTGTACAAGAGTCCGTTATGCCAGACTCTGTCAAATGCTTTTTCTAAATCCAGGAAGATCATGGTATTGGAATCACTTTTTGCGTGTGTACAAACTTTGGGGAAGTGATTGAGTTTCAGACACAAATTGATTATGAATTTCAAGTATTCGAAATCTTTTTCAAGAAAATTTATAATGAAGATGTTTTTGATTTCATTTAGACTCGAGTTTTTCACTTGAGTTTCTTGCTTCCATTATGAGTTCAGAGAGAATCTTAATGTGATTCTCGATATCCTCTGTATTGCAAAAATTTTCTCCAATGTTGTCTTCGATGCGGCGTGAAATTTGTACTTTCAACTTTCTCCAGTTTGCATTTTTGTAGTCATATCTGTACACTGTATTTTCAGTTCTATCGATTTTTGATGCTTTGATTTGAAAATACACTTATTGCCTCTGTGCATTGAGGTTCTGTTGTTTCGAGGTAGAAATTCGAGAGCATCCGGTCAATTGTTGACACTGATTTGTTTCGAACTTCTGAGTAGTACGTTGGTGAGTCAGAAAAGTTGATCGCGAACTCTCCAGACATTTTCTCCAAATTTTTCCATTCCAAATTTTTTCACTTCCAAAAAATTATTTTCCAGCAAAATACGTTCCAAAAACTTCCGTTCCAACAAATTTTTTTCCAACAAAATATGCTCCCCCTATAAGCTCAGGGATTTTTTTTTTGAATATTTCGTACAGTTCTTCTATAAGACTGAGTATTTGTATGAAAGATTAAACAAATATGTTACAATAAATATTATTCAAATCTCAAAAAAACTTATTACGTTCGCACTTTAGGGGGGGGGGGGGGGGGGGGGGGTTGGTTTGAAAAATTGTAACAAAATGTAACATAGGGGGGTTCAGGAATTCAGGAAGTATGTAATGTTTTAACCAGTGTTGCATTCTGGCTATTTGTCTGGATCAGATAAATTCTGAGACAGAAATTTCTTCATAAAATCGATTCTACATGTAGAAAGAAAAAAACCATCTACATGTAGATTGTGTCTACATGTAGAATCTGTCTACATGTAGATTTAATGTAGATGTCTACGATTCTACATTCTTCTCTGATGTAGACCTGGAAAAAAATGTAGAATTATAGACATCTACATCGAATCTACATGTAGACAGATTCTTTATGTAGAAATAATCTTTGTGTAGATTAGATTTTCTATCTTCATATAGAATCGATCTTTATGAAGAAAGTTTCTTAGCTAGACAAAAACTATTGAAGAATCTACATTCTTCATCTAGTGTAGACATCTACATTTGCAACACTGGTTTTAACTGTCGTCTGACTTTTAAAAAAAAGTTCACGAAAAAAATTTGTTTACAAATTCACACCAAAAACATTTTTTTAAATTTTCCACCTTTTTAATGATTTATGAATGTCCAGATCACTTTTGATAGCTAAGCAATACATAGTTTTTGTTATATTAAGTAACAAATCAATAGAAAACTGGTTTACAAGACTTTAAAATACAATCATAATTTGTGGAAATTTTCAAAATTAAATCAATCATAAGCAGGGTTGCAATATGTGACGACATGTCAAAAAAATATTTCCTGCGACACATGAAATTTTGTCACACATTTTACATGTTAACACATTTTTTTCTGCGATATGTCAAACATATTTCCTGTCAAACATATTCATGTGTCCACATATTTTTTCTGTCACATATTATAATTTTCTAACATAAAATATGTTTTTCCCGTTTTTTTTTTGGAATCCAAATTAGATTAAAGGTTTAGTTAGATTAGGTCCAAAAATGAATTTTCTATCGAATCTGACTCTAAGCATATCATTAATGCTAAAAAAATCAAAAAATTGAAAATCTTGTGCAACAGCCACAGTTTTTACTGCTTATTAATAACATTTTCCAATTTTTTCTGCTCATTTTTTTACCAACAGGAAAGGATTCTTAAGGTCCAAAATTGATAAAATTTAAATTTTATCCAACTTAGACCGAAAAATCAAAAATTTGTTAAAAATTTATAAAAAAATATTTTATGTTTGAAAAACATATTATGTGACAGGAAAAATATGTGATCACATAAATATGTTTGACAGGAAATATGTTTGACATATCCCAGAAAAAAATGTGTGACTTAATTTCTTGTGTCACACATAAAATATGTCACATATATGCGCATATTCTGTAAAACATAATATGTTTTTGCAACCCTGGTTTTCTTCAAAAAAAAAAACAAATTTTTGCTTTATAATTCAATCCAATAATTCATGAGAATACTAATAGTATCAATCAAAACTTGACCTATTTAGCTGTACAGTATTTTGATGTTTAAGAAAAAAAAAAGAAAAAGAAATTTAACCGTCTTTTTAGAATAAAAAATTATCAAAATAAAATAAATTTTGAACGTGAGTTGTAACATATTGTAACAAGGGGGAAGGGGGGTGAAAAAAGTAGTTTTTTTGGGTAACGTAATAAGTGAACGGCCCCATAAGATTACAAATTTTTCTCCTCAAATAATTTTAAGCTATTTTGCTTCAAATTTTCGCAAAATTTTCAATCTGAACAAAAACAGTACATTCACACGTGAATACGGATTGAATATTAAATATAATAAGAACCTTTTTCGCCTTGTAATCCCATTTTTCCAATCGGTCCTTCTTTTCCGGATAATCCTTTAAAAAAATTATTTCAATTTAAAAATATGACACAATTCTAAACAGTTTTTATAAATACCCATTAAACCAGGGACACCAATTTCACCTTAAAAATTTAATATTCAGTATTGTTTAAAAAAATAAAACAAAATAAAACTTTAAAACCTTGATCTCCTTTTACTCCTATCAAACCTCTCGGCTTAAAAAAATAATTGATTAGTATAATCATATCAATTATTATTATTTTAATTTCATACCCCTTCGGGCCCTATAGGCCCTTTTGGACCTAACATTCCAATCATTCCAACAGGACCAGTTGAACCTTAGATAATGGTAATCATTTTAGTTTATTTTTTGAATTTTTGTTGAATTACAAAACTCACCTTTATCACCCTTTTCACCAGCATTTCCAGCATTTCCCTGGATTCCTTTAAAAAAATTAAATTTTATAATGAAAAAAGAACTTTAAATTATTTTTTAGATTTTTTACCTGCTACACCATCTACACCCTGCTTGCCTATTTGAAAAATAAAGTGTTGTTTAAAAATACAACAAATGCAAAATAAATTTATGTTTTACCTTGTTCTCCTTGAATTCCTAAATAAATCATTCAAAATGATATATAAGTATAAATATTGAAAGCTTTCAAGAAATATTGCATTTACCTGGGGGACCAGCGTTGCCTAAAACAAGTAATTTTTGATCATTAATATGGTGTCGATTAATTGTAATTTAAATATTTTTACCTGGAAATCCACGCAATCCAGGTTCGCCTAAAAGTAGAAAACATAAAATTTAACAATAACATTTTAAAAACTCGAAATTTAAATTTCTTACCTTTTTGGCCATCTTCACCATGAACTCCTTGATCACCTTTACAAAATTAGCAAGAAGATAATTATCATTGGTAATATCGCGAAATAAAAATTAAAAAGGATTATTGATTTTCAAACCTTTCATTCCTTTTTGTCCAGCTTCTCCTTGATTTCCAGGTAAACCTAATTTAAAACAATCATAATACATCAATTTCAAAATAATTATTTAAATTTAATACCAGTTTGTCCTATGTTTCCCTTTGGTCCTTCCTGTCCTGGTAATCCACGCTTACCGGGAGATCCTACAATTTGTATCATCATTTTTATAATTTGTCAGAGAAACTATATTTTTTTAATGTTACCTGGCATTCCAATTTTACCACTTTCTCCCTTTTGACCTCGTTCTCCAGTAGGCCCTATTTATTTAAAAAATAATTATTAGATCTAACAATTCTTTTAATGTAGACATACCTGTTGGACCGTCGATTCCTTTGATTCCGGGTGGCCCTTAATATTTATAAACATATTTAAACAGTATAAGAACGATTAGATGAATCTAATTGTATATAAAAAACTACAAACCTTGAGCTCCAGGTTCTCCAGTTAATCCTTCTCTTCCACTTTCTCCTTGCTGACCACGTGATCCATCCTGACCTATTGAAAAAAGTTTTTAAAAAGTGCTTCATAATAAATCACGTTTTTACCTAAGTCCACGGTCCAAAGAGAAAAAAAAGAAGTATTTTTAAAGTTTGAATAATTGAGAATGATTAAATTTCTTTTAAGGGAGTACTTTTTTAAGAAGTTTTTTTTTTATTATATTCACACCGTTTTCACGTGTGAATCTATTGGTTTTGTTCAGATTGAAAAATCAGTTTTTAGAATTTTGTGAGGATATGGAGCAAGATAGCTTAAAGTGTTCAAAGATGAAAAGTGTGTGCCTTGAATTTCACATCTTTTGCAAAAAACAGATTTCAAATTGGTTGCGGCATTGCTGAGAAAATCGCAAAATATGCTTTCTGTAAGCAAGCAAACAAGCAAACAAGCAAGTTAATCAATCAGCAAGAAATCTCAATAACGAGACATCGTAGAGACTTCTAGTTTTTTACATTTGATCCGTACTGCTCATTAGAAGAGCTGTATTGTTTTTAGGCAAGGTAGGAACAGCCGCAGCTTCAGAAAAAGCAAAAAACTTTCCTTTCTTACGAATTTTTCAAATTAAAAAATCACTGTGATTTTTTTTTTAAATTAAACTTTTGATGAAAAAAAAATTTTTCAGCAAAGAACCAAGAAGGAAATACATTTTCAATTTTGGACTAGGGGCGACCCTAGTCTTCGAGGGTTTTTCCAAATGGACTGAAACTTTGCATAAATATTCTAGTGCTTAAAACAAATACAAATAAAACATCCTTGAATTTTTTTGAGCAAAGAACCAAGAAGGAAATACATTTTCAATTTTGGACTAGGGGCGACCCTAGTCAAAATCAATTTTGTCACTTTTTTCTTCGAGGGTTTTTCCCAATGAATTGAAACTTTGCATAAATATTCTTGTGCTTCAAACAAATACCAATAAAACATCCTAAAATTTTTTTGAGCAAAGAATCAAGTAGGAAATACATTTTCAATTTTGGACTAGGGGCGACCCTAGTCAAAATCAATTTTGTCAATTTTTTCCTCGAGGGTTTTTCCCAATGAATTGAAACTTTGCATAAATATTCTTGTGCTTCAAACAAATACAAATAAAACATCCTAAAATTTTTTTGAGCAAAGAACCAAGTAAGAAATACATTTTCAATTTTGGACTAGGGGCGATCCTAGTCAAAATCAATTTTGTCAATTTTTTCCTCGAGGGTTTTTCCCAATGAATTGAAACTTTGCATAAATATTTTAGTGTTTAAAACAAATACAAATAAAACATCTAAAAATTTTTTTGAGCAAAGAACCAAGTAGGAAATACATTTTCAATTTTGGACTAGGGGCGACCCTAGTCAAAATCAATTTTGTCACTTTTTTCTTCGAAGGTTTTTCCCAATGAATTGAAACTTTGCATAAATATTTTTGTGCTTCAAACAAATACAAATAAAACATCTTAAAATTTTTTTGAGCAAAGAACCAAGTAGGAAATACATTTTCAATTTTGGACTAGGGGCGACCCTAGTCAAAATCAATTTTGTCACTTTTTTCTTCGAGGGTTTTTCCCAATGAATTGAAACTTTGCATATATATTCTTAAGCTTAAAACAAATACAAATAAAACATCCTAAAATTTTTTTGAGCAAAGAACCAAGTAGGAAATACATTTTCAATTTTGGACTGGGGCGACCCTAGTCTTCGATGGTTTTTCCAAATGGATTGAAACTTTGCATAAATATTCTAGTGCTTAAAACAAATACAAATAAAACATCTTAAAATTTTTTTGAATTTTTTTTCAATTTTGGACTAGGGGCGACCCTAGTCAAAATCAATTTTGTCAATTTTTTACTTTGAGGGTTTATCCAAATGGATTGAAACTTTGCATAAATATTCTAGTGCTTAAAACAAATACAAATTAAACATCCTTAAATTTTTTTGAGCAAAGAACCAAGTAGGAAATACATTTTCAATTTTGGACTAGGGGCGACCCTAGTCAAAATCAATTTTGTCACTTTTTTTCTTCGAGGGTTTTTCCCAATGAATTGAAACTTTGCTTATATATTCTTGTGCTTAAAAAAAATACAAATAAAACATCCTAAAATTTTTTTGAGCAAAGAACCAAGTAGGAAATACATTTTCAATTTTGGACTGGGGCGACCCTAGTCTTCGATGGTTTTTCCAAATGGATTGAAACTTTGCATAAATATTCTAGTGCTTAAAACAAATACAAATAAAACATCTAAAAATTTTTTTGAGCAAAGATCCAAGTAGGAAATACATTTTCAATTTTGGACTAGGGGCGACCCTAGTCAAAATCAATTTTGTCACTTTTTTCTTCGAAGGTTTTTCCCAATGAATTGAAACTTTGCATAAATATTTTTGTGCTTCAAACAAATACAAATAAAACATCTTAAAATTTTTTTGAGCAAAGAACCAAGAGGAAATACATTTTCAATTTTGGACTAGGGGCGACCCTAGTCAAAATCAATTTTGTCACTTTTTTCTTCGAGGGTTTTTCCCAATGAATTGAAACTTTGCATATATATTCTTAAGCTTAAAACAAATACAAATAAAACATCCTAAAATTTTTTTGAGCAAAGAACCAAGTAGGAAATACATTTTCAATTTTGGACTAGGGCGACCCTAGTCTTCGATGGTTTTTCCAAATGGATTGAAACTTTGCATAAATATTCTAGTGCTTAAAACAAATACAAATAAAACATCTTAAAATTTTTTTGAGCAAAGAACCAAGTAGGAAATACATTTTCAATTTTGGACTAGGGGCGACCCTAGTCAAAATCAATTTTGTCAATTTTTTACTTTGAGGGTTTATCCAAATGGATTGAAACTTTGCATAAAAATTCTAGTGCTTGAAACAAATACAAATAAAACATCCTAAAATTTTTTTGAGCAAAGAATCAAGTAGGAAATGCATTTTCAATTTTGGACTAGGGGCGACCCTAGTCAAAATCAATTTTGTCACTTTTTTCTTCGAGGGTTTTTCCCAATGAATTGAAACTTTGCATAAATATTCTTGTGCTTCAAACAAATACAAATAAAACATCTTAAAATTTTTTTGAGCAAAGAACCAAGTAGGAAATACATTTTCAATTTTGGACTAGGGGCGACCCTAGTCAAAATCAATTTTGTCAATTTTTTACTTTGAGGGTTTATCCAAATGGATTGAAACTTTGCATAAAAATTCTAGTGCTTGAAACAAATACAAATAAAACATCCTAAAATTTTTTTGAGCAAAGAATCAAGTAGGAAATGCATTTTCAATTTTGGACTAGGGGCGACCCTAGTCAAAATCAATTTTGTCACTTTTTTCTTCGAGGGTTTTTCCCAATGAATTGAAACTTTGCATAAATATTCTTGTGCTTCAAACAAATACAAATAAAACATCTTAAAATTTTTTTGAGCAAAGAACCAAGTAGGAAATACATTTTCAATTTTGGACTAGGGGCGACCCTAGTCAAAATCAATTTTGTCACTTTTTTCTTCGAGGGTTTTTCCCAATGAATTAAAACTTTGCTTATATATTCTTGTGCTTAAAACAAATACAAATAAAACATCCTAAAATTTTTTTGAGCAAAGAACCAAGTAGGAAATACATTTTCAATTTTGGACTGGGGCGACACTAATCTTCGATGGTTTTTCCAAATGGATTGAAACTTTGCATAAATATTCTAGTGCTTAAAACAAATACAAATAAAACATCTTAAATTTTTTTGAGCAAAGAACCAAGTAGGAAAATCATTTTCAATTTTGGACTAGGGGCGACCCTAGTCAAAATCAATTTTGTCAATTTTTTACTTTGAGGGTTTATCCAAATGGATTGAAACTTTGCATAAATATTCTAGTGCTTGAAACAAATACAAATAAAACATCCTAAAATTTTTTTGAGCAAAGAATCAAGTAGGAAATACATTTTCAATTTTGGACTAGGGGCGACCCTAGTCAAAATCAATTTTGTCACTTTTTTCTTCGAGGGTTTTTCCCAATGAATTAAAACTTTGCTTATATATTCTTGTGCTTAAAACAAATACAAATAAAACATCCTAAAAATTTTTTGAGCAAAGAACCAAGTAGGAAATACATTTTCAATTTTGGACTAGGGGCGACCCTAGTCAAAATCAATTTTGTCACTTTTTTCTTCGAGGGTTTTTCCAATGAATTAAAACTTTGCATATATATTCTTAAGCTTAAAGCAAATACAAATAAAACATCCTAAAATTTTTTGAGCAAAGAACCAAGTAGGAAATACATTTTCAATTTTGGACTGGGGCGACCCTAGTCTTCGATGGTTTTTCCAAATGGATTGAAACTTTGCATAAATATTCTAGTGCTTAAAACAAATACAAATAAAACATCCTACAATTTTTTTGAGCAAAGAACCAAGTAGGAAATACATTTTCAATTTTGGACTAGGGGTGACCCTAGTCAAAATCATTTTTGTCACTTTTTTCTTCGAGGGTTTTTCCAAATAATTGAAACTTTGCATAAATATTCTAGTGCTTAAAACAAATACAAATAAAACATCCTAAAATTTTTTTGAGCAAAGAATCAAGTAGGAAATACATTTTCAATTTTGGACTAGGGGCGACCCTAGTCAAAATCAATTTTGTCACTTTTTTCTTCGAGGGTTTATCCCAATGAATTGAAACTTTGCATAAATATTCTAGTGCTTTAAACAAATATAAATAAAACATCCTAAAATTTTTTTGAGCAAAGAACCAAGTAAGAAATACATTTTCAATTTTGGACTAGGGGCGATCCTAGTCAAAATAAATTTTGTCAATTTTTTACTTTGAGGGTTTATCCAAATGGATTGAAACTTTGCAAAAATATTCTAGTGCTTAAAACAAATACAAATAAAACATCCTAAAATTTTTTTGAGCAAGAATCAAGTAGGAAATACATTTTCAATTTTGGACTAGGGGCGACCCTAGTCAAAATCAATTTTGTCACTTTTTTTCTTCGAGGGTTTTTCCCAATGAATTGAAACTTTGCATATATATTCTTGTGCTTAAAACAAATACAAATTAAACATCCTAAAATTTTTTTGAGCAAAGAACCAAGTAGGAAATACATTTTCAATTTTGGACTGGGGCGACCCTAGTCAAAATCTATTTTGTCACTTTTTTCTTCGAGGGTTTTTCTTAATGGATTGAAACTTTGCATAAATATTCTAGTGCTTAAAACAAATACAAATAAAACATCCTAAAATTTTTTTGAGCAAAGAACCAAGAAGGAAATACCTTTTCAATTTTGGACTAGGGGCGACCCTAGTCAAAATCAATTTTGTCACTTTTTTCTTCGAGGGTTTTTCCGAATGAATTGAAACTTTGCATAAATATTTTTGTGCTTTAAACAAATACAAATAATACATCCTAAAATTTTTTTGAGCAAAAAACCAAGTAAGAAATACATTTTCAATTTTGGACTAGGGGCGACCCGAGTCAAAATCAATTTTGTCAATTTTTTACTTCGAGGGCATATCCAAATGGATTGAAACTTTGCATTAAAATTTTAGTGCTTAAAACAAATACAAATAAAACATCCTAGAATTTTTTTGAGCAAAGAACCAAGAAGGAAATACATTTTCAATTTTGGACTAGGGGCGATCCAAGTCAAAATCAATTTTGTCAATTTTTTATTTTGAGGGTTTATCCAAATAAATTGAAACTTTGCATAAATATTCTTGTGCTTAAAACAAATACAAATAAAACATCTTAAAAATTTTTTGAGCAAAGAACCAAGTAGGAAATACATTTTCAATTTTGGACTGGGGCGACCCTAGTCAAAATCTATTTTGTCACTTTTTTCTTCGAGGGTTTTTCTTAATGGATTGAAACTTTGCATAAATATTCTAGTGCTTAAAACAAATACAAATAAAACATCCTAAAATTTTTTTGAGCAAAGAACCAAGAAGGAAATACCTTTTCAATTTTGGACTAGGGGCGACCCTAGTCAAAATCAATTTTGTCACTTTTTTCTTCGAGGGTTTTTCCGAATGAATTGAAACTTTGCATAAATATTTTTGTGCTTTAAACAAATACAAATAATACATCCTAAAATTTTTTTGAGCAAAAAACCAAGTAAGAAATACATTTTCAATTTTGGACTAGGGGCGACCCGAGTCAAAATCAATTTTGTCAATTTTTTACTTCGAGGGCATATCCAAATGGATTGAAACTTTGCATTAAAATTTTAGTGCTTAAAACAAATACAAATAAAACATCCTAGAATTTTTTTGAGCAAAGAACCAAGAAGGAAATACATTTTCAATTTTGGACTAGGGGCGATCCAAGTCAAAATCAATTTTGTCAATTTTTTATTTTGAGGGTTTATCCAAATAAATTGAAACTTTGCATAAATATTCTTGTGCTTAAAACAAATACAAATAAAACATCTTAAAAATTTTTTGAGCAAAGAACCAAGTAGGAAATACATTTTCAATTTTGGACTAGGGGCGACCCTAGTCAAAATCAATTTTCTCACTTTATTCTTCAAGGGTTTATCCAAATATATTGAAACTTTGCATAAATATTCTAGTGCTTAAAACAAATACAAATAAAACATCTTAAAATATTTTTGAGCAAAGATCCAAGAAAAAAATACATTTTCAATTTTGGACTAGGGGCGACCCTAGTCAAAATCAATTTTGTCACTTTTTTCTTCGAGGGTTTATCCCAATGAATTGAAACTTTGCATAAATATTTTTGTGCTTTAAACAAATACAAATAAAACATCCTAAAATTTTTTTGAGCAAAGACCCAAGTAGGAAATTCATTTTCAATTTTGGACTGGGGCGACCCTAGTCTTCGAGGGTTTTTCCAAATGGATTGAAACTTTGCATAAATATTCTAGTGCTTAAAAAAATACAAATAAATCATCCTAAAATTTTTTTGAGCAAAGAACCAAGTAGGAAATACATTTTCAAGTTTGGACTATGGGCGACCCTAGTCAAAATCAATTTTGTCACTTTTTTCTTCGAGGGTTTTTCCCAATGAATTGAAACTTTGCATATATATTCTTGTGCTTAAAACAAATACAAATTAAACATCATAAAATTTTTTTGAGCAAAAAACCAAGTAGGAAATACATTTTCAATTTTGGACTAGGGGCGACCCTAGTCAAAATCAATTTTGTCACTTTTTTCTTCGAGGGTTTATCCCAATGAATTGAAACTTTGCATATATATTTTTGTGCTTAAAACAAATACAAATAAAACACCCTAAAAGTTTTTTGAGCAAAGAACCAAGTAGGAAATACATTTTCAATTTTGGACTGGGGCGACCCTAGTCTTCGAGGGTTTTTCTAAATGGATTGAAACTTTGCATAAATATTCTAGTGCTTAAAACAAATACAAATAAAATATTCTAAAATTTTTTTGAGCAAAGAACCAAGAAGGAAATACATTTTCAATTTTGGACTGGGGCGACCCTAGTCAAAATCAATTTTGTCTCTTTTTTCTTCGAGGGTTTTTCCGAATGAATTGAAACTTTGCATAAATATTTTTGTGCTTTAAACAAATACAAATAATACATCCTAAAATTTTTTTGAGCAAAAAACCAAGTAAGAAATACATTTTCAATTTTGGACTAGGGGCGACCCGAGTCAAAATCAATTTTGTCAATTTTTTACTTCGAGGTTATATCCAAATGGCTTGAAACTTTGCATAAAAATTCTAGTGCTTAAAATAAATACAAATAAAACATCCTAGAATTTTTTTGAGCAAAGAACCAAGAAGGAAATACATTTTCAATTTTGGACTAGGGGCGATCCTAGTCAAAATCAATTTTGTCAATTTTTTATTTTGAGGGTTTATCCAAATAAATTGAAACTTTGCATATATATTCTTGTGCTTAAAACAAATACAAATAAAACATCCTAGAATTTTTTTGAGTAAAGAACCAAGAAGGAAATACATTTTCAATTTTGGACTAGGGGCGACCCTAGTCAAAATCACTTTATTCTTCAAGGGTTTATCCAAATATATTGAAACTTTGCATAAATATTCTTGTGCTTAAAACAAATACAAATAAAATATCCTAAAATTTTTTTGAGTAAAGAACCAAGTAGGAAATACATTTTCTATTTTGGACTAGGGGCGACCCTAGTCAAAATCAATTTTCTCACTTTATTCTTCAAGGGTTTATCCAAATATATTGAAACTTTGCATAAATATTCTTGTGCTTAAAACAAATACAAATAAAGCATCCTAAAATTTTTTTGAGCAAAGAACCAAGTAGGAAATACATTTTCAATTTTGGACTGGGGCGACCCTAGTCTTCGAGGGTTTTTCCGAATGGATTGAAACTTTTCATAAATATTCTAGTGCTTAAAACAAATACAAATAAAGCATTCTAAATTTTTTTGAGCAAAGAACCAAGTAGGAAATACATTTTCAATTTTGGACTGGGACGAGCCTAGTCTTCGAGGGTTTTTCCAAATGGATTGAAACTTTGCATAAATATTCTAGTGCTTAAAACAAATACAAATAAAGCATTCTAAATTTTTTTGAGCAAAGAACCAAGTAGGAAATACATTTTCAATTTTGGACTGGGACGAGCCTAGTCTTCGAGGGTTTTTCCAAATGGATTAAAACTTTGCATAAATATTCTAGTGCTTAAAACAAATACAAATAAAACATCCAAAAATTTTTTTGAGATAAGAACCAACTAGGGGCGACCCTAGTCAAAATCTATTTTGTCACTCTTTTCTTCGAGGGTTTTTCTAAATGAATAGAAACTTTGCATAAATATTTTTGTGCTTTAAACAAATACAAATAATACATCCTTAAAATTTTTTTGAGCAAAGAACCAAGTAAGAAATACATTTTCAATTTTGGACTAGGGGCGACCCGAGTTAAAATCAATTTTGTCAATTTTTTTATTTTGAGGGTTTATCCAAATGGATTGAAACTTTGCATAAATATTCTAGTGCTTAAAACAAATACAAATAAAACATCTTAAAAATTTTTTGAGCAAAGAACCAAGTAGGAAATACATTTTCAATTTTGGACTGGGGCGACCCTAGTCTTCGAGGGTTTTTCCAAATGGATTGAAACTTTGCATAAATATTCTAGTGCTTAAAACAAATACAAATAAAACATCCTAGAATTTTTTTTAAGCAAAGAACCAAGAAGGAAATACATTTTCAATTTTGGACTAGGGGCGATCCTAGTCAAAATCAATTTTGTCAATTTTTTTATTTTGAGGGTTTATCCAAATGGATTGAAACTTTGCATAAATATTCTAGTGCTTAAAACAAATACAAATAAAACATCTTAAAATTTTTTTGAGCAAAGAACCAAGTAGGAAATACATTTTCAATTTTGGACTGGGGCGACCCTAGTCTTCGAGGGTTTTTCCAAATGGATTGAAACTTTGCATAAATATTCTAGTGCTTAAAACAAATACAAATAAAACATCCTAAATTTTTTTGAGCAAAGAACCAAGTAGGAAATACATTTTCAATTTTGGACTGGGGCGACCCTAGTCTTCGAGGGTTTTTCCAAATGGATTGAAACTTTGCATAAATATTCTAGTGCTTAAAACAAATACAAATAAAACATCCAAAAATTTTTTTGAGCAAAGACCCAAGAAGGAAATACATTTTCAATTTTTGACTAGAGGCGACCCTAGTCAAAATCAATGTTGTCAAGTTTTTACTTCGAGGGTTTATCCAAATGGATTGAAACTTTGCATAAATATTCTAGTGCTTAAAGAAAATACAAATAAAACATCCAAAAATTTTTTTGAGCAAAGAACCAAGAAGGAAATACATTTTAAATTTTGGACTAGGGGCGACCCTAGTCAAAATCAATTTTGTCACTTTTTTCTTCGAGGGTTTTTCCTAATGAATTGAAACTTTGCATAAATATTCTTGTGCTTGAAACAAATACAAATAAAACATCCTAAAATTTTTTTGAGCAAAGAACCAAGAAGGAAATACATTTTCAATTTTTGACTAGAGGCGACCCTAGTCAAAATCAATGTTGTCAAGTTTTTACTTCGAGGGTTTATCCAAATGGATTGAAACTTTGCATAAATATTCTAGTGCTTAAAGAAAATACAAATAAAACATCTAAAAATTTTTTTGAGCAAAGAACCAAGAAGGAAATACATTTTAAATTTTGGACTAGGGGCGACCCTAGTCAAAATCAATTTTGTCACTTTTTTCTTCGAGGGTTTTTCCTAATGAATTGAAACTTTGCATAAATATTCTTGTGCTTGAAACAAATACAAATAAAACATCCTAAAATTTTTTTGAGCAAACAACCAAGTAGGAAATACATTTTCAATTTTGGACTAGGGGCGACCCTAGTCAAAATCAATTTTGTCACTTTTTTCTTCGAAGGTATATCCAATTACAGTGAAACTTTGTGTTAGTATACTAATATTTATGCAAAACAGTTTTAAATATCTTAAGCAAGAAATGTATTCTATATGTCGTCAGACCCAAATTTTATAAATTTGGTTCTACATATAAAAACAACGTGACTTAAATTTTTTCCAAAATTAGGTATAACTTTTGAACTGTGTCGATATGGGTCTCGGTCGTACTTCACGCCCACCCTTCAAACTTATGCTGAGCAAATCTTGGTATATCCATTAGACTTTTGATGGTACGGTGTGAATATATCTGCATTGGGTTTCTACCCGATACACTAGTTTTTTTATAAAGTATTTATTTTCAATTTTTAGTTTTAAGACAATTCATTTGAATACTTTACGTTAAAGTTCAATTCAAAGAAAGCCTCAATCGATTATCTGATTTTTTTTTCATCTCTAGATTAATTTTAAAGTCAAGCACTAGAAGCTTGACTTGTAATTTTTCAATCCTGTTATCTTTAGTTTAGCAAGCGTGCAAGTTCGTAGCTTTCTACGTAAGTCGTGTTTTTTTTTATATGATTAAGCATTTCTAATGTTCGTAAATTCTTGAAAAAACGATTACAAAAACTTAAATTTTGCTGACAAACAATCAATCAATCAATCAAACTAGTAAGAAAGCAAGTTAAGAAATCCGTGGTAAAAACGATAATAAACTTAAAATATTGAATAAACGTACCGTGAGGGCCTTGCTTTCCAGGTTCACCTTTTTGTCCCTGAAGCACATTTAAAAATAAAAATGACCAAAGTTTAGCAAATAAAATTTATTTTAACTTTCTTAGATATTAATTCTTAATTATAAAAAACTTAATCATACCTGAGGTCCAGTCGGACCTAATGAACCATGATCTCCTTGATTTCCTGAAAGAATCAAAATATAAAATAATGGTGAAAACGTTTATTGTAATTATTTCATGTGAAAACACACCTTTTGGCCCCGTATTTCCAGGTATTCCAATGGGACCTTGAAAAAGTAAAAAAACGTGTAAATTTTTAAATTTTCTTAAAATGGCTTAAAACTTACCAATCATCCCATGAGCTCCTTTAAAACAAAATAAATGCATATAGTATTTTTTTAAGTTTTTTTAATTTGAATAAGTATATATTAAAACTTGTGAATATTACCTTGTTTGCCTCTTGGACCACTCTATGAAAAAAAAAAGATCATTAGTAACATTAAAATTTCACACTGATCATTTACCTCTCCTTTGACCCCCTACAATTTGAAAAAAAACATGAGTTAAATGCATTTTGTTATAAATAGTTAAAAATAAAATTACTGGAGTGCCAGCTTCACCTCTTTCACCCTTTTCGCCTGTTGGAAATATTATATTAAGTTTTCAAAAAATTGTAACATTGTTTTAAATTTGCTCTAACCTTGAAGTCCTTCTGATCCTGGAGAACCAGTTAATCCTACAATTTCAAAATTATTAAATAAAATTCTCAATAAAATTGAAATATCAATTTACCTATAGGCCCAGTCGATCCAATTGCTCCAAGTTCACCCATTGATCCCTTTTCTCCCTTTATTCCTGGTGCTCCAATCTCTCCCTAAATGCGACAGTAAAGTTTATGATTTATTTATTAGAATTATCATGTTTCGAATAAAAGATATTTGTTTGAAATAATCTTATTTTATTTTAACATACTTTATCTCCATCTTCGCCAGGTAAACCCATTGGACCTACAAATTTTTATTTTAGACAATTATTTATATTATTCACTTTCTGTTTACATTACCTGGTGATCCATTCAGTCCTCTCAAGCCTTTATATAAAATAATGAAAGAAAAAATTTTATTGGTGGTAAAACATGTTTTTTGCATCAAACAATACCAGGAAGTCCATCTCGTCCGATTGGTCCCTGAAATCAATTTTAATACTAACATTAACAAAACTTTTACTCTCAAAATAAGCTTACAGTTGCTCCTGGCTCTCCTCTTTCACCCTTTAGTCCTGGACTTCCCGACAATCCCTGTGGTCCTATTACAAAGAAATTCATGGAAAATTTTCAAAAATCTTTTCTTTGACTTCTGATATTTGTTACTAAATTTACCAGTTCTTCCTTGAATTCCTTGCAAACCTTCTGCACCAGGTGGACCCTAAAGTATTATTTTCAGCATTATTTTTTTGTAATAATGTGTAGAAACAAATTTAAAAATTACTTGCTGGCCTTTGTCACCAATTGATCCTAGAAAACAAATATTATAGTCATTGCTTAAGTTTATTGGGAATAAAACTTTTTTTTAAATTAAATTGATTCATTTTAATATATTTGCATGTTTGCTGTTTTAAGTGTAAAACAATTTTTTTCGTGCAGTAAGCAATATTAATATTGGCAAAACATCCACGTGTGATGGATTTTACAAATATTAAACATTAGGTATAGTTAAAAGTAGGCTTTCCCGATTTTTCGGTACCAAAACCATGAATTTTAAACGCTCTTATTTTAAAGGTTTCAAATTTTCGGAAAGGATTTTATAGCGTTGGAAAAAATTCAAATTCTGAATGTGTTTTAAATGATATTTTGAAAAACATTTATTACAGTACAAATACACTGTTTTTTAAGAATTTTAACCACTCGATGTAGTAGATAAATCGGCAGGAACGGAGCTAATAAAAAAACCGAGGTCTCTACGAAGTCTGGTTAATGAGATCTCATATCTCAATTTTTCAGATCTCAAACTTGAAATCCCAATTGAAATCCCTCAATTATTCATCAAGTTTAGTAGGGATTTCAAATGGGATCTCGCTATCTTTAATACCTTCAAACTTATGCCTAGTTAAGCTCAGCTGACTCGTCAAGCTTTATACCTTCATATTTATGCTGAGTGAAGCTCAGCTGACTTATCAAGCTTTATACCTGCTAACTTATGCTGAGCGAATCTCAGCTGACTCGTTAAGCTTTATATCTTCAAACTTATGCTGAGGGAAACTCGCTAGCTTTGTACCTTCATACGATGCAGCTTTAAATCACCCACCGACCAGATTCCCCACGCAAATTTCCTCGAAGCCCCCACAAAACGAAAATCATGGGTTTCCAGAAACACCACTTGAAAATGAACGCGGTGTTTCTGGAAAACAGTGTTTTTCATAAACACCACATATATTTCCAAGTGGTGCATAAAATCACACGTGTGTTTTTATTCACCACGTACAATTGCAAGTGGTGTTTCTGGAAACACATGTGTTTTATATCACCCGAAAATTTTGTCTGTGGGCGTTTTGGAGATTAGTGTATTTTTTTTTGAAGTATGAAAAATAGTGAAAAACTTATGTTTTATTCTAATTTTTAAATGAAAGCTTAATTTTTGTATAAAAATTTTTTTTATAGTTTAGAGTCCTTCACAAATTCGATCACTGGGAATATTTTGGGTGGTTTTTGCTTTTCTTGTCATGGTAACTCGGTTTGTGCTATTCGCGACGTGCAAATTGAGGCTAGGTACTTTGCATTGATATACATTTGGTCGTGCAACTGTGCAAAAAAATGCTGGGTTAAAAGTTTGGGTTTTTTATGATGATTTATGATAATATGACTCTTAAAACTCAAAAATTAATGTTTCATAAACTTTTTGCGATTTTTGATTTTTCACCAATGCTGGTTTTTGAGATAAATATTTTTTCATTCTGTTTTCGATTATTATTAGCTGATAATAAAACCTTTAAAATAATGTCATCATAAAAAACCCAAAAACAATACTTAATTTTGTTTCTAAGTGATATTTCTAGAAATGACGTTTTTGAAATTTTTGCTACTTTGGGGTCGGTCACAAACAAAGCTTATATTCATGACCAAGATCAATAATAATCATCACGTATTATACATCGCTAGAAAGGTACTGATCTAAGCTACAGTTAATTGAACACAAAACTAAAATATATTGAGCCAAACAAAAGTTTGAGCAGTTTGAATGTTGGGAAAAGCATACAAGTCGTCAAATATCAAAAGTACCCTTTATCTCGACAGATTTTCAACTTTTTGAAAAAGTTTCTTCACAGGTTGTCTTTAAATGGCATTTAACGTTGAAAAACATCAGAAAACTTATTTGTAGTTAATCATTTGTAATTTATATTACAAATTCAAGTTTTTGACGAAATATTCAACGACTCACTAAAACGCAAATAACTTTTTATGTAGTGTGTCTAGGGAAAAAGTTTATATGGTTTTGAAAACTAAAAATTAAAGGCTACACGCCAATGTTATTTTACCCCTTATTACTCGACCATCTAAGGCACTTGCGGCGTGTTTGAAGATTATTTTTGCAGAATTTTCATACATTTCCTACCATACGAGTACCAAAATAAAAAAATTTATGGGCTTGTAGTGTAATTTAATAAAGCTCTTATATTAAGTTATTAGTAATCGAAAACAGTTTTTCAATATCTATAATCGTCATAGCCTACTTTGAATTTAAACATCAAGTGAAAAAATCAGAATTTTCACTCATTTTCAACTTTAAACAGCCACAGAATCGTAGAAACAGCACCAAATGACTTGAAATTTGTCATAGAAGTCTATTTTTACGTCTACTATAAGAAAAAAATACCTTGAAGTCATAATTCAAAACTTTTCAAAAAATTGGTGAATGTCCGAATTTTTTTTTTTTTGCCCCATAGTGCGACAGGATATGCAGGGATTTTCGGGATTAATCCCGAGATTACACGCTTTTCCATTAACTTTACCACATAAAGAAATATGTCTTTTTTCGTTATTCTAGAAAAATGTCGCGACATATTGGTGTGTACGCATAGTTTGGAATTAACTGTTAAGGTTTAACCTAGCAATACTATTTATGTAGATATTAAAAAACATGTAATTTGTTACCTGCAAATCCTTGTGGGCCCATTTCTCCTTTTAAGCCTGTAAAATATATATATATAAAAAAATTTATGAAATTTAAATTTATAAAATTTTTTCTGTAAAATGTATATATATATATATAAATTTTTAACTTAATGTTTTTATGCTTTTTTTACCCTGCAATCCAGGAAGACCAGGAAATCCTCTTTCACCTGAAAAGCCCTGTTTGGTTTGAAATTTTATAAGTTTAGATATTATTTTAAATAATAAAATAATATTCCTTACAGGTGGCCCAGATTGTCCTTTATATGAAAATAGATTCAGAAATGGAATATTTTAGTTTTTGTAATATAATTTAAACATGTTCTGCTTTTACCAGGGGGACCCGATTTTCCTACAAACAATATAAAAGAAATTTCATCCGATTAAATTTCAATGTTTGATTTTTGAAATAGAAAATTTGAAATACCTATCGGTCCTTGACTTCCTACTGGACCTAAAGTATTTGATAGAAATAAAAAATATTATTTAAAAATATAAAATATTTTTTAATTGTCAAAAATTCTCTACTTTAAAAGTCAAAAATTTTGATAATTATAGATACTTTTGTTTTCATAACTCCCTGTTATTTTAGAATGACAATTTATTAACAAGTTTTAAAGGTTAAATTCCAACAATAGTTTTACCCTTAAAGACAGTACTTAATATACAATCCAAAACAAACCTTCTTTTCCTGCTTCGCCAGATACACCTGGTTCCTATAATAATTTTTTTGTCTAGAAAAAATATTAATTGTTGCAAATAACATCTACAAACCCCAGGCTGACCAGAATTACCTAATTTTTAAAATTATTAAAGTTAAAGAAAAATAAATTAACAATGTTTGTATATTTTTATATTATTAACAAACCGGGTAATCCAGGTTCTCCAATCAAACCCGTCTGAAAAATTGAGAGAAAAAACTAGTATACTTATTTGTTTATATGTGACATTATATCAACCAATACCTCTCCGGAAGGACCTTAAATAGTTTGAATTAATTTTAAATTCGTGTTAAAACTGATTAGAAAGAAGTAGAAGTTTAAACTAATTACCGGGAAGACCGACTTGGCCAACTATCCCAGGAGGTCCAGTAGCTTGAGAGTTAAATTTAAAAGGTTAAAATTAATCTATGCATAATTAATAAAGAAGGTATTATTGAAATCAAACAAACCTCCAACATCACCACGTTCACCTCTTTTTAGGTTTAAAATCAAATTAAATCATTCAAATCATTTTTGATTAATTATTGAACATCACAACTTTTACCTTTCGCCTGGTGGACCTCGATCTCCTGGTTTTCCATCTTTTCCAGATTGACCGACAGGGCCTTTTTTAAAAAAAAGAAAAGTTTATATAATATTTTCTTGGCTTGAACATTTTATAAAAACTTACCTTGAATTCCTTTTGTACCTTTCTCTCCTTGAATTCCCTACAAGATAAGATCTTATTTATAAACATAATTCTTAAATTCTTAAAAAATATTTATTATTTACTTGTTCGCCTATTAATCCTCCAGGTCCTTTAAAAAAATATCGATTGAAATGAAATCGTTTGAAAAATATTAATTATTATTAATTCCATCGCTATTAATTCACCTGGCATTCCTGGGTCTCCCTGTTTATATAAATATAATTTTGTGTTAGTTTCGGATTTATATCGTTAAAAATTATATATGAGCTAACCTTTGATCCCTGCAAGCCATTGCTACCCGTTCGACCTCGAGCTCCTCTAAATCCCTTATGTTTTTAAAAATTGAATTTTAGAATCAAAATACTCAAATAAGTTACAAAAAACAAACCCTTGGTCCTGTTTCACCTCGTTCTCCTATACTCAATTTATAGAATCATGAGATTAAAAAATTACAAAAATTTCAAATAATGAATAAAACCTTGCTGTCCAGAATTCCCCTGTAAGAAATATTATAATTATTTATCTTATTTTTTGATTTTTAATTTCTTTTTACCCTTTCACCTAAGAAGAGAAAAAAAACAAGGATTCAATGTTGAACAAATTTTTTTTAAAAAAAGCAAACAATTTTTTACCCTTTTGGCCCACAGGTCCATTGCTTCCAACGCTACCTTTGTCACCTATTTATTAAAACATAATAATATTAAATTTATGATATTAAAATTAAGCGTCAAGTTTGAAGATTTACCCTTTTCACCCGTAGACCCTGGGTATCCTGAAAATCCTTGAGGCCCTTGCTTTCCTAAGGAAATTATGAAAATGAATTTATGTGTACATGATATTAGTAAAATCTGATAATACCTTTTTCTCCGGGTAATCCAATCGCTTTATATATGGTGAATTAAATCATGTTAATATCAAAGATTTTTAAAATACTTAACCATCATACCTCCTGCTTCGCCTGAAATTGTGTAAATGAGAAAACAATTGAGAAAATGGTAATATGTCAAAACTCCATATTATTTGGACTTCGAAGTTATTCAAAGTCGGTGGTAATGAAAGGCACCATTATTTTACCTCTTACTCCTTCTGCTCCTTTCGGACCCTCAGGACCTTCTAAACCTAAATTTTTAAATTTCATTTTATTTAAAATTCCACAAAATCATCATCATCATAATTATTATAGAGAGCCAAATTTCATGTAAATATCAAGATACATATTTTGTTATTAAAAGGATACATAAAAAAATCAGCGAAAAACCAAGTTTAAATGTCAATTTTCAAACCTAATAATCCAATGGGCCCTTGTAGGCCAATATCACCAGATTCTCCGCGATCTCCTTTTTCTCCGTCTTCACCTTTTTATCCAATAAAAATAAAATTTTAAACAAATCAATTTTACTTTGCTGCCTTTCTACCATACTTGCCTTTTTGACCTCTGTCCCCCTTTTCACCCAAAGCTGATGCAAGAAAGTGTTATTTTTTATTTGGATTAATTGATTAAGAAGCTTTAAACTTTACCTCCTCTTGCACCAGTGTCACCCTTTGGACCTTAAATGAAATTTAATTAAGCTTTTTATCACGATAAGTAAATTTTAAATGGTGTTACCACGACTTCCAGGAAAACCAATTGGACCCTAGAGAAATATATTAAGTACAATTTTAAATAAAATTTTATTGATTTTTTTTTTGTCAATATGAGCTTACTTGACTGCCTATTTGTCCTGGTTCACCTTTTTGACCCATACTTGAAAATAAATAAAACATTTAAGAAAAACGTTTTTTTTTTGTTTAAAAATCTAAAAGCTGTTCTTTTACCTTCCGGGATTTCCTACTCTTCCGTCAGAACCCTTGTTTGATATTTTTAAATGAATACTTTATTATTTTAAAAAGCATGTAATAAATCACTTACAGGGGACCCTGGGCTTCCAGGATATCCACTTTTTCCTAAATGTTAATTGTAGATTTATGATTTTTTAAAACTTTTAACTGTCAATGCCACATTTAGCAGAGATTACGAAATGTTACCTGTTGGCCCAGGTAAACCTTGACTTCCTTGACTTCCAGATGGACCTAAAGTGATACTGTCATGATAATTCCTTAAAAACATTTTTCTAAGAAAATATTTACCTGGTGGGCTATTGATAGATAAATTTTATTTTTATTTTTTTTTTTTAATAATATAAGCTTAAATCAAACTTACCCTGGTGGTCCGAGAGGACCTTGAATTCCAACTGGACCAGGGATACCAATCAGTCCAGTGTTTCCTTTGCTAAACAATAATTGTTTATTATATGAAGTAAATATCTATTGATTGAATAAATTTACCTTCCGATTGGACCTTAAAGAAAAATTATAACGATTATTGGTAATGAATTAAAAATAGCACAATTATTGATTTCGCAAACCTTCATTTCCTGGAATCTAAAGAAATTTTAATGTAAGTTATTAATACCATTTTAAAACTTTCATGACATACCCCTGGATTTCCGATTGGACCTAAACATTTTAAATTTTTGTTAATTAATTGTGAATCATTTCATTTAACATGAGATAACTTACCTGGTATACCCCTAGGACCTAATTTAAATGTGAAAATAAGAATTTAACATTTTAAACTTTAAATAGTTTACTAAAATTTGGTAACAATACAGCACCTGTAAATCCACGTGGACCAATTTCTCCGATCATTCCTTGCAGGCCCTTTGAAATTCACTTATCTTCATTTAGATTAAACTATAATAATAGTAAAAATTCGTTTACCTGTGGCCCATCATCTCCTTGTGTTCCTTCATTTCCCTTTTCTCCCTATTATTTTAAATATAAAATTCAGTCATAAACAACAAGTTAATCAATATAACTCCTAACCTTTTCTCCTACTAAACCTGTTCGACCTCGATCCCCCTTTTCACCTTTTTTTTATTTTTGAAATAAAGTTAATTTTATTGTAGTGTTAAGTTTAAATGTATTCTTACCTGGAAGTCCTATTAAACCAGGGACCCCAACTTCTCCTTTTAAACTTTAAATTAAGCAATTTTAATAAATGGATAGTTCTATTTTGAAAAAAATATACCCTTGGCTTCCTACTGGTCCTCGATCACCATCTCTGCCATCACGTCCTATTAAAATTTTTCATTTTTATTTCAAATTTTTTAAATACATCTATTTTTAATGAATCTAACCTCTCTTTCCAATCGGTCCAGGCAACCCGATCAGCCCTATGATATTAATAAATCCTAAACCATTTAAATACATTTTATAAAAAAAGAATTTAACCTCTTGGCCCAGGTAGGCCTAATTCACCCTGGTCTCCTTGTTCCCCTTTTGGACCTTAAAATTTTGGGATAGTTCAAAATACATTTTTTTAAAAAAAAATATCAACATAAATTTAAAACACCATTCATACCAGCTTCTCCTATTTTTCCTTCCAAACCAGTCGCACCTGTTAAGCCATGCGGGCCTTCTGGACCTTTCATTGCAAGCTTTAACAATTTTTTTTTTGTTTATTTTATAACAGAATTTAATTAAAATATAAAGTTTTTACCATATGTTGAGCCAACATTTGACGGAAAGCTTCTGCTTGCGTGTCTGGTCCTTTCTCGTTCCCGTTATTTTGACCAAGTGGTATGATAAAAACATGTCCAGGAGCGCCAGGTGCTAAAAAAATTTATATCCAATTACTATATATGACAACATTGTTAAGATTGCTATAGTTACATCCAGACAATCCTGATAAACCTTCTCTGCCATCAAGACCTATAATGTAAAAAAAATAGTGTAGAAATTACTAAGAAATTTTTGAAGAGTTTTCAAACCGATTTCTCCCTTTTCTCCTTTTTCTCCCTTCTCTCCTTTAAAACCTAAAATTTAGATAAAACTTTTTAATTCTGTTGCTATCAAATAACCATAAATTTACCAATCGGCCCGGGAATAGATTTAAGTTTAACTCCATTCACAATTTTGGTGTAGCTTTCATTTACACTTTTCTATAATCAAAATGATTAATATTTAATGGTTGCAATTGCTAGAATAAATAAAACGTACAATATTTTCCTTCTGATTGTATTCTGACTCTACCACATAATTATCTTCATTATTGTTCACATTTACACCATCGATTTGGTCTTCATTTTCATAAGATGGTGACAACGTAGTGAAAGCATCATCTTCATTTCCAGAATTTAAAGAATCGTAATAATCATCTTCTCCATTCAAATCGAGATTTATATTTTCTAATTCAAGAGAATCATGGGCTGCATCATTAACTTTCAGCATGTTTACACTTCGTGATCTTTCCGTTTTCCTAATATTTAAAGTTTTTGTTTTATTTCTTTGATTCATTGATAATGAATGAAGCTTTAAGTTATTATTTTTGGCTCCATCATTCGCAGGAGAAGATGACGGATAATTTGAACTTGGTGTATGATTAATACTCGATGAACAATCAGGAGAATATTTTGTACAAATTTCGTAAGCAGTATCTGGTTTACTTGTTATTCTTAATAGTTGTATATCTCCCTATAATATGTATATATAATAATAATACAAATATCGTTTATTTATTATTTTAAAGATCAAATGTACAAATTTTTACCGTGAAGTATTCTTCGTCTTCATCTAATTGAACTCCCATAAAAAGTAATCCATCAGTATAAATTCTTGAAGTAATTGATCTAGACAACTTTCTTGTGATTTGTTTATCACAATCAAATATTATTGTAATGGAGTTTCCTTTTATGCTTATTCCAATTCGATGCCATTTCAAATCATTGGTTGTTGAGTCGAAGCTTATCATATTATCGTCTATCATTGACTCATCTTGATACAGAAGAGATATCTGTGAACCCACATAAAATACAAGAGATTCTTCACTTTCTGATGTGTAAATTGAAAAAACTGGAGCTCTAGAAAATTTTTGTTTAGCTTTCAATGTAACAATAATCGAAAAGTCTATGGGAAATCCTTTAGGAAATAACTAAAATTTACAAGAAAAACATTTATTTTTAAAAAAAACATAGAAAAAAAAAGATTTTTATATATTTACATCAGATGACGCAACTGTTATCATCGTTCCTTTATTGATTGAGTAAGCTCCTGCTTTATAATTTTGATAAGAATTTCGAAGCATGCCGCACATGCCAGCAGTTTCATTGACTCCATTTGGAAGGTTGGGGATGCCCAATCTTGTTATCAAGTCAATGCCTTCATCTAATAAAAATATTTAAAAATAATGATGCGATAACATTTTAACTGCTAAAGTTCAAGTTATGGTTTGATTATTTGGAAAACATTTTTTTTTTCATTATCAATTAAAAGAATTCCCTACGTCATTTTTGAAAAATACGTTTCTTAATTGATAAAAGTAATAATTGATATTTACTAATATTTACACATAATTTTTGTGCTTAAGCAAAATTTTAACGTGTGATTTTGATTTTTATATTCACACCGTTTTCACGTGTGAATCTATTGGTTTTGTTCAGATTGAAAAATCAGTTTTTCACATTTTGCGAGGAAATGGAGCAAGCTTAATATGTTCAACGATGAAAAGTTTGTGCCTGAAATTTCACATCTTCTGCAAAAAACAGATTTCAAATTGGTTAAGGCATTGCTGAGAAAATCGCAAAACCCGCTTTCTGTAAGCAAGCAAACAAGCAAGTTAATCAGCAAGAAATCTCAATAACGAGACATCGTAGAGACTTCTAGTTTTATACATTTGATCCGTGCTGACTTATAGAAGAGCTGTTTTGCTTTTGAGCAAGGTAGAAACAGCCGTTGCTTGAGAAAAAGCAAAAAACTTTCCTTTCTTACGAATTTTTTAAAACAAAAGTTCACTGTGATTTTTATAAAATTCAAATTTGGATGAAAATTTTTTTAAAAAACTTTTAAAGAATATTCGTCAAGCTTTAAACTTTCAAACTTATGCTGAGCGAAGCTCAGCTGACTTATCAAGCTTTACACCTTCAAACATATGCTGAGCAAATCTTTGTCTATCCATAAGACTTATGATGGTACGGTGTGAATATATCCGCATTGGGTTTCTAGCCGATACACTAGTTTTTCAATTGATTTACGTTTTAAACCAGGATATTTTTAAATAATTAAAAACCGCAAATGAAATGTGAGCATCTTTTACTGTGAATAAAAAGAATTTATATATCTTCTTATGCAAAGAACCATTTCCAAACTTTAAACATTAATTTTATCTAAGCAGCCAACTTAGGACTAAGGTCTCTCATTTTTCGATATTTTGTCCCTCATTCTTAGTCTATAGAAATTTTATAATAAGTGCAAGAACGTAATGTTCTCGCCTGAGTACATTCATTGAGTAAACTGTGTAAATACCACACTCATGACAGTTCATTCAGCATAAAAATTAAGTTTATATATAAAAAAGTAAGTATTGGAAAACCTAAACAAATAATTGATTAAAAATCTAATATGATTTGAGTTTAAAATTAAAATGGCGCAAATGGGGTTGAAATAAAAAGTGACATTTGTGATAACAAAAATTGAAATTGAAATAATCTTTGGGGATAGAAAGGAAGTTTTAAATTTTCATATTTTAAATAAACTTTCACTTTTAGAGTCAAAATTCCAACTTTGTAGATTGAATTATCGAAATCGAGTTTACTCTAGTCGACTTGAAGTCGATTGAAATTTAACCGTGTGTGAATGTGAGGTTTATGTAGATTTTGATTAATTTTTATTGCGATTAAACGAAATTTAAGAAACGTTTGCTGAATAAAAAGAAGTTGATTGAATTTGAGCTAGAAGTTGCATTTTTGCAGCAAAATTTTTCGTACATCCTTGAAAATGTAAGTATCCAATACGTCAACAATGTACATAGATATTCTACCAGAAAAAATGAGGTTAAAGTAACACATAGAACACATACTCAGCTATAAACAATGAATTTCTTTGTAAGAGCCTTCTTACAATATAATAATTTGCCTGATCACAATAAATGCCAAGAATGATAAGTAAATTTAAAACGATACTGCGCGAAAATATACATGTAGGTGCTATGGCGAAATATAATAGCTAGATTCAGAAAGTAAAGTTAATAATCTCTTTAAATACAATTTTTAAATACATATTATATAGTTTTATACTACAATTTTGTTATGGAATCAATAAAAATAAATAAATATGTTTAAATATACCTAAAACATTGCAATCGCTGTATCAAGGTGCAGATAATAGGACGAAAAAATTTAAATGCAGGACGGAAATGGACGTAATCTGGACGAAGTTTCAGCACTCCTAAACAACCACGTCCTTCACAGACTTAAACTCGAAAAGTAAACTCATGAGCGCATACTGTCTTAAAAAGTCACTCTACCTAAGCATATTCAAAATGTGCTCAAGAGTACATGAAGAATAATCTGTGTTTCCTGTTGCTGTACTTAGAGCATGCTTAAGAGTGTACTCAATGAATGTACTCAGGTGAGAACATCCCGTTATTTTTTTATTATGTGTATTAGAGTATGCTCTCCTTCCATACGAATTCTTTTGATATTACAAAAATAAGTCATATCACAAAGTATGGTAATGACATGGTTGCAAAAACACAGAATAAGTTTTTAGCGCATTTTCCTTAGGAAACAATGCGCTTAAAGGTCCACTTTGGCTGGCTAGCTGACTGCCTCAAAAACTCGAACCACATATTTATTTTTCTTAATTCCTCATATTATTAATTAAATTAACTATTCTGTTTTCTATTATGTACATAATAAATTTAAATTTCAAAGAAGTTTTAAATTTTGTTTTCTAGCTTTTATTTTTTTTTTAAAAATCCAACAAGTTCCTAGATTTTAGTTCCGGACATGACTTATAACCAACTGGATCATGATTTAAAATTTGAACATGACTTAAATTTTGGATTTTGGTTTTTTAAATCTGTTTGACATATTATGCGAAAAAATGTGACAAATCACAGATAAATGTCAAAATGTGTCAAACATATTTTTTAAGTTCGCACATCAAATGTGACACATATATGCGCATATTCTGCAAAACTGAATATATTTTTGCAACCCTGGGTAAAGGTGTAAAATAGTTTTAAATTTTTACTTACTTTCATCATCGGCTATTGAGTATTCTAATAATGAACAACAAAGCAATGTCAAAATAATGACATTTTTGGTGAAGTGAGTAAAATATATTTTTAATCTCATTTTCAAAAATTTAATGCTCCGAATGCCGTATTCACATAATATTTTAGTTTGAGTGTATTCTTTCAACTTATTATCAAATTTGAATTCTAGAGAAAAAAAGATTTAAAGAAAAAAAAATCAAAAGTTATTGGAATTTTATTTGGTTTTAAAATCACTTTTATGTTTATAATAAATATTAAGAACTGAATATTATTCCTGCTACACCTATTTTTTTTTTAAAGGTAACAATAATTTTAATCATATGCATATAGATGTATATATAATATATTTGATCCTTTTTAACTTTTATTTATCATAAATTTCATTTTGAATATTGAGAGTTTATATAATTGTCACTCATTAATCGCTCAATTTTGCAACTTTTTCTCACAAAAACTAATTTTCTCATTGAGTATTCCTCACATTCACCGAATTTAATTGATAACATTTTGACTTTTTTGAGGAAGTATTGAAATAACTATCTTCAAAATTACTCTCATTTTAAATTTTTTTATAACTTATTCATTTTTATCTGTTTTTAACTGATTTATAAGTTGTATTATTTTTCATGAAATATTTTAAGAAATATTATTATCAGGTGTAAATATATTAACACATAATAAAAAGAAAAACAAATTAAAGTAATTTGTAATAAGATAACCTTTAACACTAAGTAATTAGAATATCACAGAGTCTGTCTCCTTCCTAAGATTTTCCACTTTGTCACTCTCACTACTCTCTCTTGTTCTCATTAAACTTCACTACTTCACTTCACTTCACTTAATCACTTATTTCACTTGTTCACTTACCAATTTCAGCCGAAAAACTAAATTTGTTCTAAGATTGAACGCTGCTTTTATACCCAGTGGCTTATCAAAATAAATATATTTAAATGTCAAAAAAAAAATGTGCTGATAATTTAAAAAAAATTGTTTGAATATTTTTATATTAGATTCTTACGTTTGTGTTATTGAAATTATATTTTAAGATTTTTAAAAAAATCCATTCTCTTTTTATATTGCCCAATTTTAAAGAAGTTGATATCCACCTGACTTAGAGCATTTCATAAATAATTTTGCAGAAATAAAATGTGTGTATATATCTTCAATAAATATTACCTGACATGACACGACTTAATACTGGCACAATGATTTTTGATTTTAGTACCGATAGTAGAGAATGTTGTATCAATATTGATATTTATGTTCAGAAGCGTCAAAATTGATTTGGCCATGTTTGTACAATAATGCCAGTTAAATTGAAAAACGTGAATGCTACTCCTCAAACAATTGGCATGCACATAAAAATTTATAGAAATTTATTGGTTTTTGTGATCGTGTTTACCCTTAAATTTTTTAACACCAACAAGGCATAGTTTGTATTTTGTTCAAATAAAATATAAGACAGACTTGTTTAAAATAAGAATTCTTGCAAATTTACTATTATTCCAAGCTTTCATCCACTTATTAAAAAATTACCGGCTTCTATCTGTTTCGTTCTGATTTCATCTAGTTCAAAAAAACTAATAATAATGTTTTATTCCTTTGTAATGATCTATGAATCCTACTAAAAAATGTTCCAATACATTATAAAAAAGAGGATCTTTAAAATTGTGAAATAAATGTTTCATTAATATTAATTAAGGGAAACGTGGTAAAAACTACAAAGCCACTACATTTTTATTATGTATATTAACATTTCCCAAAACATTATAACAGGACTAAGGAGGAGCAAATGATAATAAATAAAAAAAATTGTGGGAAACGCAAGCATTAAATGGGGATTTACAAAATTGAATAAAATAACAAGCCATAAGCTCTATAATAGCGCTAATGTAAGATGTTCGTGATCAAGAATCGTTTTGGCAAAAAATAAAATGTTTTCATCCGAAAAGAAAATTTCACTTCATTAATTTGATTTAATAATGGATGAAAAATCCTTAGTATTTTGAGATTCTCATCAAATATGATTTTATATTTACGTGAAGATTGTGCTCATGTATTGGTTTCTAAGTTAAAACTTTTGAAAAAATTAAATATTAAAAAAAATTCAATGAAGTGTCAGCATTAATTCTGCTATTTAATCTGGTTACTTTTTTCAATGAAATTTAAGAAAAATGCTAAAAGCGAAACAGTAATAAATTACAAAGGTAAAAAGCATGATTAATTATGTGTTTAGCTTAAGAACATACAATGTCAACATGTGGATTTTCACACCATAAGAAAGATGTAAGTAAGTTTGAGTTGCTTTATGTATGAGCTTCTTAATTCACGACTTAGAAGTTTTTAGACCTATGCATTAAATGAATAAATAAAAGGATAAAGCAGAAAGCAGTAAAGCACTCGTAGACAAAAAGATATGAAACTACATTATTCATCTCTCTAGTCTAAAGTCTATTCTTATAAACCACAATGTTATGAATATTATTGAACAAATTATATAATTTTGTAATAAAACTCAATTTAATGTGTATATGAGCATTCTAAGATTTTCCGACGGTATCTATTAAGCTTTTGAATGAAAAAATTCTCACAATATACTGTGGGGGTGTTACTAAAATAATGCTTTTGATTAGATACGAAGAAAGTAAAAAACTAACGTAAAATGTGGAGACGCGCCTTTTTCATTTTTTGGCTCAAAGTTTTAGCCATATTGCTTCCCAGTGTTGCTTTCTGACTGTATTAATGTGACCGCAAAAAAGTCGCAAGGCGTACATGTACATGCTTCGATGAGAAATCAAACAGCTGTGGTGATGCTACTTTTTTTGTAAAATATCAGAAACTCAACAAGGCACTCGATAAAATTCCAGAGCTTTTATCCACACTCATGTGTATATACGTATAATATTTACTCATCCTTCTTGTTTCATGTATGTAAGTTAAAACACAGTGTGTTTGTGCGTGTATGTACAAATCGCATATTGTTTAATTTTCGAAAGAGTCATTATGATAAAAAGTCCATGTTTTCATTTCAAAAAGTCCAAACATCATTATGATCTGTTGTATATATGTTAGGTATGTAGTAATGACATTCATATATGAATAAATGGATAAAATACTTTTTTATGACTATGGACAAATCTATATTGTATGAAAGAAAAAATACCACTGAAACAAAATACAGAATAATTTATGACAGCTAGGATTAAGGATGGCAAAAAGTATAGTCAGTAACTAATTCAAGTGCCAAACTGACAAATCTCCATTCTTACGATATCTTGCTTTTCATTCATTTTTTGTGCTTTCTCTTTCTTACATATGGATATAAGTTGAAAGAGAGAAATTTTTACTTCATGTAGAAAACCTCTTTTGCTCTCATATATTCATTTAAAAATGACTAAACAACATACCACGCCCAACTGAACAATTTAACATTATAATTTCTCCATCAACCCTCTTTCTGATTTTTATTATAACAACCGCACTGAAACACACTTATTCACTTCGTGCTAGCTGGCATTAAAATTTATTAACATGCCGTCGATATGATAAGATATTTGGATCTTGGTGAAAATGTATAACAGAGAAAAGTCTCATCATCAAATTGTGTTGTGCAGTAGAAGAGGATAAACGTATTTATTAATTCAGAAAAAGTTAAATTGTGAAAAAGTGATAGTTTAGAAAATCAAGAAATCTTAATCATGAATAATATTAAAAATACAGTGGATATAAAAGTTTAGTGAAATATTAGAACTTTTTAAAGAGTAACTAATAACTTAAAAGATAACAAGATAAAAAGATTGAATTTTAGCAAAATTGAGTCAAAAAAAGTGGATTATTTTGATTTAAAATATAGAAAAATGGGAACAGGTTAGACATTAATAAGTATACCTTTAAAAAATTAACATACAATTTAAGTTGCATCAAATAGTGTTTTCAAATAAATATAATTATAACTTCAGTTTGTGATTGATTTAAAGTGATCATAAATATGCATATTCACACGGATTTTTTCTTTAAAAAAATAACACTTTTCTGACATGGCAGTGATTTTAAATTACTCTAAATCTCGATCATACGCTTAGTAATAACAACAAAGAAGAACATTTTAATTTTTATAATAATAAAAAGGCAAATAAGAAAAATAAAAGATTGCGACATTTCTGCATTTACAGTCATGTATTTTCACAAGTGTTTTCCCTCCCCTAGTTTTTCAATTGTTCGTTAACACTCGACTGCTTACCCTTTTGCTTTTTGCCCGCGTTTGTTCATCTCAATTTTTAATGTAAATATTGAAGTTTGAATTCATCCACCTAATTTTATTATGTTCGAGGGCGTTAATCCCTAGAAAATATACCTCATTTCCGGATAATAAACAAAAGGCGTAATGCATAAGCGTGAACCAACAAAAAAATCTTTTTGAGATACTCTTCGCAATCTACATTATTTTTCTATTTGTGAAAAGATAAATTGACTAAGCAGAAAATGAACAAATCAGTACTTACAACCGCTAGCAGAAAAAAAAAACGTTAACCATGGATTTGCTGTTAATTAAGAAGTGATGTTTGAGCAAGAAAAAAAAAATCAAACAGATACTAATCGTTATTTGCAAAAACATCTTACCTAATCTAATTTATATTTTCACGTTCTTTTATCTTTTTATGCTTACTACATCAAGGTGATAGATTGCTAGACATTCCTTGTAAAGTTTGTGGTGATAGAAGTAGTGGTAAATTATTATTTTGAAATAATCAGTTTATAGTATAGTAATAAACAATGTATTTTACTAATAGGGAAACATTATGGAATTTACAGTTGCGACGGTAAGGTTAAAAATAGTTTTTGTTTCATATTTTTTTTAAAACCTTTTATTTGATTTTTTAAAAATCAGGATGTTCTGGTTTCTTTAAAAGAAGCATTCACAGAAATAGAGTTTATACATGTAAGGCAGCCGGTGAACTGAAAGGAAGATGTCCTGTTGATAAAACCCATAGAAACCAATGTCGTGCATGTAGACTTTCAAAATGCTTTCAATCAGCAATGAATAAAGATGGTTAGTATATATTTTTTTTTTAAATGTTTTCCAATTAAATCCTCTTAAATTGTTAATTTAGATACCATTTCATTATTTTTAACATCATGCTTGTCGTGAAACAACTAAATATTTTTAAACCTAGTTGCTAAAGAAATGTTAAAAATATAAGTATTAGATGAGCATAATTAAAATCGTTTCAAAATGAAATAATGTTTTTTAATTACAAATCTGTAAAATTAAATACAATTTTAAAAATTTTAAAGATAAAAAAGCTTTCTTTTGAATAAGTGAACAGCTCCTTTCTAATACCTATGCATATTCTGTAAAACTAATAAAAGTTAAATTTACAACATGGTTAAACCAAAAGATGTTTTTAAAAAATCTGCATGAACTGTAAAAACTGAGTGATAGATCTACGAATATTTGTTGAAATAAGGGTGAGAAAAACTGAAAGATGTTGCCCTTAGGACACAGAAAAGTTTCCGTTTGCACTACCGCAAAAATTGAAATGACGAGATATGTTAATTACAAATTCTTGTTGAAAACTGTATTCTGTGTAGTTCTAGTACTACATTATGTTGATAATGTACGTATAGAACTATAGAAAATGACACGAAAAGTTCTTAAGCGATAAAATAAATTAAAACATGAAACGGCATTTTGAATATTTACGATCTACATGAGATATTCATATATGTACGTGAGATACTGCTTAATCAAAAACATTTGGATAAATCTCGGAAAGTGCAAAACACATAAATTATGCTTCGCTAATTTTCCATCATTTAAGCATACGCAAAAATTTCCCAAGCGAAATCTCATTAAATTAAATTTTATAGTTCATGATAGAAAATCGCTAAATAGATAGGAATGTGATATCAAGCTTATATAAAAAGAGCAGAAAAACTATCAACAATCAAAGAGTGGAAAATCATCATCAAATATCATATAAAATGTATCTCATTTTAACATCATCACATCACATCAAATATTCACATATGCATGCAATCTCACGCTATAAAAAGATTGAAAAGTATTATACTAATAAATTTATTTTCATTTTGTCTCAATATTCATATTATTTCTTACTTTGTTTCTATTTCATAATCATATAAAATTGCTTGCGTTGTTTAAGGAGCAAAACAAAAACCTGATGAGTTATTTCATTCTAAAACACGATTTTTCAATAAGTCAGGTTTTAAGTATTAAGTCTAGGATATTTCATACAAATCATCACACATATAATCTTCTGAAAATTTAAAATCAGCTAAATTCGCCCTTCTATAATTTGAAAACAAAAAATAATGAATGGAAAAGTATATTTTCTCCTACAGTCATGAGGATGCAAAAATTCTCACAATTTATAAAACTGAATGCCAATCCACCCACAACATAAATTTATTCATTTAATGTGCAATGAAAGGAGATTTTTCAGATCATTTCGCTACATTAAATGTAGGTTTGACGATAAAAGAAGAGGAACAAGAGGAGATGTAACAATTTCCACACAATGATTTCAATTTGTTATTGCTAAACGACACTGAATAATTCAAGTAAAAAAAAATCGAAAAAGGCAAAAAGAATCGAAAACTTTTAAAGAGGTTAAAAAGTTTCTTTTAATCTAAATTTTCAAACGAGCTAAATCAATTTCCCTCTTGAAAAAAAAAATGAATAAGAAGAATGGAAACTTTTTAAATTTAGATTATAAATAAAAAGATCTTCTTTATATTCCCTCATAAGAAGATAACTATAGGGGTTTTCCATCAGATCCGATTAGTAAATGATACTTATCAAGGTCTTATTTTGACGATATGATTTTATGACGATATAATGGTGGAATAAATTGAAAAGTCAATATTTAATAGCAATGATACATTAATGAAAAAGTGCTTATACAATTTATAAATTCTTAAAAAATTATAATACTGACTTAATATTTTATACTATTTATTTAGCTGTTCAACATGAACGTGGTCCACGACGCCCGAAACTTCAGCAATTGCATTCTCAAATGTCACACCAACAGCATCCCCATCACCATACATACAATCCAATGGCGGTTAATGCACAGTCCTATAATCATCATAACTTACAAAATCATCATGTTAATGCATCACATTTTACTCAGCTAAATACATTTCAGCAACATTCTGGAATTTTACATCATCCACAGCCGTTGTCGTTTGGAACATTACTACATCCAACTCCTATTATGCCTGGTTCCGGAATGAATCAGCATTCATCATTTCCATCGAGTATTGTTTCAAAATTTTCTGACCAGCCAAAGTTGACTTCAAGTTTCGATTTTCCATCAATCAATAGTAATTTTTACAAACCACTTAGTCATCAAATTCAGCAACTATCTCCAACAAATTCGAAAAGTACTATAAGTATCGACTCATCTTCAGCATCGAGTGTCTCTGAGAGAATAATGAGCCCACACTCAACTGTTGACTCACATTCAGGAAATATTGCTAACACTCCACCACCAGTGTCATCGACTCCTCCTAATGTTAATAATACTAATTATGGTCAAAATGTTACATTATTTGAGCCAAAAGTGTCGGCTCAATTTTCTGTCTCATCAACATCATCTATTTCGCCATTACCAAATGCTCCAAATGGAAATTTATCGTCATCAGTAACGAATCAACAAACCACACGAACTAACATGCAGAATGGTTTGTTGGACATTTTAATGTGTCCTGATAAATACCAAGAATTGATACAGTATCATCAAGTCCAAAATTCAATTATTTTTCCATCCTTGCATCATGCTGCGTATCCAATTGATGCATTAAATCCAAGATTACCAACGTGGGAGTTTTTGCAGGTGACATAAATTTGTATACATGTCTATCCTTATGATACATACATATTTTAGTAGGGGCGAGCAAGGGAATTAATTATTTTACAGGGAATTTACTTCTCATCATCACCTTTTGTCTTAATGACTACAATGTATGTATTTTTTAAACTTTTTTCGTTTAAAGGAAACTACAGCGAGATTACTTTTTATGGCAGTTCGATGGGTTCGATGTCTAGTACCATTTCAAACTCTATCTAAGCCAGATCAGCAACTTTTGCTCCAGGAATCATGGAAAGAACTTTTCCTTTTAAATTTCGCCCAATGGAGTGTACCGTGGGATTTAGCATCCTTGTTTGACAGTCCACAAGTTCGTGAACGATTACCAGATGATCCCACAACAAATCTAGAGATGAAAACAATCCAAGAAATTTTATGTAGGTTTCGGCAATTATCACCAGATTCAAGTGAAGTTGGATGTATGAAAGCAGTTATTCTGTTTTCACCAGGTAAATTTATTCTTCTCTCATTTAATTAATTACACTTTTAGTGACAAATATTGTTTTTTTTTTGACACAGAAGCTGCTGGATTGTGTGATGTGCAACCCGTTGAAATGCTTCAAGATCAAGCTCAGTGTATCCTTTCTGATCACGTTCGTTTAAGATATTCACGTCAGCCAACGAGATTTGGTCGTCTCCTTCTTTTACTACCTTCCTTGAGAGCAATTCGTTCTGTAACGATTGAAATGTTATTTTTTAAGGAAACAATTGGAAATGTTCCAATATCAAGATTATTAAGAGATATGTATTTAATGGAAAAATATAATAATAGTCAACAAAATGCAATACAAAACGATAATAACAACAATACAAATAATAGCAATGCCAATAATGTTATCAATCCTGAAGCCTGTTAATATGATTCATTTTATTTGTTGATTTTTTCCACTTTTCATCATGAGTTTTCTTTTTGCTTTTCAATTACATTTTTTTTTCTTTTATAAAGACTGACATTGAACAAAAAATATCCAGAAGCTATGCTTTTTTTTAAAAAAATAAGAAGAAATTTTCCGCTTTTTACCTTTTGGAGGACAAGGCAAAATGTAATTTTATTGTTAATATTTATCTCAAGAAGCATCAAACATAAAATGAATATTATGTGAAATTTTGCATAAGCAATGAATTTTACCTTTGTTTTCTTTTAATTTTTAATAACAACATCATATCAAATAAAAAAAATTAAAATGAAAAAGATTCAATGATTGTTTTTTGTAAAAAGTACAGCCCTTTGAGATTTCAGCTTGTTTTAAAATCTGAGAAAAGAAAATTATTGACAGTAATCGTAATTTAAATTATCTTTGAAATAGTTGTATTCTAATAAGAATTTTTATTTTTTCTGAAAATAAAATAAATTCTTGAATGTTTAAACTTTCACTAAATAATAGATTTTAAAATATTATTAATGCTGAATTGATACAGTGTAAGCTAGTTACTACTATGGATATTAAGTGACAAAATGATGATCTTTATCTATTTCGTAACAAAATTACATTATCAAAATTAATTATTGATATTTACAAAAAAATTGTAATTATACAGTTAAAAAATCATACTTAAAGTTGGTGCCAATTTATAAAAATATAGGAAGATAAAATCTATAGTGGGCAATAAACATCTCTATATTATATTATAATAGGGAAGAAATAAATAAGAGCATATTTGCTTAAAATTTTACATGAAGTGTAAAACTTTGCTTGAAGCCATGACATCTTGTATATCTATTGGTTTCAAAGTTGAACATGATCTGATGTTAAATAAAAACATTGAAAATGCAAAGCAACAAGATTTATTTTTCATATTTTCTATTTTTCTTCTTGTATTTTTCGACACGTTGCAATGTAAAGAACAAAGTGGTCGAAAGGGAAAAAAACGGTATAAAATGAAAAGCCACAAAAGATGGAGAACAACAGAAATATAGTAAGAGAAAAGTTTTTTTTACTATGCAAACAATTGTCTTATTTTTGTACGGCTGAAAAAACAACATCTGTAGGAATCGAGTGAGTGAGAAAATCTTGAAATTTTTCTACATCCATGCACACGAATGACATAAAAGGAGCAAAGCATTTCAAGAAAGATGTTTAACAGGATTATTTTTTTCCTTCTACACATCAAATGCCTTTCTTCCTTTTCACTGCTAACAATTGTGAAAATTAAGTTCTTACGTATACTAAAGACTTTTCAATTTTTATAGAACATTTTTGCTTTTTTCCTAAAATATAAATTTAAAATAAACATGAAAAGACGTTGAAAACATATTTGGAGCAATATTCTTTTGATACTTATTTTCATTTCACTTTTTTATTTATAAAGGGTCAATGATCAAAAAACATTACATTCGTAATTTAATCATTAGCAATTAATAATCGATCAAACAGAAGAAAATATAAAATTTGAGAAAACTCCAGATGCTAATTTTATTTTTATTTCTTTTTCCTTATATTCATATAAAAGAAAAAAGTACATTTTCATCTTCCTACAATTCAAAATAGCACGTAATCACGCGAGCAACATATAATTAATTGTAAATGATTCGCTCCACAGAAAGGGATTATCTTCGGTTAACTATTATTAATATTATTATTTTTACCATCGTCAATATTTTGTAAATTAAATTAAATGTGACAACTAAACAATATTTTTATTTCCTTTTATCGACTATTTTAACAAATACAAGGTAAAAGACTTAGATAAAAATTATACGGTCATGAATTACGTCTCCAAAAATTTGGCTAAAGGGAAAAAACACTGACTGAAGTAGAACAACTCAACAATTCATCACACGCATTGATGCAGTTTAATCCCGAACAGCAAGAGAAGTGAAAAACAATTTACCTCCCTCTTATTCCAGTTCACATATACGCAAAGGTATTAGAGTAAAGTTGAGAGATCATATTATGGAAAACATACAAATAACAACAAATAAATTGTGAATCTCGTGTGAATTTAACACATGTTGCTTTGTAGACTCCTATATTTCATGAGTACCTATATGTACGTTCATTTTTATGTTGAATTTTTTTTTTAAAGAAAAACTTCATTTCCAGAAATACATTTATGTAATAAATAATTGACATTAAACTCATTATTAAATATCTTGCTTTTATTTTTATAGCATCTGAGTCATTATTTTTACACGCAGTTCCATTTAGTTCTATCCTTATCAGTTTTTATCTTTATAGTAGATAAAACATTGTACAAACAAAAACTGCTTGTGTGAAAAAAAAAATTCGAATCCAAAAAATTTGAAATATTATTTTAATTTTTTATTGTTTAAAATGTTAGGAAATTTTTAAATAGCGCTAAATCAAAAGAAGATTAAAGGTTATGACTGGTAAGGGGATGAGTCTTAGTAATTTATCCTTTTTGAAACTTTGTTTGTTTATTAATTTCAGATCAAATGATATATTAAAGATTTTTATAGAAGCAAAAAAAAATGACTCGAATGGATCTACAAATTTTAAAGTTTTTTTTAATCTTTTCATATCTTCATTCCACAAAAGGAATTCAAAGCGGTGACATAGTATTACAAAATGATGCACGTTTTATTGCATCAATTCGACTTCGAAGTTTAGAGCAACAAACAATTGGAATTGGATTTTTATGCACTGCATCATTAATTAATGATCGACATGCAATTACAGCAGCAACTTGTGTAACAAACTTTTTTGCATCTCAATTACAAATTATTTTAGGTGTGGAAAATATTAGCTCCCGTAACTCGAGAGCAGTGATTCGTGATATACAAAGAATGCACTTCCATCCAAATTTTAACCGTACTTCTGAATCGAGTGAACTTAATGGTAACGTTGCAGTTCTTCAACTTTCCATCAGTATTCGTCAATCTCCATCTAGATGGTCAATTTTACAATACAGTAGTATTATGAATTTCCATGTACAACCTATTAAAATAAGTGATTTTATTTTAAATTCATCTTCAATTTGTCAATTTTTTTCATGGAGTAATGATCCAACCAGCTGTAAAAGGATTCCAGATTTACTTGGTACATCTCTTGCTATAGTGAAAAGTGATGAATGTTTGAATTCCGATTCTATATTCTGTGCTCATCGTTTGAATGATTTAAACCCTATACTTTGTGGAAATTTGGGAGGTGCTTTTTTATGTGGAAATACTTTATATGGAATTGCTACTAGAAATGTGTGTAATGAAATTGGTCATTTTGTATTACTACCTTATTACAAACAATGGATATTAGCTGTTTCCAAATCGAACATACTGACAACTCAAAATGCTTATGGAATAGTGTTGATATCAATCGCCATTTTATTACTTTAAAAAATATTGACTTGCTCCTTAAAAATAATCTACTCTATTTTTTCGATATAAACTAGTAGCTAAGTAGAATAAAAATGAATTTTTTTGGTCACTAGTAGCTTACAAACGAATAGCAGCTTAGTAAAGAGAAGAAGCTTAGTAAAGATTCAAAAAAAACCTTGTATTTAAAAAACTATACTAAGCTACTAGTAACTAGTAGTAGCTTATAACGTAGTAGCTTTATAAATTTAAAGTATAAAAAATATTTATATTTTAATTTTTGATAATCTTGTAACATGTTATTTTTTGGGTTTCATCGATTAAAAGGTTCAATGAATCTTTAAAACTCAGAATTTAAACATCAATTTACTGTCACAACAATCATGACACAAGGTATTTTTTTGAATAGAATAAACGAAAATTACATTTTAATATGGTTTAATTTACATTTCAAAATAACCATTATAATCAGCTTATTTGAATTCTAAAGGATAACAAATTACTCCAAACTGGCAAAAGTGACAGATTTTCTCTTTATCACACAAAAAAAAATATGTATTTATATTGTCGCTTCATGATTTGTATCACTTTCTACATTTATGAATTTCATTTTCATCTTTGGTTAATGTGTATTCAGGTCCCTTTACCACTTACCTCATTTTCTATTCGTGTTTGATAAATGGTTCGTGTCATTTTCGTAAAATAAATATACTTTTTCATTGTAAAAACCCCTTAAAAACCATTTGAATACTTATTTTGTATGCGACAAAGCAACTTTGGGATGAAAAAAAAATCCGTAATTACTTACTACAATGGCTTCATTCCACGTGTAAAAAGATGATTCATATTTTATTTTTTTATTCAAACTTTTCATCAACCCGATTTACTAAAAATAAATGAATAACAAATATTTGTAGACTGAAAATGAGAAAATCAAAAATCATTTTCCAATTATGTTAACACTCTCAGATTACGAACTTTCAATAAACAAGGATTAACATGTTTCACATATGGATTGATGAATGTTTTTCATGTATATATGACTCCTTGTCATTTTGCCATGATAATTTGCATTAAATGCAATTAGTGCATGCCAATATATAATTATTTACATATTCAGCTAACTCAAGTTTATAAACATTTAATGACTTACATATTGCCCATTTGCTGTTTAGTCATATTGTCATAGAATTATCATGAACAAATTTTTGGATGGTAATTACAAATATGGTAAAAAGAATTTAATTCATTTAGAATTAAAAACTCAGAAACGAGAGTCAGGTCAGCTTTTTTAAATAAGCATAGAAATTAAATTAATAAAATCTTCTTTTAGCTCATTTGTGATGTAATTATTGTTTTATAATGGTTTATGATTTTATTTATTGTTTCCTTCTCGTCTAAAATATTTATATATTTTTAAAATCTTTGAAATAACAATGATTGTATTTAAAATTCAATTGTAAATAGAGCCAGCATAAATAAGCCCTTGAGATGCAATAAATTTCTTATTTTACTAGGTATATTGAATTTTCCTTTCAAATTAACAATGAAATTTAGTTTTTTATCCTGCCATTCTATAAATATTAGAAGAGTTCTGTGCAGTAAGTAAATAATTGCATAAAAGTATTGCCATCATCTCATATATTTGCAAACCTGGTGCAAACTTTTCATGTGGATACAGTTTATCATCATCATCATCACCATCACTGTCGTCATATATTTCTCTTTATTATTCTGTCCTCTCATCTAACACCTAATGCTGAAATGTTAAGGCTTTTCTAAAAAGAAAGTATGAGAAAAATCACTCGTGCAGGGGAAAATGCCAAAAATCCAAAAAATCAACCCCAAACAACACAAAAACCTTCCACTTTTACTTTTTGTTCTTCTCACATGATGTGTAGATTTAATATTTAATTTTTTCGCTTTTAAGCAGCCTTTTTTTCTCTGGCCAAGCTTCGTGACATGAAAAATGGACTTTTGAAGGAAAAGAATATTATGTATGTTCAGAATTGCCAGTGTGATTCTCAATGGGGCGTGGTTTATTTGAATGTAGAAAATGTTCTGAGAGAGTTTTAAACTGTTTTATACCTTGTAAAGGTAATGTTCTCATAAATACTATCACTTTAGAATTATTGTGTCTTGAATAGATTTTTAAAGTATCACAAAAATGAAAAAAAAAACTATATTTATTCCTTTATTTTACCAAAAAAATCCCCGTATCACTAACGTTAATTAGCATTTTCTCTTCACAAAGGCTTAAAAATATACGGTTTCGCTAATTAAGAGCAATCAATTGTGAAAAACTGAAAAAGGTTGATAAAAGCAATTTAAAAATGCATAAAATAAAAAAAGTGTGACCGTCTCTTTTTAGAATTTACTTTATTGCACAATTTTTTTTATTTCATTATTGATATTTTTGCTAGTATAATTCATACATTTTTATATTTATTTTTATTTTAATAAAAAAAAGAAACAATAAAAGTTGGAGTACAATCGGATAGTTATTTAAATTATGTAATAAATAAATATGCTCAAAGCCAAATAAAATATCACGAGAATAGATAGGGGAAAATCTTTATCTTTTTAAGCTTTTTCTCTTTGGTTTTCTTACGCAAAATAAGTTTTTTCAATCAAGTTTGTTTAAAAAATACAGCCAAACGAATGTTTTTTTTTTTAAATATGTAACTTAAATTACAAGTATATTTAAGATGGTTGTGTAAATTATTATATTAACATAATACAAGCATTTAAATATTTTTATTATTTTTATTATCTGTGAGTGTATATATACATATATATATAATATGTATATATTCATATATGTTATTGTTTTAGCGTAATACATTTTTTTCGTTTCCTTTCATGTCTTTAAATTTACTTCAATTTAACGAACAGTATATTGTGTTTACATGCATTCATCTCTTTGTAATGATCTTGTTTTCGCAGTAATGATTTTAACTATTACTTTTGTATGGATTATGACATCGTATTATTAAAGGAGAAGGACTTGACTATCTCTACATGAATTTTATCATGGTTAATGACGGTTGCTTTATTTTTCTACGGTTTTTAACATGTTTAAATATTTTTTTATCTTTTCCATCTACAGGTTTCCATTTAATAATTTTTTTCAACTAGAATGGATTCTTAATTTTTCTACGATGTGTGATGGAATGCTATTAAAGATACCTTCATAAATTTTGATATTATAGATATAATCGATATAATAATAAATTGTTCTATCAAATTCATCAAATTAATCCATGAGCAATTAAATGCAAAAAAAAAATATTCCAAAAAAAAGAAACGACTATGTATTTTATATTCAAAAATGTCAATCAAATGATTATAAGTTTAAAGTTTTGAAGAAATGCTACGCCTGAGAAATATCAGAACTTTTTCAGTGTTCGATTGATGACTGTCTTAATTGCATGTAGCAGGACTGACAAACTCGAACTGGTTTGAGAATTCGAAGACGAGAAATTTCAGATTCAAAACGACTGCATCTGTTACAAAAAACAAGTCCGCAGTTTCTGCAGTGGTGCTTTCGTTCATAAATTGAAAACCTAGGCAGTAAAAAAAATTTTTTATTGTGTAAATTGAAAATAATTTGTTCTCACTTTATATGACACCCTACACATAGTTCTGCACTATCATCTTTTAACCAGTGATCTGCCATTCCTCTCCCTGGTTGTTCCGCAACACTCCATGAAAAAACTCTTCCACGTGCATCACCTTAATAACAATTAAAATTGTTAAAAAGATAGTTTAAAACTTTAAAATTGCTTAATTTACTAACCGACATATAATGTTCGATGATCTTTAGATACTGCTAGAGCAGTGATACTTGCAGGTTCAGAATTATCCTTTCTGTCATATGCTGTATGCATTGTTAATTTAGATCTAAATACAAGTTGCTTTTGCCATTTGAAACCTGAAGTATAAAATAAATTTTACATTTAGAATTTTAAAACTTTGTGTGATCCTCTATAGTATTGCAACTCACCAGCTCTTAATATATTTTGTTTGTTAGAGAAACGTCTTCCACCTCCACCACCATCGTTATCAATCATAACAAATGATTCTGTTAAACTAGTGTCTGACTTACTTGGTCGGATACCTTTTTCGGAAGAACTGGGAATTTCTTCAAAGTCATCTGGATCATCCACAGACTGCTCAATATGCGAAACACTTCTTAATTTTGCTTCATGTCTTCTTATTCCATCATTTCGGAGCTTAATATTGCAGCTTATATCTTTTAACTGTGTCATTGATTTTGCGGTATTCATTTTACTTTCCACTGACAATAAATTACTTTCTCTCGATTGATTTTCAGGATCACTGCACTCATCCTTCTCAACTTCGTATTGCTTTTTAGATTCTTTAATGCTATCGCAAGCCTCTGACAAGCTTGATTCAGAACCAGATTTTGCAAGTCCTACAAAAATATTGATGGTTTCAAGTTTCCGTAGTTGAAACATTTTGAATCTTTTAAATTTTTTTACCTGCACCATCTGTTGACAAACTCATTTGTTTTACCAACTCAGCTTTTTTCTTAGCCTGTATTTCCTCTTTATTTTGTTCAACTACAACTTCTTCTTCTTCTTTTGCTTCTTCACCCACTTCTGGTTTGTCGTTCGGTATTTGAACATAATCAATTGACCACATCTGTAGAATAAATTAATAAACAAATACGATTGTTTGGATTCTAGGTAAAATTAATTAAGCCCTTACTCTAACAACGCCGTCGGTCGATCCCGTAATAATAACATTTTGAGAATCCCATTCTCGAGTCATAGAGAATGCAACACACAGAATTTGCTGCATACGATCAGCAGAGCCAATGCTTGTATTTACAGTTGCCAAGCAATCTCCATTAATTGACCAAAGATGTAACCATGTTGCACTACAAGTTGCAATTTCACCGGTTAAATCATTTATAGCAACTGCAGCAACAATACCAACATGATCTCTTAATTGTCTTACAAATATAAAACGACTCATATCCCAAACAATAGCAGTTCCATCTCGTGAGCCAGAAACAATAATATTGTATGCAGGACTTGCAGCTAAGCAAGTTACAGCATCAGTATGCCCATGTAAATAGTGTTTTACATTGAGAGATTTATGTCGAGAATCAAGCTCCCATACGGTAACAACGGAACTTGTCCCAGCTGTTATTATTGTCCTTGCATTAGGAGAAGCGCACGCAAGAATTTCTCCCGAATGAGAAGTTGTCTCACATACAAACATTGCTCGATCACTATCGTACATACCAATCCGCAAAGAATGATCTGCAAAACCCCAAGCAATATAACGAGAGAATGTTGGTGGCATTAATACTTTATTTTGTTCAACCGCCAATACTGTTTTATCAGGATGCATTATTTGACCAACTGGACCTTTTAATTCTAAACAAATCATAAAGAAAAAAAAATTATTAATAATTATTTTTCTTCGTATTTGAAGACAGAACGGTACCTTTTACTGGTTGCAAGCTTGGTTTCAAGTTATCCAAATTATGGAAAAACAACTTTTCGATAGGAACAGAACCTGTCGATAGAATTGGTGTTGGGTCAATCATTGAATGTCTTAAAGGATTCATTTTTTTTGAAGGATGTGGCTTTTTGAATAACTGCTTAGGAATTTGACCAAAATTGTTAATGAAACCAATAGTGGCGTTTTTTTTAAGCGGATCATCAATACTGAAAATAAAAATGATTTATTAATAAGATGCTTAATAGTTTTAATCATTAATTAATGCACTTACTTATAAATATCAACATTTCCCTCGTAAAATAAATGATGAAAAACATTAACAGCTTCCACAGCTCCTGAACCTTGTTGTTTACATCCAAAAATTAGATCAATCCACTGATATTTTGGATTTAATTAATTTTTTTTTCTATTTTAATCAATTAATAAGTTAAAGATATTTTGTAAAACTTACCAAGTGTAGATGCTGCGAAACATGATCACATTCAAGTGCCTGTCGATGAATTCTGATAAATTCTCTTGGATCTTGTTTTGCCCATGGAGGGAGAAGAATATCACCAAGAATTTCACCATTTTGCTTAGTTCCAAGATCAAAATTATTTGAATTTACAAGAAATTCCGAAAGATAAAAGAACTCTGGAATCAATTCCTTGACATCAGCCATATTGTGTTTTGAAGCAGAAAGCCAGCCCTCTTTAATACTGTGAAACATTCGATCAGCAAGATCAAAATGTCCTCCTTGTAGACGTAAGAAGTGTTGAGTAAATGGCTCAAGACGAACTAGATATGAGCATACAATCATAGCTGAGCTATAATGAGTACCGTAATGGTATGGCGGAGTTTCCCCTTGTGGATCATCCCATTCACGATACCTCTTTTGAAATTGTTCTAATCGTTCAGAAGACTGAGCGCCCATTGGCTTTGAAAAGTCCCGAAATGTTTTTGGGTTTAAAAAATCTAAATCTTCTGATTCGTAGTCAGCTAAAATCCATGGAAATACTGGATATTGCATAAGGTCATTATAGGATCGTCCTGCTAATGTATTCAAATGCATTAAATACTGAAAATTTGATATTTCACCACGCTATAATTGAAAATTAATAATTTTTTAAAAAGTATTTAAAATTATAATTTTAAAAATTAAAAGTTACCACCCAACGTTGAGTCACAGACGTTTCTCCAATAAGACTACTCAATATTCCAGAAGATTGCTCTACGCTTGCTGTTCTTCGTTGACCAGCAACAGATGATTGAGCATTATCGGCTATTGATGTTGCCAATGCCATAACACGTTGATAAACTTTATTTCGAACTTTTCGTTGAAAACTAAGTAAATAATTGCGGCCATCACCGGAAAATATTTCAAGTGCAATAGGCTGTAATAAATATCTTCGTTTATGGACTTCTCGAATATCTTCATAAGCAAACTTCGAGCATTGACGCAAAGATTGTTGCCGACGTGAACTGCCTGAGGGATTGGGTAAAATCGGTTCATATGTACTGTTAGGCATTGAATCAATATCACGTATTTCACGATTTTTCAACAATGTAAAACCATCGACCACATAGCAATGTTCCTTTCCGAATAAAATCAATCCTTCAGATGTATCCAATCCTTGAATTCTAGCACAACGAAACATGTGCGAAATCTACAATAAAAAATTTTATAATTTTATCAATCGTTTTCATTTTAGCATGAACAATTGGGATCAGCACCAAATGCTACTTACCTTTTCGTTTTCTTCTAGCATCCGTAATAATGTTTGATTATCAGGCACCATGGGAATTTCTTCTTCAACGTCTTCATCAAACTCTTCTCCTGGTTCACTTTGAGCACGATTTAACGTTAATGCTTGCTGTTGTTGTGTTGGTGTTTGTGGTGGTGTATTTTCCGATTTATCAATTTTTTGAGATTCTTGAGTGGAAAATTCAGCCTCACAAAGAACTTTTGTTTGATGATGTGATGTTTGATAGCTCTGGAAATACTTCTTACCATCAAAACTTGTTGCCACTTTATATTTTAGTTGTTTCTAAATTGATGAGAGAAATTTTGTAATTTAAAGTTGTTATATTTGGTTATATTTTTTAAAGATTATCTTACATTATCAGGAAGTTCTAATTCAGCACGATATGGATATTGCTGATAGAACAAATCATTTCGCATTGTCTTTTTTCTCATACGATGTGGACCTTCTGTAGTATCCAACATCCATTTATCAAGAATCGATCCTTTGGTTGGTCCCCAAAGACCTCGTTCTCGAATTAATTCTCCCTCAGACTGTATCCAATCTTGTAAAACATATCGTTGAGTATGTTGAGACATGTGAACATATTGAGCACATCGCATTTCCCATAAATCCCTAACTAAACTGATATGAAGATTTGTCCATTGTAAAGCAGCTTCTTTTTTTACTAATGTTTTTACTTTTGTTCCCTCTTCCTTTTTAACTTTAGTCCTGCTCGCAAGTCGCGTCAAGCCTCCAGTTACTTTTTGTATTTTTGATTGAATTTGATTGTGTAATTCCCATGGAACATGTCTGGTAGCTTTTTTTTCATTGTCTATATATGTATGCCATAACTTTGTAGCAGATTCAATAACTTGTTCTCGTGTTGTTGTCAAATCGGGAGCTTTTGTATTTTGAGTTGGACTTGTCAAAGTAATTTTAAATACTTCTTCAATTGCTGGCTTCTTACAAACATACAACTCTTCCCAAACTCGAAAAGCTGCACCCACTATAAGGTTTCTACCTTGATGATGATTTAACAGTTCGTCACGTGATTCGACCATTTCGTTTCGAGGATTTACATGCCATGTAGTATTTTTTGCATTTGTATCTAATTCTATTTTCATGTTTGCGGTTAGTTGTAGCAAGCAGTATGTTAAACAGCCAATGAATTCTAACTCATGGTTTCCAGCTCCAAAAATTAATAATCGATTTGTTGTGAGTTTGTGTAAGGTATCTAAAACTGCCATTTGCTCTGCTACAGAGTCCGTCGGACGTGATAATAAATAAAGAATTGTTCGATTTAAAGAATGGTGAAGTTGCTCTAGTGATATACTCGAAGTACGTCTTTTTGCTTGTCCTATTAATTTAACAATGAACTCAAATATTTCATGTGCATCTTTTTGTAAACAGCCTTGCCATAGTTTATCAACAATACGGGCGGTAAGATAAAAAACATTCGGAGCAATATTTTGAATATGTGATTGTAAGAGTGGTACAATTGGGAGAGCAGCTTGCTCACCAACAAGCATATCAGCTGCTAAAAGATGATCCATCAAGGATGTTATGATTTCAGTTTGAAATGTTATTTGCATTGATAATTCAGAATTTTCAGGAGATGCATCAATCACCAAATCAATTACGGGTGTCTTTCCAACAACTGTCAAGCTTAATGAATCAATCACGATTACGCGAAGTAAATCAATGACGAATTTTCGAACAGGATGCTCTGTGAGATTATAGTTTTCAGCACGACTTGTTGAATATAAAATAGGATTTTGTGTAACATCACCTTCTGGAGTTGATGCATTACTCTCACTATCTTGATCGGTTTCCAAAGGAAATAAAATAGCAACAAGTGCAGAGATGACTTCTCCGAGCATAAGAACGGGCATAAAATCAGGCAAGTTATGATACAATGAGAAAATTACTTGAATTATTGTCACAGGATGATTTTTGAGCCATTCAATCTCATAATTTGAATGTACAATAGTTCGAACAATAGTCAAAAGCACACACACTGCTTCAGGGCAGAGAACAACTTTTGGACTATTTGCACTTGATGAAACGGGTCCTCCCCACAAGAATGCCCAAACTCTATCGAGATCAAGTTTCGTGTGCTCCGTAGCTAAAAGTTTAACCGGTTGTCCCATTATTAATGCAGTTAGCAGAAAGTATAATTCGGGCACTTCCAGGTGGTTTGGTAAAATCCATTCTAGATATTGAAAGCCATTTATTGTAAGAGCTTGTATTTTTACTTCTCCAGCAATTTGCGATGGTAAAACAATCCCAGGTTGTGCTACGAGATTACTTGACTGACTTGCGGGACTCGGTGGTAATTGAGAAGAAGCCAATACAACAGCATTTTTATTTTGTGAAATCAATTCTGTATTTCTCAAGTATCCACCATTCATTGTTCCTTCTCGAAATCTTGTCATTAATGTCTCATTTGCTAACAAAACAACAAGAATTCTCATGCTCCAAACAACTGTTGATGGATGAATATGTGGCTGCATAAATAGAAGTATCCAGTCGAGTCCAAGAATTTTAGAAATTTCATCACAAATTATAGCATTTACTGTATTGCGAATTGTAAAAAGCAGTGAATGTAAAAGCGATAAACATCTATTCCTTAAAATTATATTTCTTATTCCAATCGTTATTCCAAGTTCCGAGTCATCAATAATTGTAAAATCTTTATTTGATACTAAGTGTTTTAAATCAATGATCTTTTCATTTTCAGCACCATTCGAAAGTTTCGCTGTTATAAATTGACCGAAGTGTAACAAATCAACTAAACGTGGTTGCCCACCAAGCAATATTGACAATAGAGAATATAGAATTTCTCTTGTTGAATTTTCTGTAATATCACCAATTATATGCAAAAGTTTTGACACTAATTGCAATTCCCTCATAATTTTAATATTTGCCCGTTTTTCAGCAGACTCCGATACTAATTCCAACAGATGCTCAAGCAGCGATCTTAAAAGTCCATTAGGTGCATTCAACCAAATTTCTAAGTCACATAAGAGATCTTGAAATGCTGTTATATTTGGAATAGCAGCAGATGTCTCTTGACCAGAATTTACAGTACCGACCAGACTGAATGTTAAATGTAAAATATGTGAATTTAACAAGTATCTTTTCTTCTTGAAAAACATTGCTAAAGTTTGATAGCATCGCTTTCTGTCCATTTCTGCTTGTGCTGCTTTATTACTTTTTACAACACACGTAAGGGCTTTGACACCTGCATAAAGACTTTCAACATCTTGTGACATTGCGATAATTCCTAATAATACATTACATCCACCAACAGTTCCCATCATTGATGATACAGGATTTGGACTGAAAACCCTTACTCCTAAGTATCCTACTACTACACCACCTAGGGTTCTTGCAGATCCAGCAAGATGTCCTGCTGAATTATGAAGTATACGTATAGGCGTTGCGTTCTCATTGGAACTCATTCCAAGCTGTTTCGCAATCATTTTATTGTCATTTCTACTGTAAACTTTTCTTATCCTTGCTAAAGTTAATTGACTCATTGCTTTCGCATTCAATCCAAATGTAACTTTTTCTTCCGGCAGCAAAGGACTCAGGGGATCAAATTGTTTTTTTATCTGTGGTGCTTGAAGTGATCCCATATAATGAGGTCCTAACTGGAAAATTATCGAAACCGTTTGTGATGTTAAAACATCTTCCAAAAGATGACAAACTCCTTGTTTCCAACACAATCTTGAATATCTTCGCCAAGCTGGTGGAGTACCAATTATAGCATAGACTGAATTGGTAGCGTTTATACTACTATTAGTTGTTCCTCCTGGTGTTTGCGAAATATAGTGAAGTTTTTGTGTATGCATATGCTGTCCATCAAGAAATAATGAAAATGTCGAATTTTTCAAAACTGCTCTATTTAAAACAACAGCAAGATGATGCCATTGACCTTCGTGAAGTACATCAGGACACCATATTCTTGCACTACAATCTCCAGTTCCATCAGGCTCCCATTCACCAATATCTGTAAAATTGGTAAAAAAGAATGTAATCGGTACTCAAAAAATATAAAGATTTTTATGTTAATTTACTTGGAGGCAATAAAGTTTCTTGCGTAGAAACAATTATAGCTTTATCTCGCGCTGAAAGCAGCACCGACAAACACACAACATTATCTTCTCTTAAATTATTGACGATTCTAGTTACTGTTAAAAGTCGAACACAATGAGGGTCTGTTCGCGGATCAGAAAACTTATCAACCTGAAATATATAGTTTATTTATTATATTTTAATATCATAATTGTTAAGCATGTTTCTTACGCAAAACCAGGTTGAATAAGTAACACCTGTTTGAGGAGGAAAAATTCTTTCTCCAGTTCCAATGCCTCCAATTGTTGTTCCAGATTCCATATTACTATTTCCACCCATAGCCGGTGCTTGTGGTGATATGCTTGGAAGATACAAACATCCGAAACCTTCCGCTGACATATCAAACTCAACAAATGGTGGTACGGTACAAGAACCATGTGCTCTAAAGTCTCTAGGCGTCGTCATTGAAACCAGTGTTTTAATTCTGGTTAAAGGAATTGATGATCCTATTTTGTATGGTTTTCCTACTTCAAGATTTTCGCAATGCAATGGAGATGCCAGACGTAAAAATTCTCTCAATTCAGTAGGCTTCAGTGCTTGCGCTGCTAATCTCTCGAGAATATATTGGAGAGGAACATGTAAAACATTTTTTTCTTCACTTAAAACTGTTTTACCAATTCTTAATAAATGGCCAGCTAATCCTGACTCACACATAATTTGTTGATTTCTTTCACTTCTGACAAGACTTTTTATCACTTCAGCTAAATATGCTTGCAAGCATTGGCCTTGTGATATCTCTGTTTCATGTTCCACAGATGGTAAGAGCTGCAACATACAAATCACAATTCCCGGATGAACAATCAATGGTTCTGGCATTGGTTGTGTCAAATTCAATGATGATACAGCATTTCGTGGATCAGCTTTTTGGATTTTATTACTGTCTGTTTTTGATTGATTTGTTAGAGAAATATTCATGACACCAGATAAATTTAGTTTTTCAAAATTATCAAGTACAAGATCATAAAGAAATCGATAAATCAATGTTGCAAAAGATAAGGATAATGGGTATTTCTTTAAAAATTCAGGCTTTGTTAGACTTCCAGTAAATATTGTTTGATAGTAATTGTCAATATTATCAACAGCCTCTATACTTTGTTGTCTGTCATTAAATATAGTACGGTTTGTGAAACATCCAAGTAAACGAAGGGTATCACAAAGAGATGTTGAACAAATTTCTTGAGCAAAATGCTTTGCATTTGCTGGCTCAAATCTCATTGATGTGGCCAATGTTTGAAAAACAATATGTAAAAGTTGAAGTAAGTTATCAATATGAATTTTCCTTTCATCGTTTACTTCACTATTGAGAACAATATCAGAAGCATCTGACAATTTTCCATCAAGTGACACAAATACACTGGTTACATACACAAACCCACCCACTTTTCTAAATACTACACGAGTACGATGAGAATCACGTAAACAGCCTAATACAGTTTTCAATATTTGAATTTTCAATTCTATGTTATATGCTGGAGCTGAATGCATTGTTGTTAATATAAATAACATGTCGTCCTCTCCACTATTTGATAATATAAGTTCTCTAATGATTCCCAAGACAGAATCTCTGCAATGTTTGAATTTAACCATTTCGTGAATCGTCTTGGCACCACCTGATTCTCGAAAAACATTACTATTGTTGTTATTGCTGCACATAAGAATTGTTAATGCTTCAAGGATCAATTTTCCTAGCAATTCATTACAATCTGATAAAAGCTCTTTTACTTTTTCTTCGTGATTGATGTCAGCTTTTGCATACTGGTTCTCTAAATATGTGCAATATCTATTTAAACAAGTTACAAATACTTCTAAAATTCCAACCTCTCTATAGACGTCCTTAAATATTGTGTTATGCTTGAGAATGTTGAGCAAAGTCTTGAAACATAAAATACTACAGGATATGGAATGATTTGATTTTAGCAATATTGAGAGAGATATTAGCTCTTTGCATGGTACGAAATTAAGTTGAAACACGATAAACTCCAAAAGATCAAATAGTTTTTCTTGAATCTCAGGACTTTTCTGATGAATTTTTTCGGTAAATTGACTTAGTGTATTTTGTGATTCTAGAATGAAATAGTTTGCATTGTCTGAGTGATAAACACTAGATATAGCATCCAAAATTGTGCAACACAATGACGGTGAACTTGATTTTAAAAACACATTTTGAAGAACTTGAAATGCATATACATTCCTCACTGATGTTCCTCGAGACGTTGTTTGAGGCATTTGGAACCCTTGCATTTTGAATAAAGATCCTGTTGAGTTCGGATTTGGTTGAAGTTCTTGAAAACCACACATACATAATGATGCTATCATAAAAACGAGATTTCGAATAGCAGCTTCTGTTTCACTGCTTTGGTCTTTTTCTTCAATTAGTTTAAGCAGAAAATCAGAAATGAATGCATATCCTTGACATCCTTTGAAATCTTCCAACAACTTAGGAGAAACGTCACTTGAATCTTTGAGGAAGCAAAAAATTGCAACAAACATTTCTACTACCTCCAATGGAGTCAATTGAGGAGATCTTTGCATATTATCAATAGAGAGAGCCACACATCCTTTTTCATGTATGTATTTGACAACAGGCTCAGTTAAACCATGTCTTGATATTGTTGTTAAAACTTCTGCAGCAGATTTTCGCCATACCATGTTATATGTTGGACATTGTGATGTAATTGCCGAGAATAATAGAGAAAGATCATCTACTCTTGCAAGTTCTTCGGCTGCATATTGATGAGAACACAACCGAACTAGTAATTGTATGAAAATTTTCTGCAGTAAAATTCTTCTTTCTCTTGGTGTAAAATCGCATCCTTCATTAGGCTGATTTTCTTCATCATCAGTTATATCGGGTAAATCAAAAAACAAATAGAGACACTTTACTAAAGTCGATGGAACAGATGCTGATGTCATGGTTTGTATAATTGATGCATCTCCTGCAGCAAGGAGGTTTAGTGCTGACAATAACATCCAACCGTTGGAAGATTCTTCATAATTTTCAATTTCAAGAAATTTAACTATAGCAATAGATGCTGCTTCTGTTGACTGATTACTTGCTCGTCTTCTGATTTCTGACACCATTAGCCTTGAAATTTGTTGACAAAATGCAAGGATATCCCAAAATTTTTCATTCATTTCACCTGAATGGCACGTCCCAAATACTTTACAAAAAAGTGGTAACATATTATAAAGTTTATTATCACGATCCTGTTCGCTCAAAGGCTCTTTTGGATGTGTAAGTTCATTAAACAATTTTTTAAGGTGCATTAGCCCAAGTTGGTTTTGAGATCCATCATTTGCTTCGTTGGAATTATTCGATGGCGAATTTCGACCACCTCTTATTTTCCTCATGATATTCATTTTATTGTAATTGAAAATTAAATTATAATGTAAAAGATGATTTTCACAAAGAACAAGTGCTGATTAATCTAAAAATATATGAATAAACATAAATATGAATTAAGTTTATGAACCAATGCAAAAATATAATTTAGTCAATTTTCTGAGGATGATTCATCAATTAGAACTTCTGGTTAATATACTTAGTACCAGCTTAAATTTTAATTACGTATCTGACAGTGAAATGATTAATGTTTTTCACATTTAACCGATAAGTTATCATTTTCTGTTAACAAATAAATCAAAAATTTTCCTCTTGATATAATATTTTCCATTTTGGTTTTATCGATTTTTCCTACGATTCAGATTATACGTACAATTTAAAGTTAATTTTCTCATGGAATTCAAAGTTTCTGTAATTCATTTTGTTTCATATTGATTATATTCCTTTTTATTGAAACATTACGAAAGTTTTTACAAATTTTAAATTTCTTTAACTGTTAATATTTTTCATTTTGTAAATTTTCTTATTTTCTTACAGGAATTCACTATCAATAACTTTTTGTTTACGAAGGGCGACAACTTAGAAATTTTAAAAATATATATAAATATGTGTGTATATATATTTTAATGTTTTATAATTTGCGGAGAAATTTAAAACGCAAAGAAAAATTTAATTTATTTTACAAAAGGTTTATAAAAAATAAGCTTATTTCCATTTATATTGAATTTAAATTTCAAATTTTAGCTGCATTTAGTGAAAACAAACTTTAACGATCGCTTTAATTTTAAATGTTTTGTTCGTTAGAAGTATTAAATAAGTTTTTTGCAGTTTGATAAAATTTAAAACTTACTTTTTGGAATGAAAAAACCAAGATTTAATTTTTTGTAAGTTTTAATAAATTTGAATTTAACTTAGAAACTTCTTTTTCAATCAAATTTTATTTTTATAAATCTTTTTTCTTTAAAAAAATAAACTTTTTTCTATAACGTTTGAAATTCGGAAAGATATTTCCATCATTGTTATTGCAAGTGCTAATAATATTTATAGAAAAATGCTATTTGTCGATATAAATAAAATCTGACATATTACTTCCTTAATGTTCTAATGGTTTTAGCAAATGTACCCTTTTCATTTGTATTTTTATGAGTACTTTCAACCTCATATATTTTTATCTGCCTTTGCTCTGATCTAAAAACAACATCATTATAAAATGCTATAAACACTAGATCTCTATTTCTTTTGTTCCTTTGCTCCCTCTTTGTTCTTCGTGCACTTTGTAATTTCTTAACTCATTGAGAAAGATAAACAATCTACAATTATTTTTTGAAAATGATTTAAGTATGTTACTGCTAAAGGTTTGAGCACTGCTTACTTCCCGAATTTAAAATTATTATGAATGGATACAATTGGAATTGTTTTCTCGTTAATCAAATGAGATGATTGTGAATATTTAATTAATTTGTTTATGCTAAACAAGATGAGCAGGAAAAAAAATATAATAACAAGAAGGAAAGTAAAATCTGTCATTTTGAAAATTGACAGGATTTGTTTAATAACTGTGGAACTTCTTAACTTTGATTATAACATTTGCATTTAGATTTTCATTTTTGTGATAGGATCTTAGAATTATGAGTTCTCAAAGAACTTTGAATTTAAAATAAAATCAATTAACAATGTAAAATTGTTGATTTTAACATTCTTCTTGATGGCTTATCCATCATATTCATGCTAAACATAGAATTTGAAATTATTTAAAGATAAATAAACGCAAAATTATTCTAGAAATTTGATTCCTTACTAGTAATGGTAAGTATCTCGAAGAAAAAAACAACTTGTTGCTTTAAAATGAGATTTTTAAAACGAAACATGAAACTCTGAAATGTCTTTGAAGATCACAATGGTTCTGAACATACAATATTTGATTTCATTTGACATATAAAGTGCAGATTTTTTTAAGGAGAAAAAAATAATAAGATTAAAATCGTTAGCTTTGAATTTAGATATACTTATTGTGAAATATTTTTTGAAGAAAAAGTAATGAAAAAACACACATATAGAGGTTTTGTTATGGAAACACATTATTATTTTGTTTTCATAAAAATTATTGAAAAAAATCAAAAATATTATTTTTGAAATACGTTTGCACATTGGTTTAAAAAAGACTTTAAATTGAAACATATGTTTTTAAAAACTAAGTTCATCCTTTATGGAACAAACTGGATGAAAAAATATCGATCTACAGTGCCGAATCGATTAACTCGAACGACTCTCCATGTGTCGCTGTTTATTGAATTTTTTCGATGACACGAAAAAAAAATTCTACAATTTTATGTACTTTATGCATGATTGAATAAATTAATAAAATGTGTTATTGCTGTTTTGCTACATGCATCCAATTAGTTCGTTTCTAATTCGCAATGTTTTATCATCTTTCCGTATAAGTCCTAACGGTCATTTAAATTTCATTAGAATATTGTAGCGTAAAGTTAAAGCTATGAGATCATTTTTTGCAGAAATAAAATTTTTGATAAATGCGAATTCCAGTGGGACAATAAATTTATTTTTATTTCTTCTAATACGGACTTATACGTGTTTCAAACTCACGTTCTAGTAATGGTAAAATGCTATGTTTATGTGCAATTTGTGTTAATTAAAATTTTTCCTCTTCCCCATAGTTCTTTTGCTCTCTTTTTTGTGATATTTTCGCGTGTTTTTGAATGAAAAATGTATGGGTATTATTTAGGCAATAGTTTAAATGCACATGTTTTGAAAAAATTATATTTTACACATCTGCAAAAAGTTTTTTGTGCTCAATTAACAAAACTCGAAGATCTTAGAAAAAAAAAATCGTTTTTGAATTTGAGTTTAACAAAAAATTATGACTTGACATTAGCATTTTAAATGATTCAAAGAAGAATATTCATGGAGTAAAATTCTTCTTATATTTTATTCCCAAATGGGGTATTAAAATTATAGTGGCTAACCAATTATTTTTGTTATTAGTATTCAGTACATTAAATTAAATTAAACTAATCTAGTTTTTAATTAATTAAATTGAAATTGTCATTTTTAGAATTGCAAAAAAAAGATGGGTAAAATATGAGCATATGCCTTCCTTCATTTATGCAACAATATATTAAGTTTTTATTATATGGATCTTTCTTAAAAATGGAAGAAAAAAAAGCAATAAATGTTTTTTGCTAAAAATGAGTTTATCGTTAACAAATCTAATGTCTAGAATTTTTTAATATTATAATAACAACTTACTTTGAATATGTAAGTAAAATGACATTGAATTCATAACCACTAATCTAAAGATTAAACAAAAAAAAATCGTTGATATTTGCGAAGCCAATTCATTTTATTATGCCAATTATTCAATTGTAAGTTATTAAGTTTTAGAGCAATTAATTTGTCCTAAATGAAAAAAAAAATTACGAATACAAGACGAAAAATAATAAAGAAATTTCAATTGCTTCAGAAAACGACTCTAAATGTTCTCTTGATAGTTTGCTTCATTTGCTTCCATAGTGCTCGAGAAATTTTTTTAAATTGTTTGAAATAACTTCAAGTTCTGATTAAGATCTGAATTATTTCTGCCTTTCAAAATATTTTTATTACTAATTTTTTAAAAAATTTATTCATTTCATTTTTGATCCTTTTAAGGACATCAATAAAAAACTGTTTGTTTCTAATATAAAGTTAACATTTTTTTTAAAGACATGTAAAGGTATAGAAATTTCAATACTTTTTGGAGCTTAGAAATTTTTTTTTATTTCTTAATTCATTTAAGAGTAAGATTCTTGTAGACAAAAGGGACATACTTTTAACAAGGAATATTTCGTGTTTTATGATCCGACCGCTGATAATATAAATTGGTGCTGACTCATCGTGAGGAGAAACAACGAAAACAAAAAAAAAACGAATAACAGCGTTGGAGGCAAACTAATGCGCATGAAGATAACAGAAATATTGTAAGGATCCCAATTCTCTATAAAATGTTTGTTTACTCATGAGAGCAATTAGAAAACTCTCAAAAACTTTTTTTTCGGTATTTGTCTTTTCTTCATCATAGGAATTCAGCCTACGTAGGAAAAATTTGTAAGTACTTGTAGTATAAATCCACATTTTTATGAGTTCCTTCATTCTCTCACTCTCATTTCTACATTATTTTCTCTCAATTTCTCTGGTTCTATTCTCATATTCTCAAATAGACTGGCGCAATTAAATTTAGTTCACAATTCAATTTTCCTTATTTCTATATACAGTTTCAGTGTTGGATCGGTTCTTTTAGGTTGTAGCACGTGGCGCTCTCGCTTTTCCGTTTTATTTCTCAAATAATCTCGTCAAAAAGAAAAAAAAAACTAGACAAGAATATAATTGAAACAGGGAACATGCATAGACTTTTTCGTGTGCGTAACTGACATTATCATATTAAATGGCAATTTTAAAATCAAATGCAAATTAATTCAGACATTGAAAAAAAAGAAAATTAAAATTTAATTCGGTTTTATTCAGTACAAATATACTTTTTATATTTAAATTTCGAATGTGTGGATTTTTAATGCGATTAAGTGGTTTCTCATCTGAATGAAGGAATAAAATTAATTAAAAACATTGTTACATTAATTGAATCGTACACCATCATCTAATTTGTTTCCATATCAGCTTATGAATTTTGTAGACATGAATGTTATAATGTGAAAAGTCAAGTCAATGTTTATAATGATGTTGATGGAAAATTCATGAAATAATTTACCAAGTGAAATTAATGAAAATCACCGCAGTGTTTATAACATGTATTGATAATGAATATAAAATAACCCAACTTCAATATTTTAATAATTGCAGTTAATCATGAAACATAAATTAAGTAAATAGATATTCGCATTAATACAATTTTCGTTAACAAGAAAAGTTCATGTGGAATTTCAGCAATCTGGCAAACTGGATTCTTTTAATGCAATAAATTTCTAGAGACACGAAAATAACGACTAAACAACAGCTTTTATTAGTAACATAAACTATTGTTAAACTTGATCGTTCAAATATATCAAAAAGTTTCCTGAATAGCATGTGATTAATGAGTTTCTGAACAATTTGAAGTTTAACGCGTCAAACAAAAGTCGATATATTTTGACACACGCCGTTAGCAAAAATTGACATCATATTTATATCATAATCATTGTATTCTGCATGTGGTATAATATTCACAACTGAAATATATATTTATGAAGAAATAGAAAAAATACTTTAAAAAAAACTTTTTTTAAAAAATCACGCTTTTATTTCCTATTACAGAGCACTAAAAAGGAGAAAATAATTTTTTTTGCTAAGCTCTCAAATTTGATACAAAATTTTATGACTCAAAATAAAAGCGTGGGGCGTTAAATATAAACTAGCTCTAGATTTTCCAAAATTTATTTTAAATCAGTTTAATTATCCATTTCTTAATTCAACTTTTGTATTAAAACGAAAGACCTTTTAAAGATTTGATCTCAAATTATTTTTTGACACAAAGGAACTAGTTAGATTTAGCAGGAGAGTAAGACTTGATTTCTAGTGCCACACAGAAAACTCTACATTAATCTCATAAAGATCAAGTCTACCGTCTCAGATTTACCATAATTTGTATGGGCTCATCATTCTCCTTAGACAAACCTATAAACATTGAAGACCTAACGCTTATGTAAACTTACAAATTCAAGATTTAGTGATTTTTATAACAGCGCCCCACGCTTTTATTTTGAGTCATAAAATTTTGTATCAAATTTGAGAGCTTAGCAAAAAAAATTATTTTCTCCTTTTTAGTGCTCTGTAATAGGAAATAAAAGCGTGATTTTTTAAAAAAAGTTTTTTTTAAAGTATTTTATTTTCTACTTTTTAGTCTTTAAAATCTCCAAATCGATTCAACTTTCAAAATTTTAAACTTCATTTAGTTTCACTACGTTTCGTTCAACTATTTATTGATTACCAGTTTTTAATGGGTAATTAGTAAAGACTATCAAAATTTTTCATTCGTTTTACATAATTCAATTCAAACTTGGAAACACATTAAACGCTTAAAAGTGTTCTAAACATCAATTAGTAAAGTACATTAAAAATCAATCATAAAGATTTGGTGTTTATTCGTACCATTTCTACTTAATACTAAAGTATTTATAACGGATTTTTCAAATTTAATTTTAATGAAGGTCATTTATATGTTATGCAAAACTACGTCAAGCCGTTGATAAAAAGAAATTGAATTTAATTAAATGTTAGTGAATTGTTAAGAATCAATCAAATCATTAAAAGCATATATATTATGCTCAAACGATGTGTGCTAAATGCATATTTGCATATCAATAGTTATTTTGTATTAAAAACGTAACTGACTTGCGCTTAACGGTTTTTTTAAAATTCAAATTTTCACTTACGAATATCCATGAAAAAATTACTGGTCAATTTTTTTTACTGGTCTTACCAGAATATCTTTAGCTGTTCAAATTTATAGTATAATTAATAATTGATAATATTAATTAAACTATAATGAATCATGTAAATGACTTTTGAACATTTCAAGTATAATATTTTAAACAAATCAAAATTAGGTATACGTCATTGACATTGGATTTTTTCCCATATAAAAAAAGTTTTACTTAAACTGTACTATAATTAAGCATTTTTGTGGTTCCAAAGTGTTGAAATATTGTATTGTCACCGAGAATAAGTGTGCATAAAAAATTTGAGCTCGATTGGAGCAGTAGAAGTGATCGAAATAACGATTACAAGATTTGACGCTCCATAACAGAGTGAGTTAAATAAAAGCGTGTAAATAGTGAAATTTTAATACAAATATGAAGAGCTGTTTGCAGTGCATAATTATAATTTTTGTAGTATTAAGGGGTAAGTGATTCTTATTCATTATTTAATTTTCGATACAATAATGCAGAAGTAGAAACTGCTGCAGAGCTAGAGCAATGTTGAATAGAGTAAACGAAAAATATTCAAATTTATGCAAAACAACTTCATTCTTAAGTGAGCCTTTCACATTTTTTAAAGCATAATGAGTTCAAACTTTTGTTATAATTTGAATAGAAAGATGAAAAGTTCTTTTCTATTATGCTAAGTTATTTTGACTTTCTCAAAAAATTATACTTTATGATTAACTTTAATTTGCAATATTAAACCGTACAATTAAAAGCTCTTAAAAGAATTGTTAAGTATTTTCTACTGGAAAAAATATATGTAAACTGTTTGTAACTTTTGGTGAACTTTCCAAGAAAAAAAAGGTTGAAGAAATTTTTTTTTGTTATTGGAAAACATTTACTTAAATTTAAATTTAGAAACAAGCAAAGAACAATGTATAGAATGAAAAAAATACTGCTGATTAAGAGATTCTCAAAATTGGCAAAAAGTTTGTTTTGCCATAGAACAAATGAATCCTTCAAAAATGTTTTCTCATCACTTTGATTTTAGCTGAACTTTTCATTTTATTTGCAAACTAAACTTGTATTATTTTAAACTTCGAGTGCTTGTCAATGAAAATGTATTAAATTGTGCTTCTGCTAGTTGTCAGACAGCAAAAAATTTAACACTCTGCAGAAAGATTTAAGAAAAGACTTTCGAATAAAAGATTTCATGATACCTAAGGATAAAACAATGTGATACACTTGTAAAATTACCCACAGGAAATTACGCAAAGCTGTGGTACTTTCTTGATTGTGTTCTTCTTCATTAAAACTTTTAACGCGGCTTTTTTTTAACCTCAGCACTTAAAGATATGCATGAAAGTTTTTGTAAAAAATATACAATCACGCATTTTGATAAATTAAAAAAGATACAATATTTATTTACGCTCAGAAAAAAAAGAGATTACTTTAAGTCGTTGCTTCAATATGCTTTCCTTCTAAGAGATCGTCAGTTTTTTTTTTATTTTAATTGCACTTTATTGCATTTATTGACAACATACTGTCCGGTAGTTTAATAGTTAAAAGAGAAATGAAATCGGTTTATGGAAGGCATGATTTCATTAAAAAAGTGCCATTTTGTTTTTCAATCAAATGCTAATAGGATTCATAAAGTAATGCTGAAAACCTTAATACTAAAGTTCAAAACATTTAAATTGAAGAAATAATTATTTAAAAGTAGTGCATTTGTTGTAAATTTTGTTATTTTTTTATAAATCTTCTTTTCTTTCTTTGACCAAATTAATAAGAGGGAGAAATGAATCAAAAACCATATATATTTTTCATTACATACATTTAAAATATTTACATCATATGAAAATTATTACGCAACATAAATTTGTGTCAAAATATCATATTTCGTAACATTCGTACCCCTTAAGCTATCAATCGATGGTCAGTGTAATACAACATGTAACAAGATAAAAAATCACATTTTTTGCACATCAACGCATTTTTGTTCTTCGTTTTTCAATATTTTCGTTATTTTTATATTAAGCTAACATACGTATTGCATTAATACAATGCAATATTATTATGGAATTTTAAAGGAAACAAGAAAACCAAGCCGACAAAGTGTCATAAACGATTTGGATTAGACTAGGAAAAATATCTAAATATAGATCAACATACTGTTCTATAAAAATGGCGAATGATGTATGTATAAGAAGAACAAAATACAACAAAAAATGTAATCAATCATTTTTCATCATTATTTTGTCATATACATGTCGAATCGTGCTTTTTTATGTATGTTGTCTAGTTGGCAACGGGAAATATTTGATGGGTGTCTATATTTCATAGTTATATGATCAACTTTATGTTTCAAATCACTATGGAACAGCAATATTTTAAATTGTAAAAGAATATACACCAGTATAAAAGCTTTGGCGTTTCATATAAATGAAAAGTTTCTCAAAAAAGCATTGAAGTCAAGACTATAGTAAGTATTTTAATGTCAATTAAAAAAAGTTTTCATTGAATAAGTAAATAATTAAAATTAAGTGAGTAAGGATTTAAGAATTTTGGTTGGTTAAAAATATTTATTTGTACATTAGTAATTTTTTAATAGAACAGTATTTTAATGTTTTTTCTTATTAAAAAAATAACTTAATTTTAGCTCCTTAGCGGAATTGTTACTTTTTATTTGTAAAAAGTAATTTTGTAATTTTCTAGTTAAATTTATTTTCATTCTCGCATCAGAATGTTGATGAATGCTTCCAACAAATTTGTTACTGCTTTACCATATTATAAACAAAGTCATAAAGCGATTGAACGAAATGAAAGGAAAAAATTATAAACAAAAATGTTGTTAATGTCTTTTGATCTCGTTCATTCGGTGAGAAAATCTCATTTCCATTATTATCGCTATTAATCAATGTGATTTTTTGAATGATTTTCCAATTTAAATAATCCCACGATTAATATGGATACGTATTTCAGATTTCAACTTTTCATCGTGAATAAAGAAAAACAATAACAACGTTGAAAGGTCGAATTGAGTTTTATGCTTATACATATGTAAAATAGCAGTTATGAACCCTGCTTTGTTCCAATTAAAAATATTTCATCATTGTTGACCGTAGTCATTTACGGCATAAGATCGTATCTTTCATCAATTCTCTTTACATATAGATCCTTTTCATTCTCGTTTAGGTTAACATATTTGTATGTGTAAATGATATATAGAAATAAGTGCATATATTACTTTCACATACTTCGTATATAACTATACAGACCCTGAATGGCTTTCCTTATCTTTTTGTTAACACAACTCCTTTCCTTTTCTATCCTATTTCATTTCATTTTAGCAGAGTTTTACAGCATAATTTTCTAGGAATTTTGTTAGCTTCGGCAGTTATTTCGTTCGCAGTATAGAATAAAAAAATATATACGAAAAAACCGAAATGCCAAAATTTACTATAATATTATGTAGTTGGAAGCATCGTTTAAGTACTTGAGACTCAGACCGAAATTTTCGGTTGAATGAAGTCAAATGAGATTTCCTTCTCCTATGTTGCGTAAGGTATAAATGTTTGTGTCCTTTTTATATATGTATTCTAAAAAATATCAAAATACGTTGAACACAAAAAAGGTTTCAACCAACAGAGAGATATAAAAACGGTATTAAATTCTACTAAATTTTTATTTATTTTTTGCGAGGTTCTAATGGACACATCTTTAGTCTCAAACAGCTTAAATCAAGTGGTTTTTATAACTTTCCTCCTCATATCGCTTGTTTGTGTGTTTTATTATTTTTCTTTTCTTTATGTTCTTAACGAAAAGCAATTTCTTTTTGGCATTTTGCTAAATTAAACGTTTTTTATTTCAAAAATCATAGTTATTCAATACAGATAGTTGAATTTTAAAGTTATTTAATATAATAATGACATAGTAAATTTGTAATAATTTATATAAACTTAGAATTATGCGTTCAATTTTTTTGTCTGAGTTCCCAAAATTGAAGATTCCTGAAATTAAAATTTTTATATTTAATAATGAGAAAACAATATGAAAGACAAAGTTTTGTTTGAAATTTTCCACCATTTTACTCCAGATTTCTGATATGAACTAAATGAGAAACGATAGAAAATTGGTGATATATTTTCTATCAAAATATATATATTTTTTAATCGTGTTGGTTTCCCATTGATTGTATGAAAAAAAATCTAAGATTCAATCGCAATCAAGTTCATGTCATTCCTGAAATAAAGTGATTATCAAGAAGTTAACTTCAGTAACATTTTTAAGTATTTATGTTTAAAAAATGTTATTGTAAAACTAATTGTGTAAATTAACCAAAGTTTATTTATACTTTTGCCGAGAAGGCATTGTCTTGCCCTTCATTGGTTGTTGTCTTAAACTTGCACCTTTTCCGTAATATTATCTGTTTTCATGAATAGCGAAATGATATTTGCCCTCGTCTTGATATTAAGAAAAGGATAGCAGAAAATAAATGTGCTTGCCACATGAAAATATGAGAGATTTTTAGCAGCTTCATGTAAAGCCTTGAAAAGGAAAAGTATGAAAAATATTTTTATGTCTCTTTGCAAGTCTATGGATGATTTTTTTCCTATCTCTTATAAATATTTCACCCATAAAATTGTAAAGTAGGGGAAGGATGAAAATACCATATTTCTGTACCGCTGTGTTGAAAAGCATAGAACATGAATTCACGCAAGTGTAAAGAGACATTTTTTTCTTATTTTGTTGTCATTTCCTCAACCTACCTTTGCTATTGTTTTATTTGAATACGCAAAACATATTCACCTTACCAGAGACAATGCCTTAAGATACATAACAAAAAAAAATGCTCGACTCTGACAACGCACGAAGCTATCATTTATGATGAATTGAAAATCAATTTATATTCAACCTATCCTTCTGTATAGTATATCTATATTATAATATTATTCATAGCCTTTAAAGCTCCTTGTATTTTTTTTTATTAAAGTTAAGGAATTTATAATGAAAAAAAAATTTCATAACGACATTTTAGCTTTTACTTTGAGAAAGGCTTAGCCAATTTCCTGCTTTCTCGTTTTCGATTTTTGTCTAGATCAAATCAAAATGCCTTTAAAACATTTATGCTTATGCTGTTAAATGATTTGGGATTCAAAAGATTCTCACTCTTCAATCGATAATAAATAAATTTATAGTACTTTTTTATTTTTTGAAAAAGAAAACGAACAAAATAAGAAGAAATAGAAAAATTGAAAAGGCCTCGTTATATTGATCGAGGGACTTTAGCGCATTTTTGTTGCAGCGATTAGCATTTGATTAACATGTTAAGGCAAAGCAGCTATCAAAATATGACAAAAATATTTTCTTAAAAACATTTTAACTCATTACACGCCTTATTTTAAGTACAAAATTATGTGTATTATTTACGTACGTTATTTAATCCAATGAAAATTTTTATTTAAAGGAAGTAACAATTTTTTTATAAATATGTTCAATATGTTAAAATTCAAATTTTAAGGGTTCCTTAAAAATTTGTAATAATAGAAGTAGTCACAACAAAATTAGCAGGTTGCACTGGGTTGCACTGTGTTGAAATAAAAAAAAACAATTAAAGTATAATCCTATTGTTTTAAGTTCTCTAAATGCTTGAGCGCCATAAAACTCGATATAGATGAGATAATAATATATACCCAATATCTCTGTGATGTCTGGTTAAAAAGTTATTTTTCGTCCGAACGAACGAACAAAATGCATCATTAATAAATACATGTTTTCAAAAATGCGTTAGAAATTGAAAGTAGTAAAGCACAAGAACGATGGATTTTCATTGAAGATGAAAAGGGCTTCAGCCCCATGTCACAAAATCTAAAGCGCGTTTTCTCTTTCTTTCTTATTGTTATTTCACATATATATATAGTCAAACATACAAGTGTGTATAGAATACAAAAGGAGGGGAAGAGAGCAACATAAAATCCTCAAGCGAATATTTACGAGCTTTTGATCTTAAGCTTTTACATGGCACAAGGAAAATCTCTTTATGACGATAAAAAGATCAACTTTAAGAGTGTTGCTTTGCATGGAAGAGAGCTATGCTTATATTGCTAACAAAAGAAATATCCTTCCTTCCCTTACATAATGCACAATTGAATCTCACAGAAAGGGAAAAAAGTATAGGATACAATGTGCATGCTTCAAGGCTAAGTCAAATGGAAGCCACATTGGATATTTATAACAGCACACAATCATATACGTACAAACATTGCTTACATTACTGGTGAATCCAGTTGTTAATGTTTGGAAAGGCACCGAAAGGCAAAGAAGCATATAACATGTACTAAAATTTCAAGTGCTTTATTTTGCTCACATGAACAAAACCCAAATGCAAAAGGAAATAGGATTATTGAAATACAGACATGAAAAAGTATGTAATGCAATTCGCGAGTTCATACTTATGTGAAAAAGAGGCGTTCGCGTATAGTATTAAGCAATTGTTTTAATGCTTAGTTTGGACTTTAAAGTTATGCAGTTGTTACATCATGTTCATTTAATTTCTAATCACGACGTTTAAGTTCTGTGATACTCGTGATACTTAAAAAAAGCTTTCATGACGTGTGTTTTGCTATTTCAATTACTTTTCATCTGCTATCCTTAAAACACAAAAAGTTTTCTTCATCACTGTAGGTGAAAAATATTTTCGTTATCTTAGACAACCCACACGTTTAATTATAACTTATATTCTGTACGGTATTACTCTAACATTTTCACGAATGATTAACCTTTTATTATTTTCTTGCTTAAAATAAAATAAAAACCTTTGAAATTTAAAATAATTTTCTCCAATTTTCTCCTTAATGAGTTTAATATATCCGCATTTTAAATTCACAGAAGTATTTATTTACTTAAAACTTTTCACAAAAATTAAGAATTTCACGCACTTTAAATTTTTTTAAAATAGGCATTAGTAAATGAATAGGCAGAAGCAAAAACTAATTTTACAAGTTTTTCATTCATTCAACTTATCAGATGAGATAATATCTAAACGACAGCCGAAAAGTTAAGGATGAAAATGAAAGCATAGAGAAGATTAAAGAACTCTGCAATTATTCGAATCAAGTTGATTACAAGAGAGATGAGTGAATCTATTGAATATTCATTAGAGAAGTTTGTCTAACATTCATTTTTATTGGGCAACTTCGACACAACCCATTCCATATAATTAACTTTCACATTTTCTCCCTTACAATTAATTTTATTTGTAAGTAAAAAGAAGATGATGGTAAAAAGCATTTTTGTTTGTTGAACTTTTCTTTCATTTATTTTATAAATACATCCCATTCGATAAGTGGGAAATATGCAGATGGTGTGGACAGAATAGCAAAAAAACCAATGAACAAACATATGTTCATAAAATAGAAAAACCCAATGTATAAGTTTAAATTTATTTTATATTCAGTTTTAATTCCATAACAGACATTTCTTTTAATTACATTATAAGTACTTAATAATTGCAACTTAAAGATTATGTTTTATAGAACCTCAATAATCTACTAAAAATACTTTAAAATTTTGGTCGACAACTCGAAAAGTTTTTATCATTTGAAAGACATGAAGACATACAAAACATTAATTTCAAGAATTCATATCAGCTTAAGGAGTGTTAAAAATTGTAAAATTATATGCCGATATTTGATATCATAATATATGTTGGAAAACGTGATGGCACCAAAAGATATCGTTCAGGCAAATTGTTATCAAGTTACAATATTACATATGGGATGTGAAGGTTAAGTATTTTATTTCTTACGTTACCAATATTGTCTTTTATAACTTCTTTCAATAATGGTTTTAGATGCATATCATAAGATGAAGCTTCACATACAATTTTTTTAAATGTACATTTAAAAGTATTGATTAAATTGGATCTTATTTATTACGACACACTTATTCATGTTCTATCAGAAAAAAATTTTTGAATTAATGACAAAATATTCGAAAGTTTAAAAATCTTTAGAAAGTTTAATGCATTTAAATTCGATCAAGTTATAAGAAAAACACAGCATAAGATTTTTAGTTGAATCAAAAGGATAACAATTTGCCAAGTTTAATGATTTAGAAATCGATATAATTTAGTTACTATAATTTACCCAAACTGTGAACCGTGGAGATGATAAAGGAGCAAGAATGAAGGAAAATAATATCCCAGAAAAAGGAAATGAAGGGGAAGAAGAGAGGATAGACAAAGGGGAAGGAAAACTTTTCCATTTGATTCAACGAGGCTTTTATTATTTTCATTATTTTTACAACACAAAGAGGAGTGTTAAAATAAAGAAAAGAAACAAAAAGAAAAGATTTCACCGGATAAATGAAAATGTCGAAGTATGATTGTGGGAAGAAGTAACATTATTTTATGCTTTGTTTTCTTTTTTTCAAGCATTTACACTTTGACATCCAACATCCAACACTGTTAAACAGCGTAAAAAGTGAAACGAAAGAGATTTATGAAAAAGTAATATTCCTTTTTGTTTTATTGAAGTAATGAAAAGTTGATCGAGCAGTTTAAACTCTAATAAATAAAAAGAAATTCAAAGGTATTGGAATTTAATAATTGTAAATAAGTTCAAAAAATAATAATTTATGAATTTGCTCATTAGGCAAAAAAAGTTTTGTCTGTGAGAAAATAGTGGATTTATTTGTTTTGGTCACTTTTCTCACAAAAATTTTCATTCTTAAAAAAAAAACAAAAAAAAAATTGAGAATAAAGTTCACGAACTAGTAATTTCATCTATGTTTCCTTCGGTTTCCTTGAACAAATAATAAAACATAAAAATGCCAATATCCTTTACCTGTTTTTCTTTTACATAAGCATACTATCAAAATAAATATGATCAGCATTAAACTAGTATCATTGCATACCGAAGCATTTTATGACATTTTCCTTCTTTATCAATACGATTACTGAAAATAAATGTTCTCTTTTGTATTTGCTCAACGACTGATAGTAGATAATTTTATGCACCAATAAAATTTTTTATTCGTGTCCCATTCCAATTATGGTTGCTTTTTATCTATTCAGTTCTTGTCCTACCCTTAAAATGATTTCGTTTATATTTTCAAGAATAAATGCCATTCAATCGTCTGGGAATGTTATCAATAGCAGTCATAACAAATTTAAAAAATCACTCCTAAAATGTCATCACGCTCATTTAAAAGTAAAAACAAAAAAAAAGGAAATCATTTTTGTGCCCGTTTATGGAGTGAGAAATAATTTCTTGGAATGACTGCAATTTAGCTAAAGCTTCATTCATTATCGTAAACGTGAGTAAATGCGTTTTAACTTTGTTTTTATATATTTGTGTTTTTTTAGCATTATGTTTTCTGGATTTTCTGAATTTGAAACTTATAAAAAATGAAATTATCAAAAAAATGAAAATGAATCATTACTTATTTTTCATTAAAAAATTACATGCATTTTTGACGAAGTGATCAGTATTTTTTGACAAAAAAATGTGAGTCAATGAGCAATAGCTCCAATAGTTTGCCTTTAGCTAAGTGTTTTTGTTGTATTTAATAAAATATAAAACATAAGGTTCAAAAGTTTTTTGTATTTTAACACGTCGGACAGTATAATTAACAATTCTGTTTAATAACCTTTTTCTTGAATTCAAAAGAATTTTTGGTTTAACGGTTTTTAAATTCAAATATTTTAACGGTTAAACGAACGAAGCTAATAAAACAAACCCGAGCTTTCTACGATTTCTTGTTAAAAAGTTTTTCTTCTGCCGAACGAACGAACGAACAAAGTGAATTATTAAGCTATCTTTTAGAAACAAGTTTCAAAAATGCGTTAAAAACCTGAATTAAAATCACCAAAAATCAATTAATTATCAATTTTGTTTTTATTGAATTATTAACCTCAATCAATTTTTTGACAGTTCATACATATGCAATAATTTAATTGTACTATATAGCCTTTATAGACAGACCAGCCAACAAACAAACACATTTGCAGGAATACAAAACTTAGAAATTATTTATTTAATAACCGCAAATATAAAATATAAGATTTTTTATTTAAAACCAAGGGAATAACTTTAACATATTCACTTGTCTTTCAATTTAGCACAATCAGTACATTTTTATAAGAATACCATATTATTTACATACCTCCACCTTAACTGTCTCTTGTCCCTTTATTCGCAGCTAGAATGAGAAAAAGAAGATGGTTCACGATAATAGCAGTAGCCAAACGTCTTATATCATTGACTCACCCCAACTGACATGAATAGGATGTTGTAAGACGAGAAATTGCGCATTATAAGGAGGCACAAAATTATCTTGTTATGATAAGAAGGATATCTGGAGGATTAAAAAATTTCCTTTGCCATGTTCGACTTCAATTTCAGTTAGGCAATAGCAGGGCATAGTTGAAATTATATTTATTAGTGTACGTATTTTATGAGTACGTATGTATATGTATGAGCAGGAATCTGAGAGTGTAAGGAATTTTTTATGCCAATGTTAGGTGAATTCAACAAAAGAAAGCAGCAAAAAATATCCAACAAAAAGAAAAGAAGATGACGAAGCGTAGGAAAGACACACACTTAAAACACGAAGGCATTTGACAGTCATTCTTAATGGGAATCTGCTGTTCTTGTTTTCAAGAATAATTAATGTCCCTTTTTCTCTTCTTTTTTGTCCTTATTGCCGAATAAATTTTGCAATTTTCTTTCCTCACTTCTCGTCATTGTTCTTAGTATAATTCACTCATTGATGCGCCTACAATATTATGAAGCAAAAAGTGAACTGAAAAAAGAACAAAATTGAAATGAGATGGAAATTTTCATAATATAATCGCTATGATTTTCTAGTCATAGATTTTTATTTTGTAAGAACCACCGCCACTCTTATTAGCGCATTTTTGAAAACTTGTTTTCTTTTCTTTGTTCGGTCGCCTGCTCGGGCAAAGATAAACTTTCAAACTAGACATCGTAGAAACTTCATATTTGTTTTTTGCATTAAAAGCACTTCAAGTCAAAAAACTTTATTTTATACCGTTAAAAACCTACAATTCCACTCTTTTTGATGGTGCATACACAGATAGGCTGACCATCTGCTTGGTTTTTCTGAGGACAGTCCTCTATTTTTTAAAATTTAAACACGTGGATGTCCTCTATTTTTTTCAAAAAATATCTAGTCAAATAAGTGAAAACTAATTTTAATTTGGACTTCGTAGTAAGACGATATTCAGTTGCGACTACAAAAAAGATGTATATTTTTAACCATCTATTAAGCTCGCTTCTAGAGCACAGTAATGCTTTTCTGATTTTTTGTTTCATCTCGTATATCCTTTAATTATTTTTTTAAACTAACGTTAAAAGATGTTTTTTGTAAAAAACAAAATTTTTTAAAGTTTTCATACAACGTTTACAAAAAAAAAATCTTTAAATTTTAAAATCGATTTCGCAATCACGAACTCAGCATTCAAAAGAACTATACCCTAGCGAGACTAACTAGCAAATTGCTAGTCTTTCTATTTTACTACTTGCAATTTACTAGTTATTATTAAGACAACTTACTATTAGTAAATTACACTTACTATTTAATAGCAAATTACTAGCAAATTTCCATGAGAAATGTTTGATCAAATCTTCTTAAGTTCGAATCCTACGAAATATCATCAAAAAAAGAATTTTTTGCATCATAAAAAATTTTGTTCTAAATTTGGCATTTGCCATATACTTCACAAGAGCGCGCAGAAATCACCTTTATAAGGTCGATCCAAATTTGTATGAGACATTCAATTTAATTATTTATCTTCCTCAGGTTTGCGTGCGAGTCATAAGCGTTCATCAGTGTTTGACTTAATTAAATTAAGTCTTTTATTTTTTTCGTAGTATTAGTGTACTTTAATTAATTAAACTAAGTACACTTACTAATACTTTTACAATAATTTACACAAATAAAAAAATCAAAAAAACACGTGGAAATCAACGGTTATATTCATTTAAATTTTTTACAAATTTGCTAGTAAATTACTAGTTAAATTGTAAGCGAATTGACTAGTCAATTAGCAAGTGAAAATGCGGGTCTTTGGCGATGATTTGAACTTGGATTTTGACTAGTAAATAGCAAGTAGCAAATGGAAAGTTATCCAGTAAATTACTAGGAAATTACTAGTAAATTTCTGCTAGGGATAGTAAAGATAAAATTTTATTAAATGTATCATAAATAACAACTTGTCTTATTTTGTCCTGCAGTTTGATCAAAAGTCAATAGTCAGTTGTGACTTTGACTGACTGACATCATATACAAATAGTGTCCTAAAGCCGACAAAACATCCGTCATAGAAATATGTTTTGAAATTTTTTGTTCAATAAGCATTTCAAAGCCAATGAATGGACATTGAAATTAATGAAAGGTAAAGTAATAAAATTTATATCTCACCCTCTTTATGATTATTACTTATCATAATATTTTCAAACTCCGCATAAAATTGTACTTTATCATCAATTTCAATTTCGCTGGAAATGGTATTATTATAATATATAATTTTTCTTTCACTTAATTTCTATATAAATAATGTAAAACCGCGGCAAATTCTCTTCTTACTCATTCATTCAACATAATATAAGTATTGTAATTCGTTAGTATAATTGATATTGAATATAATTGGTATCAATCACGATTCAATAATGGAAAATTGCGAAATAATTTTTTTCTCCATTTCCTCCTTCACTACCTTCTCATTCTCTGTTTTTTCTCACTCCCAAGTCAATCTCATGCATAAAAACATTTCTTAATTGGAAGTAATTTTGAGGGATTTCTGAAAGTAATTTGAGCTCTTCCTACCACCGAAGATTATTGATTTTTTCCCTCAAACAACGCTGCTATAAAAATAAAATAAAATTGCGTAAAATCTCATCGTGAATTGGTGTTGAATGTAAAGCGTAATTCATAATAAAGAATATAAATATGCTTTTAAAGGGAATTACGATATTATGTAGTACGAAAGAAAACTTAAGATATTATTGTAACGTTTGAAAAATCAACCTATATGCTTTTATTATTGTCCAAAACGCATTTTGTTATTTTTTACATTTATATTTTAGAACAGCTTATATAAAGGATATTAAGAATTTACATAATTAAGTGCTTTTTTTACTTACTTACGTTCCATATTTTCTATAATTTTTTCAAAAATCACACAATTGGGAGCGTTTTTTATTAGATGAATCGCTGGAAACATAAGTAAGACATAAAAGTATAAAACAAAAAAAAGATAAAAATTGTGAGAACTCACTACGCACAAAATGACAATAAATGATATCGATTTATCTCGCGGTGTTGTGCACATAGTGAAGAAAGTAAGGGAAAATGATAGCAAGACTCTATGAAACATAAAAGAAGAAATTTTTAACAATAGAAAACCATCGTGTTTTTATTTTACTTCCTTATCTTTTTATTTTTATTTTGTTTTTCCCTTTTAGCCAGCTATTTTCTCACCGAAGGCTGTTTGACTATATTATGACTATAATGAATTATAATTAGGCGCAAAATGAGAAAGAAAGATGAAAAATAAATAAGTGAAAAAAACAATAATAAATGATATTTATAAATGAAATAACAGTGCCTTAATAGGAACTGGAGGATGAGGCAATGAGGTTTTCATTTGAAATCATCATGATCCTAACTCGAGAATTATATAGCATTAATGACGTATGCGATTAGGAGAAGAAGAAGAATAACAAAAAAGAGGGAGACAAATGGGTGTTTGTCTGTTGAAATGTCTGTTTCGTGGCTTTATATTTGACTTAATTTAAATGAAAGCAAAACCGCTCTTTTAACATTTATACTCATTTACTCACTGCTTAATTCGTTGTGCAAGTAGATATAAAATAATCGAGCAGTGAAAATCGCAAACAATAGAGAAAGAATTATAAGCATAAACAGTTGTGCATGCGGCCCACACTATATTACACAATGGGAACAGTAATTAATCATACTCCCAACGAATATCCTTCCTCAAACTGTAATAAATTGAGGAGTGGCTTTTGTACGATATATATTAGTATTTATATGTTAGTAAAATATTCATGAAGAAAAAACATTAATTTGTGTTTAATGATTCGACGGGCCCTTTCTGTCTTCCTATAGTTTCTCCAAACTCTCACTCTTACTTGGAAGAATATAATAGCAAATGCTATAATTCGCAGAATAAAAACAATTATTGGATCATTGCCTTTTTGACTTATTTAAAAAATAATTTAAGTTTTTTTTTCTCTAGAAATTAATTAAATAAATTTAATTTATTGAACTGTATATGTATTGCATGCATATATGTGGAAAAAAGTTGATCTGAAAATTAACAAGAAAAACATATGTTCGAATGAGGGAATGTATTCTTTTTTATTCGAATTATAGCCTGTATGTATTTGTTATTATTTTTAAAAAATCTAAATGTCGTACATTAATGGTTGCCTTTTAGTAAAGCACTAAAAATGCCTTCATGCCAAAAATACTGTACACTCAAAAAACAAAAATGTTAATTAAAATTAATCAATTTGCTTCAATGATAAACGAGACGTTCGTTTGTTTTCAATTTTTATTAATAACTTAACGACTTAAATGTTTGCCATCAAATTACATTTTCATGATCAAAAATTTTAAGGAAATCTATAGTGAATGATATGTATTTTTCAGTATATTCTTTGCAATACCTATTAGTTGTATTAAATTTTCTGTTATATTTGCTAATACAAAAACTAGCATAAAATTTATTTCAAATTTGCGACATGAAAATTATATATTTTTCACATACCAGATATATTTCGCGCTATACCATATTATTATGAATATACATTCATATGAGCGCTTTATTTACTTTAACAAGCAGTCAAACATTTACAATTTTCCTTTTTAACTTCTTCCGATATGCCGTTCTGCGTCATTCAAAAGTTTTTTATGAGGCATTCATAACACTTTTGTTCGTCAGTTAGTAGTAAATTTAATAATTCTTCCAACCATGTAATATGGTAGTCATGTTATAGAAAGAAAAATATACACATGATATGTTAAAGACAATTTTTCAAAGATCGTGACAAATTGGCTTATAGCGCTATAAAACTAAATTTTTTATAGAGCAGAAGAAGCGAGGAACATGTGTAATGTATCATATGTGATATTATGAATAATATTTTTTTTATAGAAGAAAAGTAACACAAGACGATAAAAATTGAAAGAAAAACTATGATCCGTGCGCCGATTGCTTGCCTTTTATGATGATGACATTATTTCGCATTTTTATGTCACCGGTTAAAAGAAACAGCAACAAAAAAGATTCTAAAGTATAGCATGTAATTATTAATATTTCATTAAAAAATTCAATTTTAAGGGAAAAGAAGTCGAATTGAATGTAATAAAGTAAGTGTATAATACTGATTATTATATTTCACATACTTTTTCAATATTTGCCGCTTTTCTCATACATGTATGTTCATTTTCCTCATCTTGCCTCCATTCATGCATTTCGCAATAACACACCATCGTCTCAATAAATCAACAAAGAATTTTTTATTAATATTTTTATATGCTTCATTCAACCATAAATCACCAAGGCGGTTTGCACATACATATAGATATAAACAATGCTGTTCAAGTTATTGCAAAAAAGCGTACACTTAAAGCTTTGAATTTAAATCTCAATTTGAATATTTTGCAGTGGTTTAAAATCAGTAAAATGTTTTTTATATCTTTCAAGTGTTAATGTGCTTTAATTTTTTTTAAAACCTGGGTAGTATATATATAAATGGAAAAACAATTTTTATTTGCAGATTCATAAGAAAAATAAAGAATCAAAATTTTAGGGACACTAGTAAATCAAAACTTAGAAGGTCATCATAATACCAGTATTTTATAGATATAAAACTTAATTCTTTTATTTGTTCAAAACTACATCATGAGTTTAGTAACATTTTAATTTTTTTTAAGTTTTTATGCGGGCACTTTATAAAATACTTTGTATTTTTTTGAATAAGTTTTAAACAATCTTTATTCTTTAAAATTTACAATGGTTTAAGTGATTTGAATTTTTCATAAAAATTGTATTATAAAAGTTTTTTTTAAGTTTGGTTCTTTAGAAAGTTTTGATAATTTTGAAGTCAATTATTTGACCAAACCGAACCAAATAATCCTATTTTAAGCAGTGACGGAGAAATTTTGCAAATGTTATTACTAGCAGCAAGTGTGGCGCGAAAAGATTAGAATCTTACTAAAAAGATTCACCAAAAATAAAATAACTAGTATGATTGAAACTTAATATTATTACAAAAAACTTTATGGGAATTGATACTTTTTCACTTTTCATACGACAAACTTTTGGATATGCATTTTGAACTTAATTTTAAATACATCGTAATTTTCCAATAATATTCTCAATAGTATTATTAAAATCAATCGAAAACTTCACAATTGATTTCAATTCAAGATCTCTTGAGAATACAATTAATTTAACAGTTTTCTTTTTCATTATTTTCCTATTTTTTTCTTCTTTTTTTTTGTATGTGATTCCATTCTTATATGAATTTATATCATCGTGTTTAACAATGAAAAAAAAGAAGCTGAAAAACAAAAAATCTAGGATGTAGCATCCACATGAAATCTAAAAATTAAATGTTCATTAATGAATTTGTTAATCTCAAATGTTTACTTACGTGATTTAGTAATCTCCTCCTCTAACATTGCTCTCATATCATTATGTTTCCAACATGTTCGTTTTTAAAACTCTTCATCATTACGTTTTGCTGTTTTAGTACAAACAGTTCATGCTGAATTTTTTTTCTTTCCTTTTCTCCCCGCGTTGATGAGAAAAGCACTTCAATGTGCATGAATAATACTGCATGCAGTATATAGAAACAATCACATAGCGACAAATGTTAAAATTGAGGTTTCATGTTTGCAGAAAAGCAAGCAGTAGCAATGGGAAAAAAGTGGAAAATCTTTGGTTGTAGCAGCTATGCATGTATACATATTTTATATACATCGCTATTTAAAATGGAATGATCGTGTGCTGTTTCCCTACAAAAAGGTATATAGAATCATGGCTTTGATTACTTTCTCCCATGTTTTTATCTCTTTTTCTACCAACTCAATGCTAGCGAATTTCGCTACTGTTCATTTATATGGTTTGCTGATGCAAATGTTTGTATTTCTCTCTTGAATATCTTTTTGTGCATTTTTTTATTATTAACATGTATTTGTGACCACTTTTTATCACCATGTCCTTTAAATCTCAGTGAATAAAATATCTACATTTATTTCATTCGACTGAGTTATACAGACTTTTTTAAATTTAAATTAAATATTCCAAAATTATCATATTTATAAATGTAGCATAGTGTCGGGAGAATATAAGGCTTTTGCATTTCATTAAAATTACAACCTGACAAACGGCAACAAAATTTATCAAATGTTTCAACTTTCAATGTTGGCTTAATAGCATATTTGCGTTATCATTTTATCCAAAATCGGATCTGTCTTATCATGAATTTTCTTGGATCCGCTTGGATCAAATAAATTCGAGTTAATTTAATGTATTCAAATGTAGAACATGATGTGAATATGAAAAATATATTTATTCAAAAAAATTAATGCAGTCTAATTTGTGACTGCTCAAAGAATGAAACTTTTCTGGAACATTTTTATTCTGCTGGTTTAAGTTGTAACTTTTCTTCAGTTGTCATTGTGCAGTTTCATATACACTTATGAGCGTATATGAACGTTATATAAAAGAAATGAGAAAAATCTTAAATTATTCATGCTACATGTTTCTTATTTCAGCGTATAAAAACTTTTTATTTGCTTTTTTGCAAGTGTATTCTGATTAAATTTCAAAAGAAAAGATATCAGGATATGATTGCATATCTACATGGCTATTTCTACAGTTGATATTGGATTCCAACTCATTGTTCTCTAAAATTTATTTTGCATTTTTTTAAATAAAAGAATAAATACTTTCATATCATTCTTCATAAACTTCTTGGTAAGGGTCTAAAATAACAGAAAAAGGATATACAATATCATAGCCAGATACTCATACTGTCGTCGATTTACTCTCAACAAATATTCAAAAATTTTCGATCAACACATCTGTGGAATTTGCGATGAAGATAAAGAGAACACTTTCAAATTTTGGATGTTTACATTGTGTTAGATACGCAAATAACAAATAACCATCATCATTTCACTGAGTTTCTTCGTTTGCTATTTAAAGTTTCTCTTTATCTTGAATTCTTCTTTTTTACTACTTATCTCATCACATGATTATTTGCATGAACAAATTCAAATGTTTGATGTTGGGCTGATGAACGCAATGAAAAAAAAAGTTCTAGAAATAGGCTTATTTGGACATGCATGCATTATCGCATGATATTGCAAAACGTTTTATTGATTCCTAGTTGATTTTTGAATTCGACTATGATTTAGCAGTTTTTCCAAACTGAAAAAGATGAAAAGTAAAAACAGGAAAATTTGTCTAACATAAATAGATTATTAATAAGTTTGATATTTGTGTAATGAAAGCTAAGCAAAGCCGAGCATGGCTATGTTTTGTTCTTAATAATCATTGCGATTAAATTATAAAAAAAAAATAACGGATAAAAATCAATTTTTTATTTTACTAAAATCCTATTTCAAATTTTAAATTTATATCCCCATTAAAGCCTTACATATTTTTTTTGCTCTCGTCTCACTTAACGAAGGACTTACTCAGTTATATATAATATTGTATAAAATTAAAATCTTAAAAATGTTTTTTTACCGAATTTTTAAATATTGGAGATTATGTATGCTTATAAATATCAATATTTATTTTTTATATAAGTGTATGATTTTGATATTTATTGGAAATATGAGTGAGAAATGTGAAAAGCGCTATATCAGGAGCATCTTAATTTCAAGGAGACGTACAAGAGTCAGAGAAAAAAAAAACGACAAGGACATACAATAGTTTTGTATTCATATCACAAAATATTTATGCCGAAATTTGTATATTTTGTGTATACAAATAAATGCGAATGTCAATGGAATATACAAACTATCAACAGAATCTCGATATGTCATCGACCGAGAAACGATTTTGTTTAACCAAATTAGGGAAATGTCATTTGAATAAATAGAGAGAATGTTATTTTTGAAATATATATGAGATGCATTGTGATGCCAAAACATACATTAAAACAGTCTTTGTAAATGCTTTTATTTTTTCTTTAGAAACAACTCTCATTCTACAATGTAAGTTACGATTGAATTGTACCTCATAGTAAAATTTACACATATTTTATCATATATTTTTTTTCCTTTTTTGTTATTCATACATTTGTAATCTTTACGAATTATTTACGGAGCAGAAATCTGTTTTCTCCTTTTTATACTCGATACGCTTTGCAGGAAAATCCCCTTGAAAAAAATCATACTCGTACGTCGAATAGAAGGAGGAAAAAACAATGGATGGATTATCGTTAAAACCGCTTTGTTCCATGTACATATGTTTTGATATCTACTTAATAACTTGTTCGAAATACTGTTGCAATGAATACTGAAATATTTCTCAGATCAAACAATCATCATAATATGAATTAGCTTTCTAAAATATAAATAAAAGTAAATTTTTTGACAAAGTGTCGTTTAAATAATATGTAATGTTTAAGTGGCTCTCGTATTATAAAAATATTTTTTGTGAAAAAATTAAAAGTCTAATTTTTTTGTTCCTATAATAGGAATAGTTGTATAACAAAACAAAACATTACAAAATAATTATTTTAAATTCTACAAAAATGAATATTTTATAAACAATTCCTTTCAGTAGTATAAGTATGTATAAGAATGAAAAAAAAAATATTTATTTGAAAACTATTGGCAATAAAACGAAATGATTTTTATGCTGAATAATATATGCTAAACAAAATATGAATATTGAAAGATAGGAAACGTCAAAATGTAATGAAGGAAGCGGATCCATAAAATATTTTCACGAAATAACTCTATACAAAAATCTGAAAAGAGAGGAAGCAAAGTAAAGAGACAAATACATAAATCATCATTTTCTGGAAAAGAAAAAAAAACTTTTGAAATTCCATAAACACATTCACATTACATGGAATATTTATTTCGTAAATATTTTCCATACATTTATGTCACTTCTCATGGCAAAATAAAAAAATAAATACGAAAACAGAGATGACAACAATAGCAGCACGCTAATGTGTTAAGAATAATTTCTGGGATGAAATTGAGAATTTGAACTTTATTTAGCTAAACATGCTCAAATAAAGAAGGGCTTTCACCTTTTATACTTATTTCATGACAATTTATGAACAACATTGAAAGTTGTTTTGATATTTTGACCTACTCGTGTAAGGTTAAAATATTATTGAAATATTGATGGTTTGTTGATACGCTTAAAGGAAGTGGAATATATTTATATATGAGTTGTCTGTTTAACCTACCAGCAATATAAGTATAGTATTATAACTTTTAATCCAATAATGTGTCATGTTGATATCGACAAGAAGCGCAAGACCTATATTGTATCATATTATATTTAATATTGAATCCTTTTAACAGATTTTCGACGGTAATAACAAATTATAATTATTGATTTATGAGAACAAGTTCAATAAGTTTTACACAAAAGCAAAAAAGGGAAAAAAATTCAATCTTTAAAAATATCATGTAGAATATGAATACTTTAAATAGCTTGAAAATGATGAATGAAAAAATTTCCCGGTATTGCAAAAAATCTTCATATTTTTCCTTCTCTTTTCAAGAAAAAAAACAGGATGAAGTGAAAGAGTAAAGAATAAATTAAAGAACACGAAGATTTGAAAAAAAAGCAAATGAGAAAATATCATTTGCCAACCTGAATAAGCTTTTCTATACCTGGGTATTGTATCAATGATGCAAATAAAATAAACTTTAAGACAAAAAAGCATTATAAGAGATAAATGAAAAAAACTAATATGGGGTAAATTTTCATATGGTTTCATTTATTCTTTTATATTATCAACAAGATCTGATTAAAGTTTTTGAATGGCAAAACTTTAATTTTTGCCACAACTAATTGAGCTTCATCAAAAATATGGTGTTGTTTTCATGAATAAACAAGTAGACTATTAACTGCGTCTATTATTCTAGTTTTGTTTCCTTTTCAAACAAATGAATGTCTAGAAAACTAAAATAAAAATCGATTTTCTACTTACTATGGTTTATCTCAATGAAAGAAATTTAAAGAATTAAAACAGAGAAAAATGTAAAATGAATGAAGCACAGAGAGTATAAACAATAGAAATCAAATTTGCATAATTTCATAAATTGTATACAGACACGTTTTAATGAGCGCTTGGGTTTTTGTTATTTTCAGTAAGCATAGAGATACAAACGTCCGGAACGATCTGCAAACATTAGTTCGAAATGGAATTTTATCATATGATAATTTATGACAAATAAGAGCACACACATGCAGAGAGAGCGAAAGAGAGAGCAGATTACGAAAGCAGATAGTTGGAACATAGAGTAAAACATTGAATTTGAGTTTTCTGTACTCCGAATTTGGATTAAGAGAAATTATAAATGCAAATATGTGTGCATAAAACTAGGAACATAAGGAAGAGACGAAAGGAAACCAAACTATAGAAAGCAATGTTCAAGTATTGTTTGAGAGGTTTTATGGACATTGGTTACAGTTCAAAAAGTTTCTTATGGTTGATATTATTTTTCTCGAAATTTATATGAATCTCTCTAAAGTAAAATCACAATTTCCATTGAGTAACTCTACTCCATTAGGCAGTAATGAATTTGAATGAAATTTATCTTGAAAAGTAAAACTTTTATATATAAAAATTGCTTAATTGTAAAATAATTTATTTTCTGGTTTTTTTATGTTTTAATATTAGAAATTATAAATATGTTTTTTTTTGCATAAATATCCATGGCGATGAATTAAAGAATCAAATGGGATTTAAAACATGTTAGATATATAATATGAACATTTGTCTGCATACCTTATAAAGAAATTCAAATGAATACAAAATAATTTTTAACTTAAGGCTCATTTAAAACGCAAGTTAAAATTACTATTTTTTTGCACATGCATTTAATAGAAAACTCTTTATATGTAATGAAACACAAAATAATACAGACAAAGTGCAAAAAGCTCTTGATAATAATTCATAAAAAAAATGTTAATGAACAAGATCACATGTGCTGAAGTTGAAAAAAGCATAAGCGTAGTCATGAAAGTCAAGAGGAAAAATACTAAAGAAATGAAAGGATGAATATTTGCTATACGTCACATGTATTTATGCTTTCAATTCATATTTCAATGTAGAAGCAAAAAGAGAAAAATGTAAGTATGCAAGAATATATACGTTAAAGTAATATATGTAGATATGAATATATCCATATTAGGAAGGTATTTTAACGTGAATACAATTTTCTTCCTTCATCTTTATTTCTTTCGTTTTCTTCAATTTACTTTCTTGACTGTTAAGGTTCATATTTGCATACCATTTTTAGATTAGATTTGTATTTTTAATAAGAACTCTGCGTAGCTGCTGTGCAACATATTTTATGATCTGAAGAGAATACTAAGAAAATTAAGAAATGATTCATTTTGTGGGTGAAATTCTTTACTAACCTTATTGAAATAAAAATTCTTTAATGAAATCAAATTAATGCAAAACTATCGAACATTATTTCATTTGTCGATAAGGGGTTTTTTTTTCTTTGAAAATAAGAATAAGAATTACTGACATGCTCTCTTACTTTATTTTTTATTTTAAATTTGCTTTAAGCCTTGTTGATATATGACATACGAACTCTTGTAATTGTTAAGCAATAACAGGATTAAAAAAAAAATCAGCACACTTGATAATATAAACGGTAATTGAAGCCTCTAATAAGTATTACATTTTTATGAAAATATTAATAGACATTTGAATATATAAGGTTTCATTAAGTACAAAAATATTATGAGAGTTTTCGCTTACCAAACTTGAGCAAAAAAGAAAAATGATGAATAATGCAAACTAAAACAAAAAATTAGCATTTAAATTATAATATGCTTAAAATATGGATTCATTTCGTTTCGCACTTGAAAAATATTTTTACAGAATATTAAATAAAATTTTTGTTATGTTGCCTTTCTCTTCATACATTCTCATTTCATTCGTTTTCTGTTCCTCGAGCGTATTATTCCATCTATTCATCAACAACAAATTTTACTCTGTTTACCTAAATAATATACGTCTCATTCAGTTGAATTTTAGAAAGTCAAGTGCCTCCAGGATTCGTGTTTACCACAACTCCGCAATAGCTCTCAAGAATTTTCCTCTCCATCATCATAATATCTTGTCGGTTCGTCAAGCTCTCTTGAATAATAATAATAATTTTGTTTATGATATGCAAATTGTATGCATGCAAATTTTTAGTACAACTCTGACTCGGTCATTATTATATTGAGTATAAGATGAAAATGGAAACAAAGGGAAATAAACTTAACGAAAAGGCTTCATTAATAATTATAAACTTTTTGCCTTTCAGAGTGATTTACTGTATTATATGATGTTATGCGGAGCTTAATATGTTAATTTGCAAGGAAAATTCTTCATGAAAAATTTCTATACATATATAAAGATATAGATTTATGGTAAATATGTATGAATGTATTGGTGTTATGAGAATTTTTTTCTAAAGACTAAAAATTTTTCTATCATCATTCTCTACATCTAAATTAGAGAAATTCATATCATGATGATTACATACTAACTGGGCCATCCGTTTACTAACAGAAATTCTATATACATAAAATATATTATAAACATATGGTTGACCAGAGCGTTTTGTTGTCGTATGCTATTTATGTTAATTGATGGTAATATATTTATTGGTTTATGGAAATTAGCTTCCTTTAACCTCGTCCTCATAAATAAACATGTTATGAAAAGGATTTTTGGCCCTAATATTTGAAAAGTATAAGTCATGCATGAAAATATTCTACATACATGTGTTAAAAGAGCCTAAAGGGAAAAAAATTAAAGAGATTAAAGTCATTCTAATTCAAATTTTCTCTTATCGCTTTTTTTTGTGTTTCGTTGGAAAAATGAACATGTAATATTAGAAAATAATTAATTTCGAGGCGAATCTACAGAGGTGGATGTTATTCTTATATTTTAACTTCGCTAGAAACTATCAGTAACTATAAGTAATTCATTGGTGTAGATACAAAACCAATTTTTCAACGTAAAATTTAAAGACACCAATTGGGATTTCTTTTTTTAAAAAAAAATAACGAAGATTTCCAAATAATTGAAAATTTAACGAGTATTTTTTCAACAAATGTCAGATCTACATCAAAAAAAAGAAAACAATTTCATTTTGAACAAATAATCGTTATCATCATCATTATTTCGATCAATATACAATTTGCTCGTCATTTTTTCTTTTCTACGATGAAGCTAATATATTGTCAAAAGCGATGGAAAGCAAAATCAAGTATCAAATTGCTCTTTATATCAACAACATTGAAAAAAAAATACATTTAAGGAAAACAAGAGAATCAAAAATGCCTGAAAATGGTTTTGATAGAAAGCTTTTCTTCAATTATTTGAAAGATTTTTTTACGTAGGATTTCTAAAAAAGAAAATAAATCAAGAATGAATAAAACTTTTGATAACAAATAGATAGCCAAATTGTGAGCATCTAAACACGAAATTCTAGTCAATAGATACGTTGAAGTGAAAACAAACATTCCAGTATGTATAATTCATACAAATACGTTCATTGTTCATTTATGTCTCAGATTGCATACATTTTCGATTTGAGTATCATTCTAGAGATTTTTGTAGCTCAGATGACAAAAAATTAAAATTGAACGTGGCTTATATACCATGTTTCCAATATCAAAGTGACTCATGTACGTACATATAAGCTGTGTTTTATGCATTTCATTTACATATTTTGTTACTATCCTTCGTATAATAAAAACCCTCTACGTACGTTTATGAAGAAGTGAAGTAAAGAATATATGTCATATTTTTCGATTGCATAAAAATGTAAACATTCAAATTTTATGTCAACAAGCATAAACATATGCAAAGAATTTACTAAAAACTAATTTCTTTGAGCCTTTAAGTAATTGTGATAATAACACCAATCAATTTCTTTAATGTTGAAAACATCGAACTTCTAACCTATTATAAAATTCGAGTGAAATGAAAAGGGATTAAACTGTGGTGAATTTTATAATAAGCATGGCTGAGGAACCTTTAAGCTAATTTTCAACAATTTTCTTAGAAACTTAAAAAAAACATGGAAATTAACGTTTAAAAATTGTTTCGATATGATTTTTGCAAATTTTTCTCTCTAAAAGTCAAATAGTTCATCATGCTTTATTGAATCTATCTCTTACAGATATGCATTAAGTAAATCTATTGCTCGTTTTTAAAACAGGCATTAAAAAGGAGAAGAACATGCTTGTATAAGCAAAAGAATAATATATAAGTATGGATGTACAAACATATATAAAGTATACGTGTTCAATTCGTTTTTACACAGCTGGACATATCAATAAAATTCGAAAGAGTTTTTTTTTTATTTTGATTCAATGCACAGAAAATAAACGATTGCATGGGCTCTAAATATTCTACATACATATACAGCGTGTTGTCCATTTTACTTTTTCACTTCGACAACCAATTTTTCTCGCTACTTTTTGCATGCTTTGTTTCAACCCCAGTATACTAAAAATTTGCTTTCATTTTTCGCCAACTCAGGCCCTAGCACGTAGTTTTATGTTTAAATAATAAAAAAGTGAATGATCACCAGTGCAGCAAACGTGGAATTATTTTTTATTAAGTAAAAAACAAAAACAAAAAAGTTACGAATGAACGTGTATATATATATATATATATATACATACCGACAGATTCTTATATATTTTATGAAGTGTATGAAATAGAGGGTGGTAATGTGCGAAGTGATAGCAGAAGAACTGTAGCAAATTTTTTTTCCCATTTTTTCATGCTTAATCATTGAAGAAATGTGAAAGATTTCATCAATATTCTACTATTTTTTTTATACAACATGTGAAAAATATCTTGTAAATATGTGATAATCATACATTTTTAATGAATTCTTATTTAAAAATTTTAATATGAAATTTGATGAATTTGTGTAACAATTCATATGAACATATTAATTTTTAGGGTCACGATAATCTAATGCCTGTTCCTATGAAATCCAGGTTTATTATAAATAGGGTGACCATCTGCGTAGTTTTACAAAGGACAGTCCTGTATTTCAAAACCCTGTCCTGTATAAATTTGAAAATTTTGTTCCAAGTCCTGTATTTTTTTCAAGAAAATTTCCGTTAATTTTCAAATTTTCCTTTGTGTCCTGTATTTTTTTTGGAAATTTATCAAATGTCCTGTATTTTCATAAAAATTAGATGGTCACCCTATTTATAAATATAACAGTATAGTGTGTAACAAAAGTTTATTTGATTCCATTAGTCGTGAAATGACTTTACAAAATTTGACAGAAGAGAAATACACGTATTTGATAATTCAATGGTTATAAAATAATGTAATTCATACAAATAATTTATGCTGAGTGCGCTACCTTTTACTCGCTACATTACATAGTATACACATATACATTTTTCTACCCTCGCGTCATTAAAACAAGAGCACGCCTTAAATCAGTTGTAGGATTATCAAATTTTCTCGTTTATTGACTGATATTAAAAGTGATATATATCTATGTTATGTTGTGCTGTTGATATTTTACTGATTACTGTGCATTTTAGCCCAATGTTGTTCAATAAATAAACATCATGTTTAAATTTATATAGCTGTCGAAAATGCGGAATGTGTGTTAAATGTGTATTTCGGTCGAAAAGTTCATATCATTTGCAGGCAATAAAAAATATATATCAGAATTTTTTTTTATTTTATTCTGGTAGAAAATTTAATTTTTGTGTGTATCGTATGATTGAGGGTGTACGGCATTGAACACAGCGCTATCAGCTGCACATCACCTGGTACATAATATGAAAAAAGAAAATATAATTCATCATCATGCATAATTTCGACTCATTTCACTTTTTCTCTGAACATCTATGCATACATGAAATTTTATTATTTTCATATCCTTATGCACAATATATTTTGTTGTGTGTAACATATTTATTTAATATTATTTCATTGTTATATAAAAGAGAATGATATTCAGGTCTTTATAGCAATGTATTATTTTGATCATTTCAGATCAGAGCGAATTTAAAATGGTACGAAGAAAATATTTCTTCAGTATATTATATTTTATCACAAATAAAGCGAAACATTGATATAAAAAATGCATACATGCTCAATTGAATACATAAAAAATATAACAACAACAAGAAAACATTAAAGCATATAAAAAACGTTTAATTTAATTTAACTCAATTTAATTTAACAATGCTTAAAATGAAGGCTCAACCATGCAGTTTTCATATTTTCAGTATTTTTATTCAGCAATTTTCTCGAATCCGTTTTACTTCTCTTTTTTTTCATCTGCTCTCATTGTGTCTGGTCATAAATTTAAATTGTACAAGTTTTTGAATTAATTTAAAAATTTATTTTCTCTCATTTTTGTACATTCAATTTTTGCTACTACTTGTTCCTCTTTCTATAATATATTTTGGAAAAAAAAGTTGAAGGAATAAATTATGGAAGAGGAAAAGAGAATGATTTTTCAGACGAAAATTTATTGAAATTTTTCTTATTAATTCACGCGCAAGAGTATTATAATGCAAAATGTAATTCACTTATATATGAAAATATATATGACAGAGAAAAAGTGCTTCATAAAATAAATAAATAAAAGGGCTAGATGCGAGTTGTCGATAAAATGTGATTATCATAATGCATAAACTGACTGAACAACTCATGACTCATTCACTAATTTATTTATTCATTTCACATATGGTTTTGTGAGATATATGTATGATCGAAAAAAAGTAGAAATAAAGAGCTTGGAAAACAAATTTGTATTTAACTCAATTTCAATACCATTGCAATCCATCAAGATAATTTCAGCAATCGATCACTTGATAAACTGAAATTCGATTTTTCCTGTATTATGCTCATCTGTGGGTTAAAAGTGAGATAAAGATGAAAATGAAATTGTTAACCCTTTATTTGAATTATATTCTAATCAAATTTATTTATCTTGAGTACATTGAATCAGAGTTGCACTAAGATTATTCATTTTTAATTCATCGAAACTGTTGGAGTTAAAAATATATTTTTAATTTTATTTTTTTTTTAATCTCAAGCCTTTTTAAAATAAAAATGAAAGACTATAGACCAAACTATATAAAAAAGCAATTTAATAATATATAATCCACCGTTTTTTTTTTCTAAAGAAAAAGAAAATGAATTTTATTCGATAAAGTGTCTTTTAGCATTTTTGAAAATAATTCACAAATTTTGAGTCCTATGTAATTATTTAATGTACTTTCATGATAAAAAGCTGATTTACTAAAAATATCTTAGGATAAATACAAAATAAAATGAAATGATGCTTTAGTCTTATTTGATGAATACTTTCATCATGCTCAGTTAATTGGAAATTTTTGTTGGATGAAGTAAAAGGATTTTATGAGCTTACAGTTTACTCTTTTTCCATAGCAATTATAAACCTCATATTCCCAGGAAATCAGTACAAAAGCAAAACAAATAAAACCAAAGAAAATCAACGATAAAAAATCTAAAAAAGAAAAGCCAATGTTGATTTCAAGTAAGTTGAAATTAAAGAGATTTAAGGAGAAAAGCAAAGAAGAAAGGTTTGGAATAAAAGAAGCCATGAAAGGAGACTTTTATCTCATTAAATAAATATCTGCAAAATAGCATTTAACCTTTTTCACCCATCAGCTAAAAATACAAACACCAAAATTACAACAATATTGAATGTTGAAAGCGACCTTACTGCGTCTAAGAAAGGAAGTGAAATGGGAAAAAAACCCTTTTAAGAGTATTAAAAAATATTTCAGTGTGTTATTGAATGTTATAGCCTCAAATCAGTCATTCGACTCTTCAAGTCTACTTTGTAAGCATGAAGTCATAGAGAGACAGAAGAGAGAGGGAGAATGGGAGAAAATGAGACTACGATGGATGTTTTGAACTTTATAGCAATTTCAATATCTCTTCGATCTCTACAGCTGTCATCTGATTAGAACATAAATTATTTGGAAATTTCAATAAACTAAATGGCATTTCAGGTCGACCGGAGGTCGATATGTGTGTGTATGTGTGAACTGGAGTGCGGTTCGTTTTAAATTTGGAAGCTATTTGTTGGATTGCCATTTATTACTTTCTTCCACTAAGCGGATTTTTATTATCATTTTCTACCCTCAATCTTTGATACCACCATTAATGCGACAATAAATAAAATACATTCATGTAGGTAGTAATAGAGTAGTTAATGGAGTAAAAAAAGAAAAGAGTTTTTTCACATTGATGTAGGTTGCTCAATTATTAGGATAATCATTTTCGAACAGAAACTGTACAATCAACTTGATTAATTCATTTAAATTAAAATTTCTTTTACTTCTCAACTACCTATACAATTAGTTTGTTTTATAAGGTTTATTATTATTTTAATTATTTTACAAAATATATTATATTGATGCATTTTACTGAATATACACATTAGTCTTTAAAGATACAAAAAAAAATTTTTTTATGTTTTAATGGAATGAGTAGTCTTATGGAAAGTGTAATATAATTGAAACGCACCCAGACACTATGTGAAAATTCATAAACATACCCATGTCAAGAATTATTATACGCATCACTTGTGATTCATAACGATAATGATTTTATTTTCTCTGCCTTATATACTAAGCAAACATATTTCACATAAATATATATTTATATATATGCATGTTCGTATGAAAGAGAGAAAATAGTGTAAAGAACACTATGAAATGATAATTATCTTTGCATATGTATCGTTTCGGATGTGCCATGAAAATAAATAAACCATGAGAAATTAATTAATTGATTTAACAATCTAAATAACATTTGACGATGTTATACTTTGATGTGTGATGTTTGTATATATTTTATAGTTTATACACACAAAATTAATCTTAAAGTTGTCGTCTTATATTTAGGGAGTAGAAAGGTCGATACATAGCATTATTCATGATGTTCATAATGGATACTCGAGAGAAAATATAGTTATTTAAATTTTTTAAAGAATATTATTATGAAACAGATATGAAGAAGAAAATTTTGCTTCATCAAACAAATATTTTAACTTTATTAGCAAACATTATATGCCGTTGAATTTCCATATACATATTTATCCATTTTTTTAGGAGCCACGACAGACTTTGACTACAGAAAATCTTTCACGGAAGTCCTATAAATTTTTCTTATTTAATGTAAAATCTACAAATTTCTGAAAAACACTGAACTTCCACTGAACACAATTTGGACAAAACTGAGATAAAGTGATATTTGACAAAAGTTCTTGACTGATGCTGAATTTTCTCAGTCCATCTACGTATAAAGCATATATAAAATAACTATCATCGTATGCTTATTTTTAAATTTCTCATGAAATATAAAGTCAGTCATTACTTATGCTCATTATTGCTTTAAAATGTGGAAATGACTACACAATACCGCATTATAAATAACAGAAAACAAATTGCTACCACACCAAACTGCAGCCACGACCATATAAAATATGATTCAAAAATGAACTGGGAGCTACTAAGTCAACAAATCATTCACATACTAATTACTATCACAATGGATAAAATATATTTATAGTAGTTATGCTTGATGTTATTTAGGGTTCACAGTTTAAAAAAAATAAATCATTGTTTGTCGCTTACTTTCATAGCTCCGAATCGCTTTGTTAAATAATTAAATAATTTTCGAACAATAAATTATTATTTTTAAAATAAAATATCTTAAAACCTGCAAGTCGTTGTTATTATTTAAATTGTAAATTCGTCTATCATGACAAAAATTCACAGCATCAAATTCAACAATCCGTTGATTTATGTACAAAATCACGGCATCTTTCAAGCTATATAAAAACATAAACAAGCAATGAGTTACTAACACGGCAATTTTAACATCAAAAACATCTCCAACTTAACCTTTTGTTTTCACAAAAATTCTACCTTAGAGAGTTCTGATAAGGTGAAAGATATATTGTTGCACGAAAAAAGAAAGGAAGTAAAGTTAAAAGGAAGCAAAAGAAGCAATATATACTCACGGGCGCTTACGGACCAAAAAAAAAATAGGATTGCGTGACAGTAAAAGAATCCGACAGAAAGATTCATTGAATTTATCTACTCTGGAAAACAACGTCTCATTACTAGTGTCATTCCCAGTAACACCTATGTTGCAACAAAGTTCTGTCTATGAAACAAATATTTAAATACTGTATGGATACATGTGTTTCCTTAAGATGTCACGATATTGGAAATAATAGAAGAAAGAACACGTGATATTTGCCGAGAAATACAAATGAACGACATTAAAAATGATGTGTTTAAAACATTTTTAATACACAATTTTTTGTAATAAAATTGAATTTTTTAAAGCTGATGAAATGCAAACGTTTTTTCATCATTGACACACATTCTGACATAGATATAGAATATGAAAAGAAAGAAAGAAAACTTATTGCCGGAAACTTATTATGTACTGTATTACATAATCATCCATAATAAAAATATCATCAGTTGCAGAATTTCTTTTTAGCATTTGTGTGCTATCAGGGATTTATAAAATAAGATTTTTTTTTATTGTTGTCACAGATTTTATGTTTCCCTAAATAAAACATAAAGGAAGAGTAGACAGAACAAAAAAAAAATAAAAACAAAATCAAACTAAGTAACGGCTTAGTTCTTATCGCTTCTCCGAAATTGAGTTTGTTGTATTTTTTAAAAAAAAAAAAAAAACTTTTTGACTTGCTATGCTCCACATCTTTATATTTTAACTTTTCTATGTTGTTATTGTTGTATGACATCAGTAGAAATATACAACAACAATTTTAATCTTGATAAAAATATCCTTATTTTTTGAACGTCTCTTTATTTTCCTTTCGTCCTCCGCATATACTTTATTTTTTTATTTTCGATGAAGCAGAAAACCACACACAAATATTGATATAGAAACATTATTACATACATACATACACACACGCCTGATATCATAGAGATACAAAAATAACAACTTTATTTCAACTCTATTTCTTTCGAGTATTTTTGTTATAAAAAAAAATTCTTCATGGAAACTCTTAAATTCCTTTTAACCCTCAAATTATCTTAAGCATTGAAAGATTTATAATCAGATTCTTGCTTCAGCATTGTTATATCAAAACAGCAATTTTTCAATTTTAACGCTTTGTCTTCATTATTATTCTGTATATATACTCCTATAGATATTGAAATTTATTTTTGAATGAATATCGTACGCTGTGTGTATGTTTATCATCACAATACTCAGTCATAATTGTGTTGAAATGAGCCAAAGAAGCGAAAGCAATAATTCATAAAAGTATAATGAAAGACTTTTCCGTTTGTTAAAAGGTTTCTGTGCTTCTGAAGATGTAAAATAAGGTTTAAGTTCTATTTTTTGCGTTTTCTTAAATTAAATAGAGTGCGCTCTTGTTAAAAAGTGTGAATTGAAGGTTTGGTGTTGAAAAGTTTATTTTAAATCTTAGATTTTGGGTTTTAACCGTTTTAACAACATATGATTCGATCGGATATCTCAATTTTTTTATATTTTTGGGATATTTGGGGAAAATAATATATTTTGGATAGTTTCCACGCTTTGCGCTAGAATCATTCAATTATGTACATCCATTATTCGTGAGTGCTCAGCTGCATTTTTGTAAATTATGAGGTTTGCAAAGAAGTATTTAATAAAATTTCACGCGTCTGAAAGTTATTATTTTTTTAGTAAATGCTTTGGTGCTCATAAATTATTTTTACTAATTGAGAATATACGATGAGTGCTATAGTGAAGACGATAATGATGATGAGTGTCGAGGAGCTCCTTCAAAATTCTTCAACTCCCATCACATTATCATAATAGAATAAAACGTTCACACATTTTTCACGCAATAAACATTTGAGAAAACAAAAAAGTCGTAAATTTCATTTAAAATTAGAATACATTAAGATTTTCAACAGCATTGATTGAAACGGTCTGGTAATATAAAGAAGACTTAAATCTTCTGAGCACTCATGAGAAAAATCATACCTACTTTTTTATTACAGATATCAGCTTCTTGAAAATGTTAATTTCTTCTTTTTTTGAAAAGAAAGTTTTCCTTAAAAATAGAAAAAGATTCGTTTCACGAACGTCAATTTTGAAGAAATCAATCCTTTCATTTCAATCATAAGAATTATGATATTCAATAGTTTCAAGTAATGATACTTAATAAATCAAATTACTGTTAATATAAAAAATGATTCAATGATAAATTTCTTGAAATAGGTTTGGAAATTGTATATAAAAATTTTAAGCAAAATTTTGTATGAGCAATTAAGTTGCTACATTTTAACAAATTGCTGACATTTTAACATAAGAAACAGTGTCTCTTATATACGTTATAAGGTTCTGTTTTCTATCCGTTTATTCGTTCTCTTTTTGTTTGTGTGTTTTACATAAGAGCTGAAAAAGTCTTTGTGACTTTAAATTCTCTGAGAATTTTTATGGTAACCACATGTTATAACAATTGCCTTCATACGAATTTGATCCCAACAAATCTTCTTTTCGTCTTAAGTAAATATTTATTCTGCCTTTTTTCTTTCTTCTTTTTATAAAAAAAAGTGGCAATTTGAGATACTCAATCGTTTATTTTAATGTGGCATTGATGTTCCTTTTTGGAAAATTAAGCTAGAAAGTGAAATCAACTAAATGAGTTCGAATTTCAATAACTATGCCTTTGGGACATTCATAATTCATATGCAAAATGAAAAATAATTTTTACTATAACTATTCTCGTAAAATAATTACATCATAAAATTACTTTACTGTTAAGGTAGTGTATAATTATTAATATATACTGGTATGTCTAGAGACACATTCAAATAGGAACAACAATAAACATTTTGCTAAGTGGTAAGAGAAAGTTAGGTTATTTGACTATTACTCTGTTACAAATATGTTGTAACTTTCGTGCAAGAGTAAAGTTGTGATATTTTTTTAATGTAAAATAAATTTTATTGCCATTATTTAAATGATGAATTTTTTGCATTATATTTTTGGAGAAGTTGATCGTGATAAATTTCATACAATCTGTAACCATTCTATTTAAATTCCATACAATTTCTAAATCATTGTTATCTGAGAAAATCAAAAAATTTCTGTTGCCATAAGTTATAGATTTTTTTTATTTAAAAAAACGAAATGATTAAATTGGATACTGAAAAAATTAGAAATTTATAATAACTACAAAACTTTATCGACTTTTTTTTGGGAAAATTCAAATTTTTGAAACAGAGAAGCATGAACATTTTACAAACCTCTGATTCTATGATTTTATCATTTTATTTTAACCAATATTTATTTTTAGAAAGATCAATTTACTTTTTTTTTGTTCTTTTTATTCCTAATATTTTTTGTAAAGCAGGGCGAAAAGTTGCTAGTAAAATAATATGAATATGAATTTTTTTAATGTATGAGTAATAAATTAATTATATTTTTCTGCTGCTCTAGCAAGTTTTGTGAAAAGGCTATTATACAGTTTGGTTCCATTTTACTAGAGCTACATTCAAAACTTACGGTATTAATGTTAGAACATGCATATCCTTTTTTTATAATAGAGTGAAATTTTATTGCACGAAATAAACTTATTAATCAATGAGAGAAGAAACTTTATTTTATTCTATTTAATTACACTTTTATGAGACATATTTTGCCTTTCAATTAATTAATAAATACGAAGAAAATTAGTAATTTTATTAATGAAACTTAAAGACAAACAATACGTGGAATGTAAATTCCCCAAAGTTTAAGTTTCATATCATATCATATCACAGCATTCGTTAAAAATAATTTTTACATTTTAATTGAACTTTATTGCATTTATTGACGACATACTGTCCGGTAATAATTCACATTTTTAAATATTTGTTTTTTAATTCTTCATATAGAGCTTTAAAAATGAAAAAATCGCACAATTTTACTAAGATATAATTTGTTTGGAAATCGGAATCATGTTTATTTACTCTATTCGAACAAGTTTCGTTTTAATTTTAAAAAATGATTAACAAAACAAATCGATATATTTTTCTCTTTTTTTTTCTTTCAGAATTTTCCAATGCATTACGATTGATAGAAGTTAGAGTACCAAATTACACAGTAAAAGATAATGTCGTACGACTTGAATGTATTTATGATATGGAAGATGAAAAGTTATATTCGGTAAAATGGTATAAAGATGGACATGAATTTTATAGATATTTACCGCGTGACCACCCACCAGCAACGTTATTTCCACTTCCAGGAATAAATGTTGATGTAAGAAATAAGACATTTTATTGGTCAATAAATTTGAATTTAATAATATTTCTGTTTTACTACCATAAAGCTTTTCAACTCAACGGATATCCAAGTTGTACTACAATCTGTAAATCTCGCATCATCAGGAAGATACCGATGTGAAATATCTGGTGAAGCACCAATGTTTCAGACTGTAAGCGATACCGGAGATATGGTTGTTGTAGGTATGTGTAAATTTTCATTTATCCTTACTAACGATAAAATACAACATTGAGATTGAAAAGTGTTTTATTCATTCCTCGCAAAAAAAAATCCATCCTGATCCGAGATTGAAGCAAAGAAAGAAATAAGGAATAAAGAAAAGTTGCTGTAAATATTCCAAACACGAATTTCATTTTAATTATAAGCATGAAAATTTAGAGAACGAAAAATACCATTGAAGAGAGGTAAGAATGTTGATGTCATAGTACAGCACAGAGCTTGGTTAGTAACAAACAAAATTCAAAAAAAAAATAAATTTTTCATTATTGTGCTTTTTAAACAATGGAAGTAGAATAAACAGAGACATAACAGCAGCAGTAGGTTTATGTAGTTAAAAGTCAAACTAGAAATTATCACTTTTTTCATCACTGAGCTCAGAGAAAACAGAGAGAATGAAGAAAGTTAATACAAAAACAATTTTTTTTCTAAGCAAAACGTGATGGGGAAATATATACAGAAACGAAAATGGATAAAAACGAAAATGAAATAATTCATTCTACAAAAATCGCATAAAAATTACATTATTATTTTTCGCTCTCAGAAATGATAACGCGCAGCACACGTAACAAACAAATTGGAATATTGCTTTATATTATTTGTCAAAAAAATTAGTGAAAGAAATGAATACTGGTCTCTTGGTACGTACTTTGATATTTCTATTTGATTAAATAATAGTACGTTATCAGAGAAATGGTGAGACATGATGTGACTTTGAGGTTAAAACGAATCTTATTCCAATGAGTTTTATGAAAAAATTATGTAAAGTTTTAGCAAAGTCAATTCTGCTTAAATTGTGTTTTTTCATCAATTCAAAACCAATTGAAATAGAAATATATTTTATGATTCTACAATCATAGATATTCCATCATCATACAATGCTTTCATTGGAATACGAACAAAATAGTATGAATTATTAAATATTATAATTTATATAAATGTTGAACATTACACTCAAACATGCGTATTCAATGACAAAAATGTACGTGTTGGCTAGAAAATGTGAATTGCTTCCACGATAAGTGGCAAGTAACTCAGACTTTTTATCTTTATGTATATTGTTATTATTTTGATTTTTCGTAAAGCAATTTTCTTAAAATTTATACGTTGAAACTCCATTGGCTTAAAAAATATAATTTTTTTTTCTTTTTTTCTCAAGAGAAAACGCGAAGCTCAAAAGATATTTTAGATATTGGATTTTTTACTTGATTTTCAATACCCTTCTTATGTTCATATACATGCTTTCCCATTCTCCTTTTTTTATAATGATTGTGTGATGTAAAATAAACGAAATATTTCTTTTTTTATGCTGCATCATATATGACATGAATGATAAAACATCTATATTTTTACGTACATCTTCTTCGTCTTACTCATGTTCATGCTTTTTGACTTTTCCCCAACGCTTTCTTACATTATATTTCTTGCTTCGCTCCTTCTCTTGTGATGTTATAAAAAATTCATTTGCAAAATGCGACAAAGAATTGATGGCATTTTCACTCATGAATCATCGAATGTGAAATCGAATTCGTATTACAAGGGATTAGCTTATTTGTGTTTGTTGAATGTCGTTTGAGCTAAAAAAAAAGTAATATTCATCAAATGAATTTACAGCATTGATGCCAAGCAAATAAATAATGAAACTACATGTCGTTTTAAAGATTTACCATTAGGCTTTTCTCGAATGAAATATATTAAGATGAAATGCAAATTACTTTGCTATGTTACTTTTTTTTATAAATGATCCTTTCAAGTTGAAAATATTCCATAGTGATGTAGATTAAAAACATAAATTTTTATTTTTTTTTATCATAAGCATAATTTAAAAATTTTGACATCAAATTTTAATTTTTCTAAATCGGTTTTTTAAATTTTCCTTGTAATTCTGTAAAAAAATTAAAATTTTTTAATATGGTGGATTTTTTGTTTGTTTTAAAAATATCCGAAAATATTCCATACATTATTCATGCAAATTGTCTTCAGAAAAACATGAAAAATTTTTTTATATGAAAAGCGTCATTTTATGTTTCATATGAATTTTTTAGGTCTTAAACGCAAAAAACTTTCAATGTTTTTCTTGTCATTTTTTAAAAATTCTTAAGAACGTACGTTCTTACTAAGGTGCGCGCAGTTCGTTTAGACGCACTTAATTTTTTTCAAATTTTCCTTTAATAAACACTATTAAGACAAAAACTATTTTATGTGTTTATAGCTGTGACCAATTAGGTTATAAATATAATAAAAGTATCTGACTAAATGCTTTGCTTAAGTAATTAAAATAATTTTTTCAAAAATTACAACAACAAAGTGCGCAGTTCGTTTAGACGCACTTTGAAAAATCTAAAATTTTGTCTTATTTACGTTTCGTAGAAAACTTAATCGTTTCTAATATTAATCTATCAACAAAAACGAGTAATTACTGAGGGTTTTAGAATTTTCCATCAAGTTTTTCCAGAGATTTTCCTTCATTAAAGTTTTCATGTTGCAAAAATTTTGATAAATTATTTATCCAATAATTTTGCGTTAAATTATTATTCTTTTAACTGATTTCCATAGATAATTGTCCATAATATTAGAAAATTAACAGATATTTAAGCTTTCTTCTAAGTATAAGGCGAAAATATGTGAAAAATATAATTATGGTGAAAAATTTCCACCACTCTCATAGATTAATCAACAAATTTTGACAAAACTGTAGATACCATAATAAATTTGAATAGACCAGCTTATTTATCGTATTAAACTTAGTTAAAAACAGAAAACTGCACAGCTCTATGGCTAATGGAACTTGAAAATTTTACTGAAAAATTAAGTTGTGGTGAAAAAATTCACCATAGAAAAATAAAATTTTAAAAAACGTTGTTTTAGGCAATTGTTTCATTTAAATTAGGTTGTAAAAGTATTTCTGTCTCAAAATTAATCAATTTAAAACATGAATTAAAACCTTAGACATAGTTTTTTTAAAATTTTATTTTTCTATGGTGAATTTTTTCACCACAACTTAATTTTTCAGTAAAATTTTCAAGTTCCATTAGCCATAGAGCTGTGCAGTTTTCTGTTTTTAACTAAGTTTAATACGATAAATAAGCTGGTCTATTCAAATTTATTATGGTATCTACAGTTTTGTCAAAATTTGTTGATTAATCTATGAGAGTGGTGGAAATTTTTCACCATAATTATATTTTTCACATATTTTCGCCTTATACTTAGAAGAAAGCTTAAATATCTGTTAATTTTCTAATATTATGGACAATTATCTATGGAAATCAGTTAAAAGAATAATAATTTAACGCAAAATTATTGGATAAATAATTTATCAAAATTTTTGCAACATGAAAACTTTAATGAAGGAAAATCTCTGGAAAAACTTGATGGAAAATTCTAAAACCCTCAGTAATTACTCGTTTTTGTTGATAGATTAATATTAGAAACGATTAAGTTTTCTACGAAACGTAAATAAGACAAAATTTTAGATTTTTCAAAGTGCGTCTAAACGAACTGCGCACTTTGTTGTTGTAATTTTTGAAAAAATTATTTTAATTACTTAAGCAAAGCATTTAGTCAGATACTTTTATTATATTTATAACCTAATTGGTCACAGCTATAAACACATAAAATAGTTTTTGTCTTAATAGTGTTTATTAAAGGAAAATTTGAAAAAAATTAAGTGCGTCTAAACGAACTGCGCGCACCTTAGTCATCGTAAATTATAAGAACTTATCGAAAAATTACTCTTAAACCTGACTTTCTTATTTTAATACAATAAAAATCGTCTTTTATATTTCTTCATAATCATCATTTCTATTTTTTCATCATTACACTTTTCTTTTATCTCCTTTTCTTCCTAACTGTTCATTCTACGCTCCGTATTTTATTAGCTTTTCTTTTTCCTCCCTTCAACATCATAAGCTTTTGTTTTACCAATCCCAAAGAGAACATACAATATTTTTTTATAACACTTGAAGCGAATGCAAGAGCAAAACCAGAAAGAAGTGAGAAATGTCATCATTTAGAAGAAAGAAGCTTAAAAGTTTACACATTTTTGTGGGCGCTTGTATGGTGTTAACGAAAGGAAAAAATTGTGAGAAAGAAAATAATAAAAATGAGAAGTAAGATAGAGAAATAGCGTTCCTAGATTGTGCTTCTATAAAAACAAAAGAAAAGAAACAGTAGCAAGTGCATTTTTTATTGAGTTCATAACGAAACGAATATATAAGAAAGAAAAGCACTAAAGAAAAGCGTAGAAGTAAAAACGAACGGAAAGCTTCAAATGAATAAGAATAAAAGAAAAAGAAAGACGACAATGACAACGTAATTATACTGAGGTTTTTACACTTAAATGTACGAAGAGAAATAATAAAGTAGAGTGGATTAAACATAATTTATTTTCAACTTTAAGTTTTTAAAACTACTCCTATAGCAAACGGGCACTTTTCATCCTTTATATAATTATTCATCACTTATTGTACTTTTATTTACCTAAATTAAGTATAAAAGTATGACTAGTATATCTATATGTTCTCCTCCAAATATAAACAGGTTTATGAACCATTTTTTAAAAGGATTCTTTTTTGCAAGCTGATGTAGACGCTTGGAAAAAAGAAAAAAATATCTGTGATAACAATTAAAAAACAAAGAAAAACAAATTTAAAATTCAAGTCAATTTTCAATAATAATTGAATTTAGACATGAGAAAGTTTTAGATTCCTTGTTTAGTTCATATAAGCTTTTAAAACTTTTTTCTTTATCTTTCTCATCTTATAAATTCAATCAATGTTGAATCAAGATTTTCACATTTCTTGCTTTCTACCTACTTCAGCAAAAAAAAATCTTCTTTTCCTTTTTTCAACTTCTTCTTTCCTTAACACATCCCAAAATCCTTCATCTTTCATTCCATCATGTGAACTTGTATACATCGGAAGATATTGGCTATTATTACGAGAATCTGTGATGTCAAATCAAATTTACTTCGTTTTATTTTGTCATTTCCAATTCACTTGCCATACACGCTTTCTCGCTTCAACAAGGATGAGTAATTGGACACTTAAATCTCAGAGTCTTGTCAGTACAATAATAGAATTTTCTGTTACGAAATGAGGAAGTAAATTTTCCCTTCATTCACTCTTACCTACATTTTGTTTTTGGCATTCCAAATTTTTCTATAATTTATTTATATTTCATAGTTTTGCCAGAGACTGACCCTAAAATAACAGGTGGCCGAGCCAGATATCAAATTAATGATAAAGTTAACGTAAATTGTACGTCTGGGAGGTCAAAACCAGCTGTTAAACTAACATGGTTTATCAATGGAGTTCCAGCACACTCAGAGATAATCAGGCATTATAAACCTATTAAGACTGGCCGTGAAGGTCTAGAACAAACTGTCCTGAACCTAAAATTTTACGTTCAACAACATCACTTTAAGAATGGTGATATGAAATTAAAGGTAAGGAAAGTTCAAATCCAAAACATTACCCTTCTTAAAAAACATTTGAAATTATTTGTTACCATTTTGAATTAGATCTTATTAAATATTTAAAATACTCTAATTTTCATTTCCACGTTGAATTAGTGTTTGGGTGTAATTGAATCAATATACTACAAAAGTAATGAAGAGAGCGTTATTGGAGACAAACAAAAAGCTTCCATTATGGAATCGAAAAAACCATTATCAGCAACATCAACATCTAATACCAGAGCTGACAGAGTTCATGGTAAGACGAAATTTTATTAACATTTATTCTTAAATTGTAATCATTTTTTTCTGTCTCTATAGCAAATTCATCAAGAAATCTACAACTATCACATCAATTTTTAATTTTAAATTTACTATTCCTCTTTTTCTTTCTGCAACAACGATATAATTTAAGATAACTATAAAATTATTTTAAAAGTGCAATGAAATTTTAATAATTTATAAAAGGAAGTGCTTAAATCAAATTTTTAAAGAAACGGTACGAGTCATAAATTTCTGTTGCAATAAGTTTAAAAAGTCAAAATCCAAAAATTTTAATTTAGTTGAATCTGAGAAAAAGAAGTCAAAAAAAAGTTCTAATGTAAATAATTTAAATACGACAAACAGTAAATTAAAATCAAAATTTTTTTAAAAAATATTCATAAATCAGATTAAAAGAAAATTTAATGTAAATTCTTACAAAGAGTTTTATTAACTGGTAAAAGAAAAATTTAATTTTTCTGCATGATGCATATAGATAATTCAATAGTTTGTTTATGAAGTTAGCTTTTCGAGATTTTATAATTAATATGTACAAATTTTTAAGCAAAATAATGCTTTACTCCTGTAAATTTTAAAAGGATATATTTTTGCAATTGAATTAGTTTCTACTTTTATTTGAAATGATTATTTATGGTTTTTCCAACAATTTTTTTTAAATGAATAAAGCTTTTGTATTAATTTCAGTTGTATGGAACACTTTTAAATTGTCGTTATATTTTAAGCTTAATTATTAACTTAAAAGTTTTCTTCAAACCAAAAAAATATTTTAAGAAAAAGAAAAGTTTGTTTTCGATAAAAATTCTGCCATAAACTTTACGCCAATTATTTGATTATTATTATTATTATTATAAGCATTCTAAGAAGTTTAAAAATAAAACTTCAGATTGTAATATTACATAGTTTTTTATACATTTCCCAGTCATTATCTTTCAAAAATATATTCAGTGCCTCAGCAATTAATTTCTAGTTTTGGTTTGATATTCGAATGCAGAAGATTCTTTTTTCACGCCAACTTTGAAAAAAATAACAATTTTCAAAATGTATTGTGCCAAAACGACTATAAAAGATTGATAAAATTTGAAATTTCAATCTTTACTCGACGGTAAATTACTTTTTAAAAATTAATTTGCTAAAAAAATAGATATACGAATGAAACTTTTCTTATCATATCCATGTAAATTTGTCATATCAATAGTGTTCAACAACATTTTAAAATAAAAAAAAATCTATAAAATTTAATATCTAATTTATATACTCATAATAATAATCATTGAAATTCAAACATTCACAAAAGCATTTTTCTAAGTAATAAATTTTTTTCCTAATCATGATCAGAAGTTACATACTTTATACATATTAAGTAAAAATTACATACAAAAAATTTTGCTTTTAATTTTTTCTTCTTCAAAATTTATTAAATAACAAAGAGAAATGTTTTTTAAAAGAAGTTCAGAAAGAAAAATAATCGTGATATATATAAACTTTTTATTCGGGGCACTTTGAACATTTTATCACTTTAAAGACTTAACTGAGTTGTAAAATACCACAAGTTTCTTTTATAATATGAGGAAAAAAAAGAATAAGTAAGAGATATGGAAAAGTTTACGAAATTAAGATAAAATTCTATAAATTTTTAAATGTACTTTTAACTTTTAAGAGATAATAAAAACCTAAGGTTAATTAATGTTTATGAAAAGGGTTTTTACTTTACTTTTTATTTAAAACTTCAGTGCTTTATCCGTTCAATCCAATTTTTTCAGCTCTTAAACTAAAAAAAAATTCTTTATTTTTTTTAAAAGGATATTAGTAAGTCCTTAAAATCACTTAATTTTCAACATAAAGATTTTTCAAAATATTTAATCAATAAAAGTAAGTATGCTTAACTCCATTTTAAAAAACAAATTACACATCCTTAATTTAAGCGTTGTCAATTAAAATATATTTTCTTTAAACTTATATTTGAAAACTTACAGCATTATGGTTTAATCACACTTTCATTTGCAGTTCATGTATATAAATTGAAGGAAGGCTTCCTGTCATAACTATATGTTTCAATACTATTTTTGTCTTTCGAAACATTCTTAAAATGTTTGACATTGAAATATCAAATATTGAAAATTTATGTTGGCATTCTATAAAATAAGCTTGCATTCAAAAAGAAAAGAAAAACGATAAAAACCCGTAAAATACAATTAATTTTTTACTCTCTACACTTTAATTTTTTGACATTTAAGAAATGGTTCTAATATTTGACAATTTATAACTGGATATAATTAAACTAATAGGTCTCCATTTTTGCATTAGAAGTTCTCCAAAAAAAATTACACAAATTGAAAATTTGGTGTGAATATGAAAAATATTTTCAACCTTCGGAACCATGAAGAAGATCCGATTTATATAACATTATTCGACTTTTGTTATCTATTCTATCTTTTGTAATTTATTCTGATTAAATGATGCAATTCCAATTCGTCATGTGGGTCAAAATGTCAAAATTTTTATGATCACTGCACATAACATCCATAATTGTACTTGGAATAGCTTTAAAATCTTTTCTGATGAAGAAAAAACAAAGTTGCAATCAAGAATTGTGAAAAAATAAAAGTTCTGTTTTGTTCTTTTAATTTCTTAAAATTAAAAACTCAGACTTTAAAGATACAGATCAAGTTTTAGCCAAAAAATTTTTCGACAACCTTAGTGGTAATATATAAAATAAAATAATTTACACAAATATACAATGATGTTAATCACTTCTACTATCACTTCAACTTGTGTTATTGCGTATGATTTGTGGCAAAGTGGCATATTTATATGGATATGGATCCTAGTGATGGTAATTACTGTTCATTCTAAGTGATCGCCTTCATTGTTTGTTTGGATGATCAAAATCACTTAAAACATTAAGATTAAAAATTATTTTGAGAGTATTTATATCTTCGAATTTTGAACATATTTTCCAAATCTGAATCATTGTGGAGCTTGATTTTTTACAACGATTTTTAAAGAAAAAACTTAATCTGAAGTACTACACTAAATATTATAAAATGGAGATACGTCAAAACGAATTGCACAATAAAAGATGAAAATTTATGATAGATGATATTTAATGATGCCACAATATTTATACAAATTCAAAAGCCTTTTTGTTCATTTAAACCTTATAACAAGCAAATATATTTAATAACATCAACAGATAATGATTCAAATTATGCTATCCAAGTTATATTTAATTTTTCAACAGTATTTAGGAAGATATATTGAGTATTAAATTTATCATAAATTCAATTTTGTAATTGAAATCAAAGAAAAATTATTGAGATACAAAAATTCCATTAAGTATAGAAAATTTGATTGATGGAATTTTGTTTCATGCTATTCAAATATGCCTCGCGTTATAGTCATAATACAAATTTTCTGCTGAAGTTGACGAAAATCGATGAAAATTTAATTTCTTTATTAAGCTGACCAGTTTTTTTCTGTTGTTTTTCTTATTATTGATTCTTACTTGTATAAACGCAATGCTTATATAGTATAGGTTAATTTAATAAATTGCCCCTTTAATAACACTAATGAACCGAAACAAATGGGAATTTTACTCTATCAATATTTATTTGTCAGCAAGCTATATTGCGAATGAAAGAATCCATTTAAGTTATTATAAATTATTTTATGTAATAGAAATGAAATAAATTGAGATGTATTTTTATTATATGGCATATCTTGGTTATTATTAAAATTAAACCTTAGAACTGATATTCAAGTAGTATTAAGGGGGAAAAATATAAATAATAAAATACTTTTCAACAACATATTTAAATTTAATTACAATCTATATAGCTATACTAAAATTTAAAATTTGGAAACGATTTATAATAAAAGGATATTTTAAAAGCATTTTTAAATTACAATTGGTCAAAATTTAATGATATTGATAAAATATTTGTAAAATAGTATACACCTGAAAATTTGATGTAAAAGTGACTCAGCTAATATTTTTTAATAATCATAACTATTTTTAAAAAAAATTGTATTCATCATGATTAACGAATGAAAAAATTTGCATTACAAATTTTAAGTGCATGCAAATTCATTTCATAATTATTATGATTCATTTTATTAACAAGAATTGCGTTTTTATTTTCTGCACCCCTACTTAAATTTAACACTTTATGTTACTGTCGTATTTACCCTATGCATTTTTTCAATCTAGTTTTTATTTGATGTAAGTAGATAAAAATGGGAAAAATATTTAAAGTTAAAAAGGCAAACTTATTTTTTTTTCTTCATTTTATTCACTTACAAATATCCTTTTAACATGAATTTCATGTTCTTTTTATATTAGCCATGAGAATTGTGTAATGTGAAGATTTTACAACACTGATAAAATTTGAATGACTCATGTACAATAATTTATTTTATTTCTGTTCGGCCAAGGTGATTAACGCCTATTTTTATTTGCTTTTATAAATGTTAAAGAAATTAAACAAGTTATTTATTTTTATTCGGAGTGATTGATTTTTCCTGACCATTCTCATTGATTGGAGTTATTTTGGGAATATCAATATAAAAAAGCAGTTAATTTTAAAAAACATTAAGAACTTCCCTAATAATTAATTTTAACAATTTTTAGAGCATAAATGCTTTTGTTTTCTTTCCCAAAAAACTAAAATATCACAAAATATGTTACATTAAGTTCTTAAGACCTGAATACTAAAAGATTTAAGCATTGTGATTGAAATCTTATTCTATACACTGGTGGAAATTGAAATGAGACACCCATGTTTTTTATGTGAAAGTCTTACAAATGAAAGATTAAGCCTTACTTGTTGTATATCATTGGAAAGAACTTTAAAAAATAACTTAAGTACAGGAACAATGTACTGACTGAAAATGTAGCAGTTTAAAGTTATTTACAAAATATGATTTTTGAGGTGGAAATTGAAATGAGACACTTTAGAAAAATTTACAAAAATCTTCCTCAATTTTGACTTTGACTATACATATTGTATATAGACTTGTAGATTTTTATTTTCTTAACAATACTAGAGCATTCTAAAAATTTTTGGAACTTCCAATCATCTAATATCCTCAAGAGAAAGTAGTGAAAGCCAGGTTTTTTGTTTTCATCAAATATTTTTATGAATAATCATCTATTAATAACAAATGAAATCTAAATATGTAGATTTTTAAATGCTCTTTCAGATAAAGAATTGATATTTACCTCAACATAAGCTTAAATGACAAAAATTAATTAAAATGCTTGTAACGAGTGAGTACGGATATGAAAAAATTTATTTTTCTCTTATTTTGGTTAATCAAAAAAATCTGAAGTTTTCAGGACATATTCTGCATTGCCTTTACTATAAGTTTTTAATGCCATATATTTTTTATCTCCATCCATAAACGCTAGGATTAACATTTAAGTCATGATGAAATCCCATAATATCAAATTCCATAAATTTTTCACATTATTAATGCAAAAATTCAAATCGAAAAATTCCGTTAAAATTTTCTTATTTTTATCATTTATTAATATTTTATGCACATAAAACGTATTTATGTAACATTTAGAGAGTCATGCACTATCTTTAAGATATTATGCTATCAGCATAATTTAATTATACTAGGTTTTAGTGTTTTTGTAACGGTCAAAATTTTTGAATTTATTTTTGCATCTTTTTTCTAGCCTAAAATTAATGATGTAAACAAACAATAATTAAATTGTCCTGAAATTATAAGGATACTATAGCATCTTAAACATAGTGCATGATTCTCTAAATGTTACATACATACGTTTTATGTGCATAAAATATTAATAAATGATAAAAATAAGAAAATTTTAACGGAATTTTTCGATTTGAATTTTTGCATTAATAATGTGAAAAATTTATGGAATTTGATATTATGGGATTTCATCATGACTTAAATGTTAATCCTAGCGTTTATGGATGGAGATAAAAAATATATGGCATTAAAAACTTATAGTAAAGGCAATGCAGAATATGTCCTGAAAACTTCAGATTTTTTTGATTAACCAAAATAAGAGAAAAATAAATTTTTTCATATCCGTACTCACTCGTTACAAGCATTTTAATTAATTTTTGTCATTTAAGCTTATGTTGAGGTAAATATCAATTCTTTATCTGAAAGAGCATTTAAAAATCTACATATTTAGATTTCATTTGTTATTAATAGATGATTATTCATAAAAATATTTGATGAAAACAAAAAACCTGGCTTTCACTACTTTCTCTTGAGGATATTAGATGATTGGAAGTTCCAAAAATTTTTAGAATGCTCTAGTATTGTTAAGAAAATAAAAATCTACAAGTCTATATACAATATGTATAGTCAAAGTCAAAATTGAGGAAGATTTTTGTAAATTTTTCTAAAGTGTCTCATTTCAATTTCCACCTCAAAAATCATATTTTGTAAATAACTTTAAACTGCTACATTTTCAGTCAGTACATTGTTCCTGTACTTAAGTTATTTTTTAAAGTTCTTTCCAATGATATACAACAAGTAAGGCTTAATCTTTCATTTGTAAGACTTTCACATAAAAAACATGGGTGTCTCATTTCAATTTCCACCAGTGTATTATTTCTATAGAACAAAATTTTAGATTTCCATAAAGAATCATTTGCTATAGGGCTCGATAAATATTTCTTCATTAAACGCGCGAAAAAGATTTTAAAAATTCTGATAAAGTTTTTATCTTCAAACAAAACAAGGAAAGTCGATTGAAAAATATTGTTATAAAAATTCAGGGGATTCACATTTTATTTAAGAAATATGGATCTTTTATGTGATTTGCATGGATAAGAAATTGAAAAAATTGAAGTTTCCATGAATATATCATCTGACATCGATTAAACTTGATTGTAATACTTTAAGAACTTTTCAATAAAGCCACACAAAGTTTGTTCACCTTGTCATGAAAACAAAACATCAAGAAAAATAAACTTTTTACAATTTTGTTTGTGTTCACAAAAATCCCATCGATAAGAAAGTTTCTTAAGCCGCAACAAGAGAAAAAGGGAGAGTAAAAAATTTGCGTCTATGAAAAGTTAATCAATAAAGTCAAACAAGGAAAAAAGAGTGAAAAACATAAATTGGAATGAGTGAAATTGGCAGGAAAAAGTTTTTGCTGCCTTTTCGTCAGAGTATTAGCTATGGCCCTTAATTGATCGACAGTATAAAGAGAACAAGAATAAAATAAAAAGAAAAAAACTTTTCAAATAAATGTTTAATTGGTGAAGAAACGCGAAGGGTAGAAGAGCAAAGAGAGAATTTTGAAATAAAATATTTCTAAAAGTCAATCAAATACAAACTTTTTATTATCATGAAATATTTCTATCCAAGCATTACACTTTTCAATTTAACTTATTCAATGACTTCTCGTCAAGAGAATTGTTTATTTCTTGTTCAATTTCAATAGCTATTTATATTTTCATTTTAATTTTAGGACATTTAGAGATGTTTTATTAATTCTCATATATATTTTTTAAAACATGATAAACTTCGATAAACTAAATGCATTTTGGTAAACTATTAGAAAATTTTAGTGAACTTTAATCTCTCGCTTATTAAGCAAACTCAAAGATTTGTATAGAAGTTCCGAAGCCTTAATAATTTTATTTTTTGCCATATTAATTAGCACAGAAATAGTAACGAGCTCAGAATTTTCCTTCAAACCATAAATTAAAATTCTAGCTTTGCTTTTTTACCATCCACATCATCGACTATGACTATGGCTGGGAGCTGTTATGAAGCTTTTTGCGCTTTACGTAATTAAAAAAGCGCACAGCAAAAGTTTTACATAAAATTTGAATTTAAAATGTAAAATAAATTCCGGTTAGAGCGACACTTCAGCAAAAAACCACCATTGGATTTTCTGCTTGTTTTTCATTATTACAAATTTGCGCTAAAAGCAGGCAAAAGTAAAATGTGTTAAGGCGTTTCATTGTCTTCGAAATATTTATGCCAACGAGATATTTCTATTATTTTATGCAAATTGAGTGAAATATAATAACTTATGACTAAAAGAAAGAAGGAAAAATAAAGCATAAAAGTAAAGAGCGGTATAAATGAGATAACAAAGTGAAGGTGGTGCTTGCAAAATCAGCTCATTTAAGAACATGAAAAATATTTCTTTTTTCATTCGCCTATATCTCACTCTTCTTCCATTAATACGGGTACATCTTTTTCTGCTGAGTTGAAATGAAATAATAAACAATATCATCAAAAGAACTTTATTACCTGAAATATTTCCACTTAGAGTACGAAAAAAATGCGAAAAGTAAAACAGAAAACTTGTCACACTTTAGAAAAATAAAAAAGAAATAAGCAAAGAAAAAAACTTTTTCAATTTGTTTAGCATTTCCTTTTTATTTCGCGCGACGCTTCTTTTTCACCTTTGTTTTTTTTAACCTTATTCTATTCACTTTCATCTTTTTAGTATGCTGCAGAATACGGAATTGAATGGAAAATTGATAAATGCAAATTAAGTGCATTTTGAATAGTTCCGCATTTTTATTTCTATTTACTTTAAAATATTCGATTTTCAATTTACTATTTATTAAGAAGTTTGAAACATACTTAATTTATTTTTAATTGACAAACGATTTAATGGCATTATTTTTTGTTGCCCTTATTTAGTATTTTTTTGCGAATTTTTCAAAACTTGTTATCGAAAAGGGAGCTTAATAATTCACTTTGTTTGTTCATTCGGCAGGGGCAAAAATTTAAATCTGATATCTCGTTAACCAGACATCATAGAGAGCTCGGGTTTGTTTTAATAGCTCAATTCCATCAAGTTATTGAAATAATTTAAACGGTGTTTTTGGACTATAAATAATGTTTTTTTTTATTTCATTGGAAAAACACATTCAGAAATTTTAATTTTTTTCTATCGAGATATAAAAACTGTTTGGTGCGTTCAGAAATTCAAATATGTTCTTTCTGTTGAAAATTTAAACCTCAATAACCGGTAAAATACAAAAATCTTTTACATGTTTGATATTTGTAAAATACAACATGGATGCTTCTTTAAAATCAAACTTTTGGTTATTTGCTTATTGACTCGCATTGTAAATCTAAAAAATTACAGAAGTCCTCGTGTTATTAGTCGAGGGACTTAAGCGCATTTTTGTGTTAGCGATTAGTATTTGATTATCTTACTATTTTGTGTTCACTTACAGATCAAATAATTACAATGAATTTCCAAAAAGGAAAGGTTTATCATTTAACGGTTTTTGGAATTCAAATTTTTACCGGTTAAAAAAAATTGAAATTCTGAACGCACCCTGATTACAATTTTTACAACGGTAGAAAATAATTCAAGTTTCTAAACGCATCGACCACGTGTTTTTCATATGAAATGAAAAAAAAAAATATTAATTAAAGTATTAATACAATTTTTTAAGACTTTTAATTGTTCGGCCGGCCAATAACTCGATAGAACTGAGCTAATAAAACAAGCTTGAGCTCTTTACGATGTCTGGTTAAAAAGTTTTTCTTGCCCCGAGCAGCCGCATAAAGCGTTTTATTAAACTACCTTTTAGAAACAAGTTTCAAAAATGCGCTAAAAATACAGATCGTGTTAAAAATGCGCTGAAGTTGCATTTTGATGCGTTCAATAGCATGAGGACTTTTGTAATTTTTTGTTTTATAAATTTAGCACTATTAGTGTGGTTGATTGTGAAATGTCAGCTGGAAAGCGGCCGAAGTATCTAGACTTTCTTAGCTGTAATTTATCGGTTATTTTTTTTTAAAAAAAAAAAAACAAATCAAATTTTTTAACGATTTTAAATCATTTGAAAAATTTTCGACATGCATATTTTATTTGCGTTTGTTAATATAATTAAATATTCTTTTGGGCAAATTCTACGGATGATTTTTTTTTTTTGATGGGTAAAGAGCTCAAGAAAAATAGGAAAGAAAAAAAATTCCTCGTTAAATAATGCGTTAAAACACGCTCAAAAGATAAGAAAAACGGAGTAAAAAACGCACAATAAAATACGTGATTCGCATAATTTTTTCATGTTAGGACTGAACGAATATGAATCAGAGCTCATCGGTCGAGGATTGAGATAAACAAATAAAATTATAAAAAAATTTAAGAATCCATTTCGAGAACAAGTAGAGAGTTTATGAACAGAACATGAGAATTTTATTGTTGTTTATGTAAACCATACAATCCTATGCTTCAAAATGCTTAAACGATGAATACTGTTGTCAAAACATTTTAAATAAAATATCATTTTAAAATTCAAATTCACGTCTTACTTCATTTTACAATACTGAGTGTCTTGTTTCCGGGACTCTACAGATATATTGCATGAGATTGAAAAAATTTTCGATCCTAGATCTATTAGTATATTTTTTATATTCGCACCATTTGTTATTGGAACTTTTTTTAAAAATGCTTTGACTGAGCAAATGTTCTCATTATGAAAGATCATTACACATTTAAGTTTGTAGAGAAATTTTTAAAGAAAAATTTTGATTGAGTTTCAGCTTTCAGGTATATCCAATTTTCTGTGATCCGGCTTCAAAGGACAAACTATTATTTCACTAAATTAGTACTGTGTGAGTATGCTTAAGATAGCTTTCTATCTTATACGACTGCTCCTTCTCTTGCATTTAAGAAGTATGTTGAATAAATACACATTTACGTTAAAACTTCAAATACATAGTACTCTTCCAGCTTCCAAATCAGACGGTAACAAATAGTATTACAAAATTTATGCTACTAAGTAATATCAATACTCTATCTTAAGTATATTTGCATTGCTTCATTGTAGGTTGGTACTGTGCTTCAAAAATGCACAAACGTATCTTTAGTTAAATGTATGTAACATTCGGATATAAACAAATATCAATCAGTAATTTTCGATTTCTTCTCTCAATTTTTTATACTGTGATATGATTTTCCTATGAATAAATTATGTCATTTTCATAAATTGAAGAATGAAAAAGTAAATTTTCCATTTTATAAAAAATAAAAATCTATTTTGCGGAAGAAAACAGACAAATTTATTTATACAGAAAATTATATCATTTAAAAATATTAAACTTCTTAATGCTCAACTGGGCAAGAAAATTTTGAAAAGATTAGTAGAAATATTCGTATCTTTTAACTGCTTTTAACAAACAACAAATTTGTAAATTTATACTGACTAATTTTGATGGTGAAGTTTCAGATGATCAAATTTTTTTATATTTCTTCCTTTCTGTCTTGAAAAAATGACGCATCGATAAAAAATTATTTTGTGATTTGCAGTTTGCATAGAAGTTCCATTTATCTTGTAAAGTCTGGCATAGATTGCTTGTATATTTGAATAAAAACACAACTTAGTAGAAAGCCACGAACTTCCACGTTTGGCTAAAATTAAAATAAATATTAGCAAAGCAATTTTCCAATCTTGACTGATTAACATAAAAAAACAGTTCTTATACATATTAAATTATCTTCGAAAAAATATTTGATACGTATTGACAGATGCTTTCAATGTGTGTGAAAGTACACTTTTGATGGGAGTCTTAGCTGACCATCTCATACATTGAAATACTTTGAAACCATCAAAAACTGAATTTTTAAAATAAAAGCCATGTCAGGCCTTATGGAAAAGAAATTTTGAGGTTTTGGAACCATAGATGAAGTCAAAATGTAAAAGTATATATATGGAAAAATACAGCCATCAAATACAAACATTTTGATATCGTTTGAGATTTTTCAAAATGAGTTCTTCATATCTTATTTAAAAAAGTCCAGGAAACTAATAACTTACACGCTTTTGTGTGGAAGTTAAAATAAAATTTTATTATTTGATTTAACATTACAACTTGAAATTTAAATATTCGACGTATTCAAACTATTTTTTGCACAATCTAATTGAAAATTTTCCATAAAAGCTTTATTAAACATTCTGAAATATAATATGAAAATTCATCTTCTCATCATCATTATGCTGACTAATTCTACATCATTAAGTAAATACAACTTTTTTCACATTATACATTACGTATATGCTCATAAATTTATTCTGTTCCATATATCTCTTGGTGTCTATCGAAATAATAAATACCACTTCACACATATGTAATGAAATAATTCCATTGGGAGCTATATATGGTAAAATAGATGGGGTTGAAATTCATTATTCAGCAAAGATTAGCACCAAGTGATTATTTTTTGATCAACAAGAATTAATTTTCGAATGGAAAAATGTTGTTATATCGTGTGGATTTTTTCTCATTAACTATCTATTTATCTAAATGTCTGATGCATAACTGAAAAAAGACGTTTATAAGTAGCAACAAAGCAGCTTTTCAAGGATTATCGATGTTTGGAATGTTTTTTTTTTCTTTTGTTTTATTTTGTATTTCATATTATATTTTATAAGACAGTTTCAATATCGGTTTAATACATATGTGAATTTTTCTTTGTTTCAGAAAAAATGTTAGTATCATTAGAAAAAATTTATGTCTACATATATTATAAAATGGCATATACATACAATCAACATGCTATGTAGTGTACGAAATTCATACTTGATTTGGGACTAAACTTCAAAATCAATAAACCAATATTCTATAATACATATTTAGGTTTAAATTAAATTGAAAATGAAAAGCCTGAGCATCAAGTTGAATGAAAATTGTGATCCCACTTCATTTGGATCAAATGAGAGCATCAAGTATAGGAGATGAGGGGAAAAATATAAAAAATTGAATATTGATGGAGAACATTTTTGTAATATTAATACCATAAAATTTATCAATGACCTCTCTGGAGAGGTAGGTATGAGAAAAAAAGCAAAGCAAAATACCATTTGAAGTTGATGAATTGTAACATTTCTTTTTGATAATGGATGCCTAATACAATTACTGTGAACCCATGTTCTAAGGTATATTTAAGATGTACATTCCATTAATTCTTCCTCTTTTGTTTTATTTTTTTATTTTATTTGCAAATGTCTTTAAACGAGGATAAAAGGGCTGACCAGCTGTTTTTTCACTAGGATTAACACTTATTTGCCATTTTAATTTTATTCTTTTTAACACATTACCGAAAACTTGTTTTTTTTTGGGAAAAAAACACAAGAATAATTTACAATTTTTTGTATGGAAGTTAATATTGAACTATATAGATCTCTTAACCTTCTTTTTTATCGAGCTTTTCATCTAGATTCTAGATAAAATACTAGAAAACCGTTGAATATCAATTATATTAATCTTTTAATGTTCATCGAGCGCTGAATTTCTAATCTTTGGTTAATCTTTTATTAAGATCAAAATTTTTGTGCCAATCTCAACATTTAATGTTAAAACTGTTCAGAATAACTTTTCCTTTGTAAAGTAAAGGAGTGAATAAGCAAATAATAATAATAATGATAATAATTATATTTAGAAAGGTTTTACGTTTCGTTACTGATTGCGATCGAGATAAAGTTTACTTAACACTCTTGCATTTAGATCGGCTTTTTCCTTTTAAAGAAAGTAAAATAATAAAAAATTACAGAAGTCCTTGTGTTATTGATCGAGGGACTTAAGCGCGTTTTTGACGCAGCGATCAGTATTTGATTATCAAATTATTTGCGTTCATTTACAGATCATTACGAGATTAGAAGATCATTAATTTTAGTGTAATTAGCAAATAATTATAATGAATGATTATATAGAAAGGCTTTACTATTTAACGGTCAATAAATAATTTGAAATTTTCCCGCTAAAAGTTGCACTACGAAAACATTAGTCATAGTATAATTAAATAATCTGTTCCAATGAATTTCCATATATAAGAAGTTTATCATTTAACGGTTTTTTGGGATTCAAAAAAATTTTACCGGTAGAAATAAATTCGAATTTCTAAACGCTCTCATCACGTGTTTTTTCATATGAAATATAAAAATCATTAATTGTAGTACAAAAACATTGTTTCAAGACTTTTAAACGCGATTCCCGAAAATAAAACAATGGACCTGAGCTAATAAAACAAACTAGAACTCTCTACGATATCTGGTTAAAAAGTTTTTCTCCGCCTGAACAAACGAACGAATAAAGTGAATTATTAAGCTACCTTTTCGAAACAAGTTTCAAAAATGCGTTAAAAAAGTAAAAAGCTGAACTTTAAAATAACTTGATTTTGAGCATGTTTCAAGAACTAATTTTTGATCATTTTTTTATATTTTTTACTGAGATTTAAACCAGGGACATAATACATCGGGTCTCACATATTTAGTTTTGATCTTCATCAGACTCGGATCTAGATTATTTAACTTAATTGTGAATCATTTTGATGAGAGTGAGATTACTTGTTTAACACATTATATTAAGGCTTTTAGATTGAATTTTGATTAAAATGTTGTGTCACTCGAAACCTGAAGATTTTTATTAAGATCACAAATAATCTCACAAATTGAGTCAAATTACAAGCTTTAAGCACAATCAAGAGCTAGGACGATAAGAAAGTGCACTTAAAATCATGCTCTGATCGAGCTCTTGGCATTTTTTGTTTTTAATATTTGTACTTGTTACTTTTTAGATGTATAAAATAAATTCTGTAATCTAATATGTGTAATATGTAAAAAATAAGTTTGATTCGTTTAAATTATGAACAGACATTTTTTCGACATATTTTGTACTTTTTAAAAACTTGCTGTAAAGCATCTCAATCTGCAAAAATATTAGAGCACACAGATTAGCACACATTATTAAAATTTTAAAATCTAAATTAAGCATTCAGACTGCTGATTTAGAAGATAAAAGGATTTTATACTGAATGCAGAGTTTTTTTTTCTTGTCAAAAAAATCGAAGTTCAATCGATAAAGATTGATCCTTAATGTCTTTTTCATTCTCTATTTGTATTATGGAAGGGAAAAACCGTATAAAAATCGTATTCATTACAGCTCAGTGAATAAAAATGCCATTAATCGAAATTGAAAACTTTTGCAATAAATTTTTAAAGTCGTAATGACTTTTTGTTTGTGAGGGAAAGAGAACGAAAATTAAACTTGTGGGTAGATAAAGCGGCATGGGTTGCTTATTTGCACTTATAAGAAAAAATGTACATAAAGTTTTATTCGCCCAAAAAATTGGTAATAAACTTTTTATTCTACCATTTACTTATGTAATTTGAATTTTTAAACTTCCTTCTTTTCTGTCTTTTGTTCGTTTCTTTGTTTTTACATAAAATTTGAAAATTTGAAAAGCCATTTTTAAAAATTCAAATGTAAGTGGATTTGGCTTAGAGTGGAACGATAAAAAGACAAACACACAATGTTTCAGATTAAAAAAATAAGTTGCAAAAAGATGCATATTGATACCAAAAATCGGATAATATCATATAAATCGGATTTTTGACATCAAAATCGGCTTTAAATTTGAAACAATGATGGACCTTAATAAAGAAAATAAAGAAGAACAAACTGTAGGAGTCTGAAGGATGCAAATAAACTATTTTAAATTGAAGTACTTTTGCTGTAAAAAAAAGTTTATTTTTAAATATTTTATAGTGGGTTTTGAGATAAATAAACCATTCTGATTTTTGTTTTCCACACAGTTAAAATATATATTTTGATAAAGTAGCTATTACTTATCTTTCGAAATAGATAGATAGAATTATATGTAGGGTTCGTTATACACAAAAAGGCACTGCGATCATAGATCTGTTGTACCATCCCTTTAGGTTCAGCTATAGAATTCCAATGTCCTTAATAAATCCTACTAAGTCCAAATAGCGCTGCTTCCTTATGCCACCTATATTGACAACATCCTCCTTGAAGTGTTTATGGCGAAAAGCACATAGTGACTTACAGTCACATAGAATGTGTGCCATGGTCTCCTCAGCTGTACTACAAAACCTACAAAATTTAGAGTTACTAAAATTGAGCTTAACAAGAAAACTATTGATACTCATGTGTCCAGTCAAAGCACCAATTAAGATGCTAAGATCCCTTCTTGTCAGTTTCAATGCATAATTTAGGTTCGAAATAGGTTGGCAAAAGCTTGTTTTGCGATTTTAAGTATTAATATTTTCCTTTATCGTTAAACTTCAGTTGGCTTTAAAACCCAATACTAATCACTATTTTTTCTTATCTTAAGTCCATTCTGATCATAAATTTAATTTCAAAATTTTATTATAAATTATGGAGGAATTTGTCAACGTGACTATATAAAAGTTAAAGTCAGACATTAAATTGATAGCTTAACTATTTGAAAATCAGCTGTTTTATGTTAATTTAGCTTTGTAATGTCTAAATGGAAAAAAACACTGTTTAGAAATTTAATAAAATGAAATTGTCTGTATCCTCCGTAAATAAGTCTCCAAGGGACAAAAAATGTAAGGTGTATAAGGTATTTTGATAAAATAAATTGGTGTATATGCGAAGGTGTAGTTGCTTTGAATTTATGACAGAAATATTTCATGACAGGTTATGTACACAAACATAAATTTTAGCGTCCTATTACACAACGCGTGTTACAAATTAGCCTTAAAACAGTACTTCTTTCGCAGTATACAAAAAATAGAATAAAAGAGAGATATTAGCAGAGAAAAATGATGGAAGATTTTATTGTCAGTAGATTTTTTATGGATACGATGTCGCTCTTAATTAAGAACTTTGTTTTATGGCTTTATGCGAAATTAATTCATCCTTGTTCTGTGAAGCCAGCAGTAGATAAAAGAGAGAGAGGCAGAAGATGCAAAAATATTCAAAATAGCTTTCATAAAATTAAAATAGCTACGTTGATTTAACATTTAATATAAATTAAATGATTGAAATTATCAATTAAAATGACATTTCATTTTGTGGCATTTGTGTTAAATATCTTTAGAATTATTTTTAATGGGACTTAAAATTTTTCTCTTGAAATTTTATGTCATTTTGTTTTAATTGCTCGTGAATTTAAAAATATATATCACTGTGAGTCAAAATCATTTATGAAGTTTTATTAAATCAACTGCTTTAAATAAACATACCTAGAATTAGTTTTAATAATAATTGATTAATTAATTTAATAACTTTTATATGTAAATGTTGTATAAATTTTCTAGTAAAACTTCATTCTAAATTTACGATTTTACGCTATTTAATTCAATCAATCAATCTCAAATTTAAATCTTATTATAAAGTGTTGTAATTAATAATTCCACAATAAGCTCATTAGCAACAAACTTTTTATCGCCAAATTTCAAATATTCTATTCATAAAAACTTCGTCTTATCACATCTTATACAATAGCTTTATTGGAGAAGAAATATAACAAATCTTTGACAAAATATTCGTAAAATTTAAATTTCCTCCGAGCCGTATCAAACATTGTTGACTTATTATTCTATAAAACATCAATGCTCCTTTTTCTTCATCTAATGAGATTGAAAAAGAGTTATTTATAAACATACCACCCGGAACAAAACTTTCCCCACAATAACGCAAAATCACACAATAAATTGTAAAGAAATAAATAGAAAGGCAACACAAAAATAAGAGAGTGTTAGGAAGAAGCAACATATAGCTTAAAGAAATTTTCCGTACTTCTAAAATTGATTTTCTCAACTTTTGTTATCTGATTGAAAGAGCCCTAAATTATTGTTGAATTGATAACCAATTGATTCAATTTGTGCTTATATTTTCAATAGGATTAAATTCAAAGCTAAGATATTCCTTATTGATTCTCCTTTCATACTCCATTGCTATCTCGTTTTGAGTAAGCTTGTTTGAATATTAACATTTATATTTTTGACATAAAAGCAATAAATTTGGATCGGTTTACGGTTTTTGTTCAAAAGTTTAATATTACATAATGTTATGCGTAATTGATGCTTGTGCTCCTACCTACCAAAGACATTTTATTATTTTCTTTTCTTTCTCTTTTTAGCGCTTTTCAGTTTTCTAAAAGGGAGCTTAATAATACACTTTGTTCGTTCAGAATAGTTCGAGGCAGGCTGAGATTTCCCTAATCAGACACCTTAAAGAGCTCGGGATTGTTTTATTAGCTCAGTTTTATCTTAAAACAATGAGAGCTTAAAACAATGGCTTTCTACTTTAACTTTTAGTTTCTAGTTGTCAAGTTCTTTTAAACTTCATTTATTTCATGGAAAATTGTTGATTACTATAAAAATAAAGCATTATGAATTATAATAAAAAATGTAAGAAATACGAACTTCTTAAATTGCGCATAATTTTGTAGGTAATGTGAAAAATGTGTGTTAAATGTTTCTAAAGACATGTTAATGCTCTATTTTACTAGTTGATTCGTCTTTACTTGATAATCAAGAGCTGCGTCAAAAATGTGCTGAAGACTCTCGATCAATAACACGAGGACTTTTGTAAATTTTTTTATAAATAATAACATAAAAATCATAAATGATACGCTTCAGAAAGCATGATACCAAAAGTTGTTTGCTTATAATTTTTATTTTTGTCACCATCAAAAATGTAACTCTACATTTCAATCGTCATTTCTTTTATAATAATAATTGAAGGCATGCTTATCTTATCAATATTTCCCTGTACTAAAAATATATACACAGAGAAACATAAAACTGCAGATAATATTTCAAACAACGAGCAAAAAAATTTTTTGTTTTATTCCTCCATATATTTCGCGTAGTTCAAGCCGCGCAGTATATTTCGGAAGTGGAAGAACGGTTGTCATAGTAAATATGGCAAAAATCATTTGCCTCTCATGTTTCAATGAGCTCTCGAGATACGACAAGATATTTTCGTGTAGTCGAAAGCATAACTTTTGTGCACCGTGTGGAAAATCTATGCATTTGCAATGTGAGGTATGCTTGAGAATTTTTTTTGTGCTCTCTCATTTTCCTATTAAGAATTCCGAAGACAAAATTCGATTACGGTCGTGCGTGCATAGAATCAATAAAGGTAGAAGTCAAATCTTCTTTATGTAGCCTACTAAAAATTGAAAAAATAAGGAAATCTCTCGTTATGTATGGACTCTGGAGAATTTTTTTGTGTGGAAAAATGCAATTTCTTTTACCTTTCACGTCTTTTTCATTTTCTCTTAAGATACTTTTTCAACTTTTTATCTATTTTAGTGCTATGAATCATTGCATCTGGTGACAATGAAAAATAGTGAAGAAAATCCGAATAACCGTATCGAATGCTTGGGCAATTTATTGAAAATATGGGAATGCAATTGGTCCGGCACGAAGAGCAGCTTTCCGGAGCATTTTATTCGATGTCACAATAACATGGAAATATTTTCACAATTTCAAGTTTCATCGGTTCCATTTCAAAGCGATCAATTATTGTCGGCATTGACTCTTATTCAAGCATTTGATTCCAATTTTATTTTTTATTATCATACCAATCCATTGACAAAAATGATTTATTTCATAATATTTCTACTTAACGAGCATGAACAACTAAATCCTGAATCGTATCTCTATGAATTGATGATAAAATCACCAAAGGAAAATCACTGTAAGGTAGTATCGTCTTTAATTATTTGAACATTTATTTTCAATCAATTATCATATTTAATTATCACTCACTTTTTTTTATTTCCGGTCTCAAAAATAATAATTGCGATAGATAAAATTTGTAGAGAAATGTCTTACTTACGATGATGACATATTTAAATTACGTGATGAAGAGATTTGTGCTGCTGTTACTTATAAAAGTATTGCGAAGCATTTAGATGACAATCATATACACTTTTCATTTCTAGTTAAGAAAAATTGCAAAGAAACTTTAAATATAAAGGCATCAGCTCAAAATGACAAAGCAAAGGCGGTTGTTCCAAAGCCTATTGCTCATGCAGTTCAAAATAAAGGAATACTTAAATCGAATAACAACAGAAAAGGACAATCGATACCTGATGTAAAATCACAAACCACTGTCGTGCTGAAACATGAAAATGCACCTTTACTCCTTGAGGAATCGTTTAAAAACTTACAAACTAAACAAAACAGTCAACCGCCTGAATACTCGTCCATCAATAAAGGAGATGATGAAAAGCATTTCAAATCACCTGCTCACTGTACATCAGCTATAAATAAAGATAATAATGATCTCGTAAGCAAATTTTTGCTTCTGCTTTTTATATTCCAATTGCTGATTGCATCGTAAAACAAATATATTCATATTCCTTTTTTTATTGCAGACAGAGCAAAGTACAACACGACCAGATGAATGCTATCACTTTAGAAATGTTACATGTCAAGCTTACAAAACGCCGGATCATAAAGTTTATAAGCAAAAGTATCCTGATTCCTGTTTTAGTAAGCCTTTCTTGAAAAAGTGATGTATTTATAAACAAAATTTCTAGTCTAGATTTTCAAGAATTGTAATGCACTCCCAAAGTCGAAATAAATATAATTTGCTAAACTTGGTGAGTTTCAATTTTCTTTTATTTTTTATTGGAAATATCAATAAAAAGCCAAAGGTTTTGTAAAATCGGGAAATGGAGATAATAAATGAAAGCTACATGTTTGTCACTTTCATTTTAATTAGAATTTGCGCAATAGGTAATTGAAGGAAAATGAGAAAAGAATTAAGGGAGAAAGTTTTTTCTAATTAAATTTCGTGAGCCATTGAATGACGAAAAGTTTCATCTTGGATTACGTTTTCTCAACGCAATATATAAGTCAATTTCTTTCAACGATGAAAAGATTTCCATTATCATGTTATGATGATGTTAATGCTATGTAAAATAACATTGATAATCGGAGAATAATTAAATAAATTTCATTATGTTATCACATTAATCACATCTATAAGGTTCAAATTTTCGACTATTGCTTGTAAAAGAATACAACAACAAAATAATAAGTAAATTGATAGACAGAATGGCAGAGCATGTTTGTTGTTCTATCGCCTGTCAATTACAATAGATCTTTCATCGCAGTTTATTTTATTATTCTTTTCTCTTTCACTCACATTCCCATATTCTTTTCAAATCAGATTTCTCTCTTCCACAAATAGTAATTAAAAATAATCATCACATTGATCTTAATTTCTCATCTGCCACACGGCAAACTAACAGCAATATAGCAAAAGCATGACTTTTGTATTCATCACGAACTTTTTTTGTTATGTATGTGTGTGAGATTTGGTATAAAAGTATACTGCAAAGCAGAGGTTTGCTTGAATCAAATAGAATATAAAGAGGAAAATTGGTAACTTTTATTCATACAATAAAGTTGTTCGTCAAGGGAATTATTCAATCTATTACTGCAAATTGTGCTTTTATATACAATTTTAAACTTTTAATTTTATTGCAAAATTAAATACATCACATACCCAACAAACAAGACAAATATAATTTTATATTTGACTCGAATCAAATTTTTGACATTTTCAATTTCAAATACCAAAATAAATTCTATGTATTACAGTATGTTTTAAAAGCTACATATTGCTAGATATTAACAAAAAAAAATAGGGGGACAGTATTTTTTATTAAAATGATATATGTAATTGAATTGAATTTTTATAAAAATTAAAGTTTGAAGAAAAAACTAAAACATTTAAAATTTAAATTTTTGAAAAAAAAAACGGTAAAATATATTTAAAAATATTTTTGTTCTTTTAAATGAATTTACTACCTATTTGCTGCAAGCGACGCATTGTAAATTTTCTCGAAGCTCATCAAAAATTAAATGAATTTTAAAGCATTTCATCTCTTGACTTTTTTTGTATATTTTTTTCTTAAAGAAAAGAAAATTTTAATTGCCGTACAAAAAGCAATTAAAACTTTTCTCCCCTTTGTTTGAGATGAAGAAAAAAGTTGGTTTTAACGTTTCACTAGAGTTTTTCTTTTAAATTTTATCATAAAATTTTTATGAAGAATTTTAATCGTACTGTTCAAAATATGAAAATTCAAGTATGGAAATAGCTTTTCACTTTCGATTCGATAGATTGACAGTTTCAAAGTGAAAGAATGTATTGTTTAACAATAAATTAACTTTCTAATCGATCAACATGTGTATATATATATATATATATATAAATATAAGGATTACATCAATCAAAATAAATAGGTTTGAAACCCCAAAGTGTATAATGTGAATTTAAAATGTAATCACGTAAACATGATAAAACTTTATGTTAATTCCTTGCTTCATATAGTTTATAAAAATGAGAAAACTGAAAGTTCTCCATAAAGGGATCACATCAAAACAACAATTATCCTTTTCATTAAGCAATATTTAAGGTAAATTAATTAAACGAAGCAGAGAAACAGTTAATTTAATGAAAATTATTGCATAAATAAATTGTAAATTTTTGTGCTGACTCCAACATTCAATTTAATTTTGATCTTTTTAACTCATCCCATGCAAATAAAAATAAAGGAGAAAGTGGATATGCGTATATATAAATGTACAAAAGAGCCTTTACAATGAAAAATGGCTTCATTTGTAAGTTGTGTGTTGAAAATTTTGTGCTTTTTTTTTGTTGTTTGACGCTTCTTGTTGCGTACATGCAAATATATAAATATGTAAGTTGATATAGCGTATATGCTATACACAAAACCGGATCCAATTTAGACAAAAAGGCAATTTTTTATGCAACATTATGCGTATATGTATTCATGGTTGAAAATAAAAAATTTATCAAAAAGGAAAAAATACAAATTCTTGTTCAGCATATGAGGCTCCGGTATCGCTCTTCTCAACAACATACAAACAAAAAACGTGACTCAATTTGCGAATGATAAAGTGCCTTTTGCGGAGAGAGGCATCCGCTTATTCACGCCTTAGTATTTATTAATTATTCCGAATCTCGCTCATATTTCTGGTGATTTTAATCTTTTGGTTGTGCTGTTTTACCTTACATGCCTATACGACTATAGTTATGACAATGAGCTGTGAGTGGTGAGAACAAAAAAGTTTTTCTTACCCCAATAGCAACCCAAAATAAGCATTTTTTTTTGTTACTGAAGCCATTATTTTCTATATACGTTATTTCAGGTTCGTTCCATCATCACAAACAACATTTTACTATGGAATAATTTTGATATCTCAGGTGAAAGTAATCAGCAAAACAAATTTGTTAAAATGTTTATAGAATTATTTTACTTATTTTTTCATTTTCTTCCTTTACCTGTGTCTCATTTCTTCATTCTCGACAGAGGTTTATGTTATCATATAAATTTATTGTTTATGTACAAGTTTTCCCTTAGAAATTGTCTTATGCTGATACATTTTCATCCTCTCAAAATCTGTTTTATTACGCGATTTTCTATTCAGAAACTTTCACCCAATGTATTGTAATGTGCGAAGGATGAAGTGAGTAAAGAGAAGGAGAACGGGAATAAGAATGATAGAAAAAGTTACAAAGCTTTCACAAACCCAGTGAAATTTTATACTTTACCAACCTTGGTAAAAATGAGATTAAAATATTTGATCCCATGCGACGGGGATTGTACAGCATAATGCTACAATATAGTGAGAATGGTGTGAGTATATAATGAAAGAAAGTTGTAAGGAAGAGCAAGCATTGAAGAGGGAGAAGAAAATACTTTCATGTCATGGTTTAGGATGAAACAATCCTTAAGCAAATATTAATTTTGTATTCTCGCAGGGATTATAAAATAATCTAAATCAATATTTTGTCTCCCAGTGTTCCTCATTAAATATTTTTCTTCCTTTCTCTCACTTTGTACGTCAAAAACTTCGACAAAATTTTAGCATTACCGAGATTTTATTATTCTGTCTTATGACTTTTTGTTGTTTGAAGAGTTTTCTTTACTTTTACTATAAGAATACATAATAAAGTGCTGAAAGGCATCTGAAATATGTTTTTTTATCTTAAATATTTCTCTTTCCTGTGCCGACGTTCGATGACTCATGGAAATATATTTTCAATTTTCGCTTCCTTATCGTTGCTACTTTCACTATAAAATTAAACTCTACCTTATGTCTGAAATGTTGAGGCTTTTTAAGTTCTACAAACATTATCATCATGATTAAACATTTTTTTTTATTTATTCCTTGTCATTTTTCGATATCTAAGTGTGGAGAAAACACTTCTTGCTTATTTTTCACCAAAATAATGAATGCCTCTGTAATCGGTAGTATGTTTGCGTTCTAAGATGCAGAAATTACGTTTCATTTTCTCACAATATACACAAAAGCAGAAAAAGCAGTTATTTCAGAACTAACTAGAACCGTTAAATGCTTACCTTTTATTTACAATACTATTGGATGAATGAATTTTAAGAATGAGAGAAAGAGAAATTATTTGAAAGAGAAAAAAAAGTTGTTGCAACTGTAGCTTAATACAAAATATATCATTCATTGCATAACAACTATGCTTATGACGTCAAATGACAGTGATCCATGTGTAAAAGAACAAATTTTGTTTATTATTTTGTAATTTTATCGTAAAAGTAATAATTCTTTTACCACACTGTTTATATCTCATTGGAATGATTACATTCATTACACACCTAATGTGTTATATGGGTAAATCTGCAGATACGATTTATTTTTGGTGGATTACATTTTATTGAAATTTATTAAATCAATGTAATATATCTTGTTAATTTAATTTTATTCTAGCAACGGAACTCAAAAATCAAAATTTTTATTCTTAAATATTTAAATAATTACTAGATTTAAAATATTGAAATCATATAAAATTGATTTTGGCTAGCTAAAGCTTTAAGTTTTTGTCCTCATTGCGTTATATAAATGTTTAATTTTTGAGACATGAACAAAAAGGAGCGTTTTTGAGTTGCCTTTTCTCATTATTGCATTTGATTTTTATACGTTAAGTTCTTTTTATCTGCGGATTTGCCTTTAATACTTTTTAAAAATGATTCTGGTTTACAATGGCGCAGTCGTAAAATATTTTTAAAAAAATTAACATACAATTTAAATTTGATCCAAAAGATGTTAAATTATTAATTTTTAATTTATTAAATTACCTGGAAACCGAATATCCCGGGCCTTGCAACACCTCAGTAAAGAACAAATGAGAAATTTTGCCATTTCTGCAAATTTATTTTAAAAAAAAAATTATTGGTCTCATCAATACTAGTTAAAAGCTATATGGGCATCCATACACAAATTGACAAAGAAAATAAATCTTTGTAAAAAGAAGAACATTAAACTGTTATATTTAGTTTTATAATATTCACTTTACCCACATTATTTTAAAAATATCAATGAGTGATTTATTTTTATAATTTGCCATACATATTACTATTTCTAAATTTTTAAATTCAATAATTCATTGTCATCTTTATACAACGAATCGTCAGTTCTAGTATAAAGTCGCAGGTATAATAATACTACTCAAGAATATCATTTATTCTCTCCTCTTTCTCTTCGTTTCATCATCATTTCAGCATAAACATTCTTCAAACCATGAGCGCCTAACAGTCTTCTTCAAGTTGTGTATAGAATTACATTGATACTTTTTCGCTTGATCGCTTGCTGTATAAATACTTGCGACAAGAGAATAACACAAATAAAAAAGTGTATGTGAAGAGCTCGCAGTCAAAAAGAAGTTACATTACAATACATATAATATGCTCGATAAACAGATATTACTTCTAATTAGTGTGTGCTCTATACAAGTCCTTGCACTTGTTAAAGCTAACAATAACAAAAATATACCAAAATGGAAGAAACAGGTGAGAAAATGAGATTTTATATGATTGTATGTTGTGGAAAGAATAAGCAAGTTCTACATTCGGTGTGCGGATATAAATTACTCAATTAATGTCTTTCATTAACACAAAATGTATTAATTGAATTTCTTTTTCTCTTTTATTCTTTCTACATATTATTTTTATTCTCATGTTGTTTGTGTACCGAATCATTTATTTATTGGAACTTTCCCAAAAAAAAAAAGAAAATAAGAGATTGAAAGAACAATACATACAACGAACAAAAAGAAAATAAAAAGAAATGCGTGAACATCATAATTAGAATTTTTATTTCAGACCCGTTAGAAATTCAATTAGTGAATTTTACTTTTATGTGCGCGGCAGCGTTGAGCCAAATTATATGTATGTTTATATCTTTATTACGAACTGAGCAGATTATGATAATGTTTTTGTTGCTCTTTATTGACCCGTTAATTTGAATCTCATTTCTATTTTTATTTATAATTGTAACAATCGGCAGTGGTCGAATTTTAAAAATTTGCGGAAATGAGACACTTTTTGGAAAATCATCAGCATACGTCTTCAGAGATGTCTCATTAAAAAAATTGACATCAATACGTAATATATAATAAATAGTATGATACATCAAAATAAAGGTCCAATTATATGCTTTCAGAAATTTAATTCTAGTTTTTATTTGGTTGATTATTTTTCGTGAAAATTGAATTTGAATAAAGAATCTCAAAAAACTGAAAATTTGCTTATACCCAACTTTAAGGACCTGCTACTCGGCACCAGATGGACGAAAAAACTTGTATAAATGTCAACTTTCTAATGAGACATTTCCCAAGACTTATGGTGATAGTTTTCAAAAAGTGCCTCATTTCCGCAAATTTTTAAAATTAAACCAATGTGCAATCTTTTTCATTCAAGGCCTGCGAAGTTCCTCAACAAAATGAATATTTTCATTACAAATGTGATGAAAATGGTGATTTGAAATGCTTACCCGGTAAAGTATCGTTTTATAAATCTTAAAATTGTAAAAACCGTTAAGTTTGAATTTATTATTTTTTGTAAATTAAAATTATTCAATTTAAGCCTTATTTAAGCTTTTGCAAGTCTTACAACAAATTTTTTAATTTTGTAAATTCTTTTATGATTATTAATCTAAAAGTGTTTTATTTTTAAAATTAAAATTTAGATTAAACATAGTTTGGTGAATAAAATTATTTGCGAGACAAGCATGACTCCCAAAACCAATTAATTTGAAACCCAAAAAAGTTTTTATTTTTTTTATCGTAATAAATTTGAACTTGATTGAATAATATCTTTTCTATAACAATAATATAAAGGTTGGCAAGGAGACCTTTGTGATGTACCTATATGCAGACAAAAATGTGATCCACAGAATGGATATTGTAAGCGACCATTTGAATGTCGCTGCAAGCTTGGCTTCTACGGTGAAAACTGTGAACAATGTATTCCACTGCCGGGGTGTCAGAATGGCATTTGCCACAATCCATTTGAGTGCAAGTGTGTTAAGGGATGGAGAGGTGTCTTTTGCAATGAACGTATGTATTTTATTTTCTTCATGCTGTAATTTTTTCTAATACTATTAATCTACATTTTATTGTAAATAAAAATGGATATACATTTTAAAAGTAAAACTTTTAATTTTTTGTCACTTAAAAAGCAATTTGCAGAGAAGATTGTCATCCAACTCACGGATATTGTGAAAACGCTGGAGAATGTAAGGTAAATAAATCATTAATACATTCTACAGTTTAAATTTTAAACATTTCTTATTTTTTACAATTTTAAAAATTTCTGGATCCAAAAAATAGTTTGAAAAATTAAATTAAACGCTGAACTCAATAATATTAAAAATTCACTCGTTTCAATCAAGTTTCAATGCTATCATATGCCTTTTTTTTAAAAAAAAATTATAGTGTAGGATTGGCTGGACAGGAAAAAACTGTAGAGATTGTCAAATTTTACCAGGATGTATGCATGGAACATGTACAAATCCTTTTGAATGCCAATGTTTACCCGGATGGACTGGATTTTTATGTGATAGAGGTAGCGATATCCAAATCATTGACATATAACATAACTGAAAATTTTTCAATCACTAGCTATTTGTAATTTGAATTGCAATAAGCAAAGTGGATACTGTACAAAACCAGGAACATGTCGGTGTAAAGTCGGCTGGATAGGAAATAATTGCTCAGAGGTATTATCATTTGTAAAACCTAAGATAAATTAATCTTTATATGAAAAATGTTTTTAGTGTCACCCATATCCAGGCTGCAAAAATGGAAATTGTACTCGCCCATGGGTAATTAAATCAAACTTTTTACTTTACTATCGCCATTATAAACATATTTTGTCGTAACCAGCATCTGTTGTATATTTAATTTTGTTTCTCTCTGTTCATTTCCAAACTGACTATTATCAGGAATGTAATTGTCATCCTAGATGGGGTGGTTTGTTGTGCGACGAAGAGCTTAATTATTGTGAAAAAAATCGTGATGTATGCCAACATGGAACATGCAAATCACTGCCGAAAGATGACGGAAACTTTGAATGTTCATGCATGCCAGGCTATTTTGGACAAAGGTATGAAGACAGAATGGGTTTACCACTCGATTGAATCAAATTTCAAATAGTTTACCACTCGTTATCTTTCCTCTTCTCTCTTTCCATTGAATTCAAAAAATCATTAAAAGGTGCGATCGAAAGACAGCAACATCAATTAGTAGAATTGAAGTCATGCCAACATTTCCAATGCGAGAAACGTCCTCTCAAAAGCCATTATTAAGTGAACGAAACACCACAACTCCAATTGCAATTTTACCAACTGAGCTTTCTCTCATACATGAAGGGACAGACAAAAATATCGATAATGAAACATAATGTTTTACAATACGATAGAGTTTAAGAGAATATTTTAGTATGTTTTTGCTTCATTTGCTGAAACTCAATACTTTTATTGAAAAACTTAATAAAACTTTTAAACTAATTAAATTTTATACACTTCCTTCTTTTCCAATTTTAAATTTTGTCATTACAAATTCGACTCTTTCTAAAAGAAATTAAAATATTTCACCTATTTCAATAGAAATAACAACAGAATTTCAAAACAATAGTAAACAACTTATGAAGAACTATTTTGTGCATTCCATTACTGTTGAACGGTACTGTAGATTCAATAGTTCTAAATAATAAAGTTTCCATTTACGATAGATAGATAAAATATGAAGCCAAAGTCTATCGACTGAAATTCGATTTTCACTTTCATTTAACTCATCATACAAACTTGTAAAAACAAACTAGAAACTTGATACACATAACATTAATTCTTGTTTAAAAACTTTTCCATTTATTTATATTCTTGAAATACCTTTAAATTAGTGTAATTTTAGCAGTTAATCAATAAATGACTTTAGCAAAACATTGAAAACACCTTAAATACCTTCAGCATGTTTGAAGTTTAAAAATGTTTCAAAAAATCGAATTTAATGCGTCAAAAGGAATCCTTGGAATTTTAACCTTCCTTTATTCGATTTTCTCCCTTGATTTTTAAAGGAAAAAAAAATCCCTTTGAAGACTAAAATAATTCTTTTCTAAGTCCTAAAATTACATTATACCACTTAATTGAGGAATCTATAAGTTAATTTTCATATATGAATAGACGTAAAGACGTTCATCACTTTTAAATGGTGATTATTTCACTTAGGATTAATCCCATATATACTTCCAACAAAAACACCCCGCTGCAATATTTGACGTGATATTACGAATCTCGCTAGATTTTTTTTAATTAACCAACCACCTTCTCACAATCCTCAAAAAGTCAACTAATAGGTAATAATAGGCGTTTCATTTTAAGGAAGATGTTATAAACGTCCAAAATTATATTATAATGTGATAACTCTTATAAAAATCAGTGATTTGTTATTGAATCACTTTTAAGTCAGGCGTTTGATACTAATCTGAATGAAACGTAAAATTTGATATATTGACGTAAATACAAATTTCGTGTTTAAAATTCTTATCAGTGAGAGAAAATTCTGAAATTGTGAGTAGGGATGTATTTAGCTTTATCGTAATATATTTTTGTTGCATACAAAACACTTTTACCAATTTGCTCATATATTCAACAATAAAGGAGCACGTACCTAAACATTATGATAAATTTCTAGTCATTTCTCTCATTCAATTTCTTTTCTTCTTCTTCTTTTACTTTATTTCTATTTTCTCAGTCATTGTAAGGTGTACGTGTAAAAGATTGAATTGATACCACTCAAATATCGATATATGCGTAAAAATATTTCTTCCTTATTTTCAATCCAGCCAATGTACCGAGTGGCATTGTGATCGAATAGAAAAATATGCTAAATATATTGCTAGTCATCTATAACAATATCTTTGAAACGTTCATTCTGTACATATAAATCTATAGATATGTATATACACTTGCCATATATAAAACTCTAAGTAAAATGGATAGAATGATAAAAGTCGTTTGGCATGAATGAAAAATGTATTAACACGTAATATAAATTTGTATCAATTTTAGGAATTGTTTGAGAAATTGCATTGAAACGTTTATCACTTGGAAAATTTACGTCGCATTGTAAGAATCACTGCATATTTATCACTTTCTCGTTTCTTTTCTTTTGTTTCTATCCTTTTTTTTAAAATAAAATAAAAAGTAGACAAGAACATAGAAATTATCTCTAGACAGCGAAAAGAAAAATTCTTCTGTTTTAAAAGCCGCAAGAGGATGAATTATACATATAAAAGATATTAATTCTATAATGCGATATATAGAATTTTAATGTGAATTTATGCTCAAAATAACACGATGTGGTTTAAGTAAAATTAAAGAAAGAGCATACATATAAATTGCCACAGAGATCAATTAAAGCATACTCATATTAGAATGAAAATTATTTAAATGTATGGAAATGAAGCTTAAAATTTTTAATTACATTTTTAACCCTTTTGAAAAATTGTAAAGCAAAAGTATTGAGGGAACCATGAAGCTAAGTAGCTTTTGTTTTGTGTGTATGAACATTCATTTAAGAAATCGTATTATCCAAATATTTCTTCTTCTATTTTACTTGAAACGAAAAGAGCTCATAAAAATAATAAAACAATGAAGAAAGGCTTTCTTCATCCACAGATATAACTACTACGTATTCATACACATCTCACAGATTCCATCTAATCTTTGTGATTACATGCATGAATACATTGGATCGAAAGCAAAGAAAAAACAAAAGGATTCAAGAGAAAAGAACGAAAAAATGAAGCAGCCAACAAAAAGTCATAATATTTTATGATTGAGAAGAAAATGTATGGTTATGAGTAGAAAGAGATGCTTTGTATTCCACAATGAAACATACACATCTACATATCCGTACATTTATATGAGAATGAAAACAGCAACATTTTTACGAATTTTTTGATTCCTCACACATTCTGTTAGTAAGAGAATGAGAGATTATTCAATGTAAACATACAGCATTGTATATATATATGTATACGCATATTGAGGGTATAACAAAAGGAAAAAGGCATTACAGCTGAGGAGAAAAAGATGGGAAAATTTTTCATTATTCATGACCTTTAATTTATTCTTTTATTCTTACCGTATCATCGTAATGTGTTTGTTGTAGCAATATTTTATGCTTGAAATGTTCCGCAACCTAGTATGCTCTTACACTTTAGGACTTATGGTGTACACACATTTTTGCACAAACACAATTCGTACTCATTTGTTTTCTCGCACAGTATGAAAACAACTTCAACATTACACATATCTTTTATTTATCAAGTTAGTACATGTAAAGAAATGAAAAAAAAATTCAATTGAAGATCGTACACTGTCTTACACGTATATCCTTCTTTTGTAAGCTTTATCTTTTAAAATCCATTTTTGCGAATTAAATTATTCAAACAACATAAGTCAAAATTAGAGTCAGGATTGTCTTATCATTAAATATCACATTTATACTAAGTATTATAAAACTATTATTACTATGCTGATTTACAATAAATTTCATAAATCCTTCGTTAAAACGCATTTTTTGTTAATACATTAAACTGACAAAAATGTTCATTTTATTACATTTGCGGTTTTTACACAAAGTTTTTGTTTCTAATTACAGCCTTAGTAAAAAATACAAAAGTCCTCATGTTGTTAATAGAAGGACATCAGCGATCGGTACTCATTTAGCAACAGAATGCGAATCAATAAAGAAAAAACTCTTAAAAATTCCCTTCAGTAAAGCTTCTTTGCAGTAATAGTACAGAACTGTTAAGGTTTGTTTGCAGCTTATTTCATAAACAAGAGGAAATTAAAACTTATACAGCAATTCAAAAGTTTTTGTAGTTTAACGTATTTTTTGAAATTATTTTTTAACGGTTTAGAGCATTGGCTATAATAGAGTGTTGTTCAAATTATGCTCCGCGCTTTAGTGTTCCGTGAGAAAATCTAAGGTACACCGCAAAAAGATTGACGAAACATTAAAGTAATGGTTTTTATATGCACGAGCCAAAACAAAGGTAATGATTCACGCGTAGTGTTCCGCGAAGTATTTAGACTGCTTTCATTGGTTTAAAAATTAAGTTTTTTTTTTTTTGTAAAATTAGTTTTTTTATTCTACATGTAATATATTATTTAATTTTATGGCAACACCCTCGTTATTGGATTGACATTGCTAGTGGTAACATATATACAAACATTTCTAATCCACTGCCTTTTTCGCAATGTTATTTATCAATTAAATTATCTTTGACACTTTCCATTGGGATGATTTTATTACGTTCAATGGTGCACACTTACATATGAGAAACATTCCTATTTCATTTTATTACCATCCATGGTCACCGCATTCGGTTTGATGTGTTATTAACCTTCATCATTTTGACGTGATATTGAAGAAAAACGAAACCACTTTAGGGATTAGGATTTTCCTACATTTCTTTATTTATTTCGTAAATCAATGTCCATAGTGTGTGGGGAAATTGAAAGCAAAAAAGAAAAGAAAGAAGGAAATAAAAGAAATAAAATAAAATTGTCCAAAATTGTTATACCTTAGAAAAAAATACTTATAGTTCCATTATTATAATACTTCTAGAGACAATTGAATTTTGGTTATCCTCATCATCATTTTCTCTTTTCTTCTTTCTTTCTTTTTTTCATTATACATAGTATATTAGAAAGTTGCACGCGAGAAAACAGGGAAAGCTTTGATAAGCAATATTTTCAATCAGGTCCATGAGAGAACTAATAAAATCGATTCCAGATTTCAAAAAAATCTATTTATTTTACTTATATGTTCAAAAAAATATTTTCTTGTGAAAACTTGCAAAAACCTACTTTTATCTGATTGATTTTTCCATCTCATCCCTTTTTCTCTTCCTCCTCCATCACCATGTTCCTTCGTTTTCGCCTTCTTCATTTCTTTCACATCTCTTTGTGTGCTTGTGCCAACGTGACTCGCATCAACAAAATCAGTCTGACTGCCATCCGAGGTAAGTTCTGCCGAACAATCAGTTTCTAAATGGGTGATAAATAGAAAAGAAAGCTAAATAAAATTGAAATTAGAGTTAGTGTGTATGCTGAGCTTTTCTTTTTCAAGATTTTACCATTTCATTTCTCCTTCGACCAATCCAATATTATATATATATATATATATATGTATTGTATTTTCAACAAAAAGAAATGAATGAGAAAGAAAATCATAGAAAGGTAGAAAATTATTATTTTTATTTCTTTCCCTTTAGTTTATCTTCTTTTTTAAGATTTCTTACTTTGTTGTATAAAATAAATGGATACAAAAACTTTCATTTTCAATATTGACAATTAAGTTTTTTGAACATAGATACAATTTCCAAAGAGAAGAATATGAATTTAAATTTTATATCCAATGTATGTTCCTCGAAATATAATTTATTTATGATATTGAACAAACAATTTTTGTTAAGCGTCCAAATACTTTAAAACAGGTTTTACCAAAATGAATGATTATTAAAAGATGAGTTCTAAAACTTACGATAACTTCTGAAAGTTTGAAATAAGAGGGAACAAAAACTTGTCATTAGTTAATTTTAAATTTTAAAGTAAATGAAAAAATACATGGAATTAATTTTTAAGCTTACCTAAACAAACAGAGCAAAAATTAAAGAGTTAATTCTAGACTAGAAGCAAAGCAGACTAAATAATAAAAAGAAGAAGTAAAAAATCTCCAAAAGAGGAAGAAGATTTTCAATATTTTAACTCTATTATATTCAAGATGTTGTAGCCAAAAGATATAAATTCAGAGTAATTGGATCAAAATATTCATGCGGAAAATTAGATTTTCTCATGAATATGAAAAGAGCGGAAAAGTTTTGGAGTGCTTTTTTTGTGTCATGAAGAATAGCGTCATCCGAAGACGACTATTTATTAAATTATGTATATATAAATGTGCTCATATATCTCAGTTTCAAAGCCAGAGAGCAAAAAATTAAGAAAAAGTTATAGGTTAAAAATTTGGTCGTATCTTGTCATTTTTGTTTAGAAAATAGATAAAATATTTTTTTGCTTCAAAATACACTAGAACAATATTTCTCATCTACACACATCTCCTTACGCTTTTATATCATTCTTTAAATATGCTTGAAATCACAACACCATTGGGAAGGAAATACATTAAAAATTCAATTTATCTAGATTTTCTAGTGTTTTGCTTTTCTTTGCTGTGATTATAAATAATCTGATTATGGTTAGCCCATAAATGTTCCCTGGGTTTGGTAAAACAATAGCTTTACTCACTTCAAAATGTCGCTTTTAATTTAAATGTCAGTTTAAAAAAAAAAGTCGACGAGAATGATTAATTAATTTTTGTATAGAAAATGAGTTAAATAATCTAAAGTTTAGAATAGGAAATTTTCAGTTATGCATGAGAAAAAAAAAATATAAGAGTATAAAATAAGCCAAAACTTTTATATCGAATTCCATCCCAGATTGCATAAAAATTTTATTGCGTGCTCATTTTTCATTTTCAAAATAATTCAGTAGTAGGGATTTGCATGTTCATTATACAAAAAAAGCAAAAACCATAATTCAAAATTATTTAGCTTCTAAAGTGACATAATTACAAATAATTTAATGAATTTTCGCAATAGCATCAATTAGTTAATTCACTAATTCCCTGAACAATTAAAACACACTGCAGCTGTATGGGAAAATAGTTATTAAAACTTGATTTAGTTATCAGCACTTATTTTATAATTATACCTACTAAATATAAATTTATACAATAATTTCTTCATCACACGAGTAAAATTTATCCTGTTTACCGTTGAAAATGATCATTGAATAATATAAAATTAAAAATCTTTCTGTACACACACATCTTTCTGGTGCTGCTTTTATTTTATTTTTTATTTAAATTAAAATGTGCAACAATGATTTTAAACTTCTAATGTATCTAAACTTCACTAAACTGATAGTAGAAGTTGAACCTGGGTAGGGTGACCATCTAATTTTAATGAAAATACAGGACATTTGATAAATTTCCTCAAAAAATACAGGACTCAAAGGAAAATTTGAAAATCAACGGAAATTTTCGTGAAAAAAATACAGGACCTGGAACAAAATTTTCAAATTTATACAGGACAGGGTTTTGAAATAAAGGACTGTCCGTTGTAAAACTACGCAGATGGTCACCCTAAACCTGGTGACCAAATTCAACACCAACGTTTGTGACCAGTACCTTGCCTACTCAGCAATCAAGGATTATTTTTGCTTTTTATTATCTATTATGCTCTGATTGAATTTTAAGTATATTTGATTTTTTATCTATATATATTAAAATTTTTTTGCTCATTCAAATATATTAAGTAGAATGCCATCATTAATTTACGTTAACGTTTTATTTTTACTATAAACGAAACTTAAACTTTGCCAATTTTGTTTTAGCGAAGATTGAGAAAACTTTCTCATAGCATCACGAACTATAAATTTGTGAGCATGTGTATGTACATATCCCTACATACGAATGAATAGATGGGAGTAAAGAAATATATTATAGAGGGTCATATAAATGGTGCTTTTGCACTATTCGTAAAGTAACAGCCATGAAACAAGTTTACATGTAAACATAAATTCTAATTCTACTGGAATTTAACTAATAAACATAACAAATTACACAACTTCACTAATCTTCTCAAAGTAAACTTAATGTAATTTATTTTGCTGTACCAGTAAATTTTCTTAAGCAATATTTATTTATTTGTTCATTTTCCTTCGTTAATTTCATGAGATTTTATGAAACTTTTCTTCCATTCTTTATGCTTTTATTAACAGTTTCTGCTCTGTTCTGTGGTACAGTTTTACATTGATATCCATAAAATTAATAAAATCAGACATTACATGCCTTGGATATTACTAAAATACAGAATTTTATGGCATTTTTTTGTAATAATAATTGTATTGAAATTTTCAAATAAGTATTATCATTTGGTTACAAAATATAAAATTAGAAACAATTTTACTTATCATATTGTTTTAATAATTATTAGCTCAAAAATCATATTCAGTGACAGTGTATGTGAATAGAACCTATTAAAGGAAGAAAAGAAAATTAAATTAAAAAGCTTGCAATGCGTATCGCATTTTTTATACACCCACATCCACAAATATATGTATGTATGTATTTGTATTCATTGAAGTAGGTGTAAATATAGAGTTTTACAAAAGGTCAAACATTGTATTAAGCTAGAAGTACAGAAAATAGAAAGTAATTAATATTTACGTTAAATTCTTTATATTAATATGTAGCTTTTGTAACAAGAAATTTAAACTATTAATACCGAATAATAATGTTAGAAACTGTTGAATAATTAAGTTACTGGGGGTCCTCGATTTGAGTAGATTCTATTTGAGTAGATTCGATTTGAACAGAAAATTTTTTACCCACCAAAATATTCGATTTGAGTAGATTTCTTCCTGTTTTCTTCGATTTGAATTGTTTACAAAACAAATATTTTTGATAAAAACATTTCAGAAAATATTTTTAAAATTATATATATAAATTGATCGTAGGAATCTTTTGTAAATCTATTGTATTGTAAATATTGTTATCGTGAAAAGAAGTTTATTTAAAGTTAAATATTCCATTTTGCTATTGTGCAAGGATTAAAATAAAGAATACATTATTACATTTTCCAAGAGGTTATGGGTCTTATCGCAATGAAGTTTGAAGAAGAAGAATCTGCCATGTGCGAGCGATTGAATTGCAAGAATTATCGTGTTTGGGCACTTCAAATGAAGATGATTTTGATCAAGGAAGATCTATGGGATATCATCGTTCCGGGAAATTCAAAACCAGAGGATGCAGTTAGAAGCTTGAAAGCATTGGCACATATTGTTTTGATGGTTGATAATGATCAACTGGTACATGTTTCGGATGCGAAATGAGGAAAGGAAGCATGGGATTCATTGAAGAATTTTCATCACAACGATTCAGCTGGACATAAGATGAGACTTTATAAGCAACTGTACAAGACTGAATTATCATTGGGTGGTGACATGCAGAAACATTTGCAAAAATTGTTTTAAATTTTGCAAAACATCAAGGAATGTGGTGATCATTTGAAGAAACCATGATTGTGAGTGCTATTTTATCAAGTCTGCATGCTGAATATGATAATTTGGGGACTGGATTAGAATAATGGAAGGAGAAGGATCTAACTGTTCAAAATGTCAAGCTGAAACTCATCGATGAATGTTAAAGGCGGTATGAAAATGTAAGAAAAGGATCTGATGTGTTTTGTATCAATAGAACTGAAATTGATCCAAAGAAGCACATCAAGTGACATCAGTGCAAAACGAGAAGGACATATCAAGCGGAATTGTCCATTGTTGAAGAATGAAACCGTCAAAATAGCAAATTTCAGTGGAGGGCGCAGAAATTGTTACGACCCTAAAGACTCTCAGTGGTGTATTGACTCTGGTGCTTCGTCTCACATGACCTACAGTAAGTCGTTTTTCCTTAGTTTTGATGAAAGTTTTAGGGGTACGATTACGGTTGCTAATGGCGAGAAGGTTGAGTACATAGCGAGGGGATGTTCGTATGAATGTATTTGTAGAAAACAAAAGCTTTAGTGTAGATCTGACTGACGTACTTCTGGTGCCATGCATTGACAGTAATTTGAGCTCTGTCTCAAAGCTCTGTAATAAGGGCTATAATACTATTTTTGATTCAACTGGCTGTTACCTTAAAGTAGAAGGTGTGGAACCATTGCAGATTGCTGAGAAATCAGGCGATATGTATGTTGTAAGAGCTGAAGTTGAAAGATCATGCTTGGTTAATGACAGAGTGGATAGATGCTGTGTACATGAATGGCATCGAAAATTAGCTCACAGAAATTTGCATAATATACTCGCGATGAAGGATAAAGGTTTGAACATTGCCGATTGTGATTGCACAAATGTATGTAAGTCATGCATTCTAGAGAAAATTTCTAGAAATCCGTTTCCAAAGAAGGCAACACCTGTTGAAAATACACTTGACTGTGTAGTCAGTGATATTTGTGGCCCTATGCCAGTTCCCTCAGTCGGAGGATTCCGATATTTTGTAACATTTACAGATGTTTATTCAAAATTTAATGCAGTATATCTTTTGAAAGCAAAGAGCGAAGTACAGTCTAAAGTAATAGACTATTTTGAACTGTTGAATAATATGTTCGGTCGAAAAGTTAAAATGTTCTGTACGGATCGAGGGACGGAATATTTAAGTGAGGAAGTTCATTTACGTTCAGAGGACATTCGCTTTCAGTGTACTTTAGCTTACTCACCGGAGCAAAACGGTATTTCCGAGAGAAAGAATAGGACTTTAGTTGAGGCATGCAGGACGATGCTTACTGAGTCAGGAATGTCACGAGAATACTGGAATGAAACCATAATGAATGCGAATTAATCATTGAATCGTGTTTTGAGCAAAGATGGTTCAAAGTCTCCGTATGAGAAGTTCTTTGACAAGAAGCCAAATTTCTCAAATTTTAAAGAATTTGGAGTTAGTGCTTATGTAATGATTCCTCATCAGAAACGAAAGAAGTTAGACCCGAAGGCTGAAAAACTGGCATTCGTGGGATATGACGGATGGTCGAAAGCATATCGACTTGCAAATGTGAAACAATGGAAGATAATTGTGCACGTGATGTTGTGTTTCTAAAAGAAAAGTTCATGAAGATAAATCAGAATTCATCTCATGAAATGAAAAGAAGTAGCGGTGATTTGGTGCCGTTCCCGTTTTCGTCTGGTTCTACAATTGATGTTCAAACATTCAATGATTCTGAATTGTTTTATGATGCTGAAGACTCTCAAGATGAAAGTGAGGTAGAAGAGCATGAAGAAGAGACAGATCAAGCACATATTGAACATGGAGAATTTGAGAATGACCAAAGTCAGGAAATCATTGTTGATCATAATTTAATCAATGATCAGAACGTTTCGGTTCAGGAGGAGAATGAGAGAAGTGATGAAATCAGAGTATCAAGTAGAAGAAATAAAGGTCAAAAACCAGAACGTCTTGGTTATTTTGTTACTTATTTATCAAGAGTTGATTTTGAGCCTAATTGATGCTGATAAGTGGAAAAAAGCTATGGAAGACGAGATTAAGTCCATTAATCAAAATAAAACCTAGGATCTTGTGAAATTGCCAAAGAATAAACGTGCAATAGGTTGTAAATGGGTTAACAAGCTTAAGCGAGATGATAATGGCCAGGTGTGTTCACATAAAACAAGATTGGTTGCTCAAGGATTTTCTCCGAAGTATGGTGAATATTATGATGAAGTGTTTGCACCAGTGGCTCGATCAGCAACATTTAGGATTCTTATATCGATAGCTGGTGTTAATAATTATCATGTGAAGCAGTTTGATATTAAGACTGGATTTTTTGAATGGTGATATCGAGGAGGAGATATATATGAAGCAACCACCTGGATTTGAGAAGGGAAATGATGCTTGCAAGTTTAGAAAAAGCCTTTATGGTTTGAAACAAGCAGAAAGAGCATGGAATAAAATTTATCATGAAGCAGTGATTAGTTTTGGATTTAAGCAAAGCGAAGTTGATAAATGTCTGTATAGCATGAAGAAAGGTCGCATCGAATAATGAAAAACTGATAGAACAATTTAAAAATCACATTGCAAGACTTTTTGAAGTAAAATATATTGGAAGTGTAAAGCACTTTTTAGTAATTGATGTGAAACGTGATAAAGATGGAAATTTTCATATAAGTCAGAAACAATACATTGAGAAGATTGTGGAAGAAGCTGGACTTAATGATGGAAAATTTTCAAAATATCCTTTGATGACTGGCTATTTTAGGCATCATGATGAGAATTATTTAGAATCAAATAATGAGTATAGAAAACTCATTGGTAAACTGTTGTATGTAAGCACAAATACAAGACCTGATATTGCTGCATCTGTTGGAATATCGAGTCAAAAGATTTCAAAACCAACAAAGACTGATTTGATAGAAGCGAGGAGACAAACGAGTATACTCATGGTACCTAACATACTCAAGAGTATATTCTGAGCATACTCTTGAGTATGTTACGGTACCATGAGTATACTCTCTTGTCTGTTAGGGCAAGAATCTAAGTTTGATGTTGAGTGATAGGAATAAAGTTGGAGAATTGGAGGTTTATTCTGATGCAAGCTGGGCTGAATATTTGTTGGACCGAAAATCTATCAGTGGTTTTCTTTGTGGAATTAATGGAGATGTATGCGGTGAAATGGCATCAGTGACCTAAATGGTAGAGCGTTGGCCTTACGTGCCAAAGGTCCTGGGTTCAATCCCAGGCCATGTCTAATTTTCGAAGCTCTTTTTCCATTTCACCGTTCTAGTTACGAAGCTCGGTTCGTGTGTTGGGTGTAGTATTGATGTCTTTGGCATAGAATATGCCTCCTTTGCTAGGTATATAAGGATATACTAGCATCTGGATGACTTCCTTACGGCATCTTGCGCACACGGATTGTGACTAGGTACATTGCAGGGTACATCAGGTCTTATGACGTATTCGTGTCTTTGCAATGTACAGAGCTTGCAAGTGGTTCGGATCCCACTATAAACTGTAGGTCTAAAGGGTGTGGTACAATAGATTCTGTTCTAATTTGAATCGCAGTGCCTCCAGCTGAAAGGCTGGGCCCTTCACACATTATATTATATTATGGAGATATTGTTTCATGGTGCAGCAGAAAACAAGACGAAGTATCGTTATCATATGTGGAAGCTGAATACATCGCACTTTCAGAAAGTTGCAAAGAGCTAAAATGGGTTAAAATGTTAACTGATTCATTTTCTGAATTTGTCGTTCCAGATAAAACTACTCTGTATATAGATAGTCAGAGTAGTATGAAACTGATATCAAATCAGAAATTCAGCAACAGAAGCAAGCACATTGGTACTAAATATCACTATGTGAAGCAATTGGTTGATTCAGGAGAGATTGAACTGAAATATTGCTACATTGACGTAAATATAGCTGATATGATGACCAAGCCGTTAGGAAATATTAAACTGAAGAAATTTACTGACGATTGTGGACTGCGTTAGTAATATTAACATAGTATATGCCAAGATAATATTAAGGAAGAGTGTTGAATAATTAAGTTATATATATATTTATAGTTTATTTAAAGTTAAAAATTCCATTTTGCTATTCTGCAAGGATTAAAATAAAGAATACATTATTTTAATTATCCAAGAGAAACTCTAATTTTGGTATGTAGAGTTACCAGACATTTTTAGCTGGTTTAATTCGACCGTTTTTATTCTTTTTCTGATTGAATTCGAAAAGAATAAAAACAAAAAATAAACTCTCTCCTCAAAAGCAAAATAGATAGTCAGTCTAAATTTAAAAAATGGAAAAAAAATGATTTTTGATAGAATCATTCAACTTTTGTGAATCATTAAGTCAATAAGTTACTAAGGACATGAGAAAATAAAGAATTCAGAACATCAAAATAATTCTCATCATTTTTCCACTTCAAAAAATAGCTACAAAACATAATGCTGTTTCTAAACATTAAATGAGAAAGTATTGTGAAAAGTTAATTCCTTTTAATATAGTCATTTCAGTTTAAATTATCCTAGCAAAACGAAATTTTTAAATAATTTCTGATGTCTTGTAAACTGTAAAAAGAATTCAACAGGAAAAAGGGCTTTATATTTGAAATTTGAATGAATGTTATTTTTTATCTTGAGAAAAAACATAGAGGAAGAGATTTCAGACGTCAACTAATGAAAATACTTGTTATTTAAAATTTTTATTTCTCAAATGTTTACATTTTGGAATTATAAAATAGAATTTTTCAGAATTTTTCAAATTTATTTTTATTACTCAACAAAATAATTTTTTTAATTTTCATAAATATATTTTATAGTTGTGGATGCCTAATTAAATTCAAATGTTGTAAAAAAGCGCACTAAAATCCTTTAAAGAACAATAAAAGAATTTGAAAAACTTATGAATAAAATGGGCAATAAGAAAAGATTTATGGTTCCCAAATATTGTTGACTTGTGCCATTTTTCTTAACAAGGAACTTGCTTCATTTATTATTCTGTATATTCAAATAATGGATAGCTTAATTAGGGCAACAAAGAAGAAGAAACAAAGATGTCTCATTATCAATTCCAGCAAATAAATTACACCATTTTTTTTTATAGAACTTACAGAAATTTGTTGATTTCGATAACGAAATTTTCAAATTTAAAGATCGGTTTCCCTTTCCGCTTTGTTACAATATTTATGCAAAGATACAAAAGATTTCAGTGTAATCGAATATTTCAATATGTATCTATAATCTTGTTACACGAAGAATAAGTGCGATAAAAAAGAAAAGAACGATTCTTCAGTAAAAATTTATTTGATTTCCGTGGCACATCACAGAACATGTTTGAGAATATATTTCATGCTCAATGGTATGGATCATTCTAATGATTTCAAAATGCTATACAAACACAAACAATTGAAATGAAACGCGTGGCAAATAAAAAACCATCTCATTTCGATCTCAAATTATTCTACTCCACATATATCGAATTAGAGTATGAACGCTAAAAAGGAAGAAAATAATCAAAAGAGCTTCAGAAAGAAAATCCTTCAGTTTTATTTACTCAGCACAAATTGATGAAAATCGTTTTACAATTGCGTCATTTCACATCCTACAATTTTGTGAGTAAACAATTTTAGGTATTTTAGAAAATAATTGATAAAATTAAAATGAAATTATTTTACAAATTTCAAATTAAACAGTATTAAACCATGAACGATCAACTATGATAACTATAAAAGACTGAGCTTATCTTAAACTAAAACAGACAATATGCAGTCAACAGATCAGTTTTCTTTTTAAGACTTTTAATTTAACTTCAATTTTTGTTTAACAAAGCATGTTAACATGTTTATCATAGCACATCAAATTACATTATTTCTATTGATTTCCGTTTTTTCTTGAAAAAAAATCAGCGAAAGGTATTATTTGCCTTTATTTGAATACATACTTCGATGTGAAAAAATTTTCCACTTAATAAAATTGTATAAAAATGGAACAAAAAGTTTCTGAAACACAATACTGCGATAAATGAACAATTCATTGAAACTTCGCCGCTTTTAAATATACACTTATGCATGCTGATTTTAATGAAAATCGTGCTTAAGTTGCGATTCACATATTTACACGTAAGCATTATTCAACAAGAGTAAAAACATGAACGAATGATTTTTTTCTGGCTTCGATTAACCCCATGTATGTTTGAATCATCTTACAATAGATAACTAAGGGGAATTTTCTTTTCTTTTCATATTTATTTTGATTTTGCTCACCTTTTGTTAAGCTCTGGAGGTATGAAAAATTTAGTTTAAAGTTATTTGAGTCCTAGAGTTTTGTTATAAAGCAGTCTCGTTTAGTTTCAAAAATAGTATATATGTAAAACATAAAAAAAATGAGAGAGCAAAAATCGGAAAGAAAAGAAAATGAGAGATGAAAACTTTCAAAAAATCCTAATTCCATCATAATGTTGTCAAATATTAAAATTATAAAAGCACTTTTTGTAAAAACATGAAGGGTGTTGTGATATTTCAAATAATGAACTTTGCAACAATTGAAAATCATAATAAAAAATCTAAGAATATTTTTTTTTTGTATACAATAATAAATGTTTTTTGTTTAAATTTGCAAATGATTCTATTGAAGAATTGTTGCAATTATTCAATAATTTCTTTCTCAAATATTTTTAATATTCACACCGTTTTCACGTGTGAATCTATTGGTTTTGTTCAGATTGAAAAATCAGTTTTTAGAATTTTGTGAGGATATGGAGCAAGATAGCTTAAAATGTTCAGAAATGAAAAGTTTGTGCCTTGAATTTCACATCTTTTGCAAAAAACAGATTTCAAATTGGTTGCGGCATTGCTGAGAAAATCGCAAAATATGCTTTCTGTAAGCAAGCAAACAAGCAAACAAGCAAGTTAATCAATCAGCAAGAAATCTCAATAACGAGACATCGTAGAGACTTCTAGTTTTTTACATTTGATTCGTGCTGCTCTATAGAATAGCTGTATTGTTTTTGGGCAAGGTAGGAACAGCCGTTGCTTCAGAAAAAGCAGAAAACTTTCCTTTCTTACGAATTTTTCAAATTAAAAGTTCACTGTGATTTTTTTTTAAAATTAAACTTTGGATGAAAAAAATTTTTTTGAGCAAAGAACCAAGAAGGAAATACATTTTCAATTTTGGACTAGGGGCTAGGGTTTGTGGAAAACAGCTGTTTTTGGAAAACAGTCTGTTTTCGGTTTTTGATTTTTAAAAACAGCTGTTTCCTGTTTTTCTAGAATTCAAAATAAACTGAATTATCCTAAGTGTTTCTTAAAATAATGAAACTTTTTGGTGGTTATAAGCAGTTAAGCATACACTTTAGAACTAAGCATTATTATTTCTTATTTTTTTATGTTAATTAACTCTAAAAAATATAATGAAAAATAAAAATGCAAAAAAAAAAATCCAAAAAAATTTTTACCTTTAAGTAACATTGCATTGTTGCTTTGTAAAAGTTCCATAAGCTCTAATATTTTATTTGAAATATTCAAAAAATCTTTCTGAATAAAAAAATATCTTGTAAAATTGTTGATTATATTTTTAAACTTTAGTAAATGCTACAAAAGGTTCAACAAATTTAAAATTTCGATTGCAAAATCAATAATGATTAACCATAAATTTGATAATGATTTCAAACCTATTAAACATTCAAAAAATATTAAAATAGTAAATACATTTTAATTTGAAATGCTAGAAAAATATATTTTCTTCGAGGGTTTTTCCAAATGGATTGAAACTTTGCATAAATATTCTAGTGCTTAAAACAAATACAAATAAAACACCCTAAAATTTTCTGAGCAAAGAACCAAGTAGGAAATACATTTTCAATTTTGGACTAGGGACGACTCTTTTTTCTTCGAGGGTTTATCCAAATGGATTGAAACTTTGCATAAATATTCTTGTGCTTAAAACAAATACAAATAAAACATCTTAAAATTTTTTTGAGCAAAGAACCAGTAGGAAATACATTTTCAATTTTGGACCAGGGGCAACCCTTGTCAAAATCAATTTTCTCACTTTTTTCTTCGAGGGTTTATCCAAATGGATTGAAACTTTGCATAAATATTCAAGTGCTTAAAACAAATACAAATAAAACATCCTAAAATTTTTTTGAGCAAAGAACCAAGTAGGAAATACATTTTCAATTTTGGACTAGGGGCAACCCTAGTCAAAATCAATTTTCTCACTTTTTTCTTCGAGGGTTTATCCAAATGGATTGAAACTTTGCATAAATATTCTAGTGCTTAAAACAAATACAAATAAAACATCCTAAAAGTTTTTTGAGCAAAGAACCAAGTAGGAAATACATTTTCAATTTTGGACAAGGGGCGACCCTAGTCAAAATCAATTTTGTCACTTTTTTCTTCGAGAGTTTATCCAAATGGATTGAAACTTTGCATAAATATTCTAGTGCTTAAAACAAATACAAATGAAACATCCTAAAATGTTTTTGAGCAAAGAACCAAGTAGGAAATACATTTTCAATTTTGGACTAGGAGCAACCCTAGTCAAAATCAATTTTCTCACTTTTTTCTTCGAGGGTTTATCCAAATGGATTGAAACTTTGCATAAATATTCTAGTGCTCAAAACAAATACAAATAAAACATCTTAAAATTTTTTTGAGCAAAGAACCAAGTAGGAAATACATTTTCAATTTTGGACTAGGGGCGACTCTTTTTTCTTCGAGGGTTTATCCAAATGGATTGAAACTTTGCATAAATATTCTAGTGCTTAAAACAAATACAAATAAAACATCCTACATTTTTTTTGAGCAAAGAACCAAGTAGGAAATACATTTTCAATTTTGGACTAGGGGCGACCCTAGTCAAAATCAATTTTGTCACTTTTTTATTCGAGGGTTTTTCCAAATGAATTGAAACTTTGCATAAATATTCTAGTGCTTAAAACAAATACAAATAAAACATCATAAAATTTTTTTGAGCAAAGAACCAAGTAGGAAATACATTTTCAATTTTGGACTAGGGGCGACCCTTTTTTCTTCGAGGGTTTATCCAAATGGATTGAAACTTTGCATAAATATTCTAGTGCTTAAAACAAATACAAATAAAACATCATAAAATTTTTTTGAGCAAAGAACCAAGTAGGAAATACATTTTCAATTTTGGACTAGGGGCGACCCTTTTTTTTCGAGGGTTTATCCAAATGGATTGAAACTTTGCATAAATATTCTTGTGCTTAAAACAAATACAAATAAAACATCTTAAAATTTTTTTGAGCAAAGAACCAGTAGGAAATACATTTTCAATTTTGGACCAGGGGCAACCCTAGTCAAAATCAATTTTCTCACTTTTTTCTTCGAGGGTTTATCCAAATGGATTGAAACTTTGCATAAATATTCAAGTGCTTAAAACAAATACAAATAAAACATCCTAAAATTTTTTTGAGCAAAGAACCAAGTAGGAAATACATTTTCAATTTTGGACTAGGGGCAACCCTAGTCAAAATCAATTTTCTCACTTTTTTCTTCGAGGGTTTATCCAAATGGATTAAAACTTTGCATAAATATTCTAGTGCTTAAAACAAATACAAATAAAACATCCTAAAAGTTTTTTGAGCAAAGAACCAAGTAGGAAATACATTTTCAATTTTGGACAAGGGGCGACCCTAGTCAAAATCAATTTTGTCACTTTTTTCTTCGAGAGTTTATCCAAATGGATTGAAACTTTGCATAAATATTCTAGTGCTTAAAACAAATACAAATGAAACATCCTAAAATGTTTTTGAGCAAAGAACCAAGTAGGAAATACATTTTCAATTTTGGACTAGGAGCAACCCTAGTCAAAATCAATTTTCTCACTTTTTTCTTCGAGGGTTTATCCAAATGGATTGAAACTTTGCATAAATATTCTAATGCTTAAAACAAATACAAATAAAACATCTTAAAATTTTTTTGAGCAAAGAACCAAGTAGGAAATACATTTTCAATTTTGGACTAGGGGCGACCCTAGTCAAAATCAATTTTGTCACTTTTTTTTTCGAGGGTTTATCCAAATGGATTGAAACTTTGCATAAATTTTCTAGTGCTTAAAACAAATACAAATAAAACATCCTAAAATTTTTTTGAGCAAAGAACCAAGAAGGAAATACATTTTCAATTTTGGACTATGGGCGACCCTAGTCAAAATCAATTTTGTCACTTTTTTTTTCGAGGGTTTATCCAAATGGATTGAAACTTTGCATAAATTTTCTAGTGCTTAAAACAAATACAAATAAAACATCCTAAAATTTTTTTGAGCAAAGAACCAAGTAGGAAATACATTTTCAATTTTAGACTTGGGGCAACCCTAGTCAAAATCAATTTTGTCACTTTTTTCTTCGAGAGTTTATCCAAATGGATTGAAACTTTGCATAAATATTTTTGTGCTTAAAACAAATACAAATAAAACATCTTAAAATATTTCGAGCAAAGAACCAACTAGGAAATACATTTTCAATTTTGGACTAGGGGCAACCCTAGTCAAAATCATTTTTCTCACTTTTTTCTTCGAGGGTTTATCCAAATGGATTGAAACTTTGCATAAATATTCTAGTGCTTAAAACAAATACAAATAAAACATCCTACATTTTTTTTGAGCAAAGAACCAAGTAGGAAATACATTTTCAATTTTGGACTAGGGGCGACCCTAGTCAAAATCAATTTTGTCACTTTTTTATTCGAGGGTTTTTCCAAATGAATTGAAACTTTGCATAAATATTCTAGTGCTTAAAACAAATACAAATAAAACATCATAAAATTTTTTTGAGCAAAGAACCAAGTAGGAAATACATTTTCAATTTTGGACTAGGGGCGACCCTTTTTTCTTCGAGGGTTTATCCAAATGGATTGAAACTTTGCATAAATATTCTAGTGCTTAAAACAAATACAAATAAAACATCATAAAATTTTTTTGAGCAAAGAACCAAGTAGGAAATACATTTTCAATTTTGGACTAGGGGCGACCCTTTTTTTTCGAGGGTTTATCCAAATGGATTGAAACTTTGCATAAATATTCTTGTGCTTAAAACAAATACAAATAAAACATCTTAAAATTTTTTTGAGCAAAGAACCAGTAGGAAATACATTTTCAATTTTGGACCAGGGGCAACCCTAGTCAAAATCAATTTTCTCACTTTTTTCTTCGAGGGTTTATCCAAATGGATTGAAACTTTGCATAAATATTCAAGTGCTTAAAACAAATACAAATAAAACATCCTAAAATTTTTTTGAGCAAAGAACCAAGTAGGAAATACATTTTCAATTTTGGACTAGGGGCAACCCTAGTCAAAATCAATTTTCTCACTTTTTTCTTCGAGGGTTTATCCAAATGGATTAAAACTTTGCATAAATATTCTAGTGCTTAAAACAAATACAAATAAAACATCCTAAAAGTTTTTTGAGCAAAGAACCAAGTAGGAAATACATTTTCAATTTTGGACAAGGGGCGACCCTAGTCAAAATCAATTTTGTCACTTTTTTCTTCGAGAGTTTATCCAAATGGATTGAAACTTTGCATAAATATTCTAGTGCTTAAAACAAATACAAATGAAACATCCTAAAATGTTTTTGAGCAAAGAACCAAGTAGGAAATACATTTTCAATTTTGGACTAGGAGCAACCCTAGTCAAAATCAATTTTCTCACTTTTTTCTTCGAGGGTTTATCCAAATGGATTGAAACTTTGCATAAATATTCTAATGCTTAAAACAAATACAAATAAAACATCTTAAAATTTTTTTGAGCAAAGAACCAAGTAGGAAATACATTTTCAATTTTGGACTAGGGGCGACCCTAGTCAAAATCAATTTTGTCACTTTTTTTTTCGAGGGTTTATCCAAATGGATTGAAACTTTGCATAAATTTTCTAGTGCTTAAAACAAATACAAATAAAACATCCTAAAATTTTTTTGAGCAAAGAACCAAGAAGGAAATACATTTTCAATTTTGGACTAGGGGCGATCCTAGTCAAAATCAATTTTGTCAATTTTTTACTTCGAGGGTTTTTCCAAATGGATTGAAACTTTGCATAAATATTCTAGTGCTCAAAACAAATACAAATAAAACATCTTAAAATTTTTTTGAGCAAAGAACCAAGTAGGAAATACATTTTCAATTTTGGACTAGGGGCGACTCTTTTTTCTTCGAGGGTTTATCCAAATGGATTGAAACTTTGCATAAATATTCTAGTGCTTAAAACAAATACAAATAAAACATCCTAAAATTTTTTTGAGCAAAGAACCAAGTAGGAAATACATTTTCAATTTTAGACTTGGGGCAACCCTAGTCAAAATCAATTTTGTCACTTTTTTCTTCGAGAGTTTATCCAAATGGATTGAAACTTTGCATAAATATTTTTGTGCTTAAAACAAATACAAATAAAACATCTTAAAATATTTCGAGCAAAGAACCAACTAGGAAATACATTTTCAATTTTGGACTAGGGGCAACCCTAGTCAAAATCATTTTTCTCACTTTTTTCTTCGAGGAATTATCCAAATGGATTGAAACTTTGCATAAATATTCTAGTGCTTAAAACAAATACAAATAAAACATTCTACATTTTTTTTGAGCAAAGAACCAAGTAGGAAATACATTTTCAATTTTGGACTAGGGGCGACCCTAGTCAAAATCAATTTTGTCACTTTTTTATTCGAGGGTTTTTCCAAATGAATTGAAACTTTGCATAAATATTCTAGTGCTTAAAACAAATACAAATAAAACATCATAAAATTTTTTTGAGCAAAGAACCAAGTAGGAAATACATTTTCAATTTTGGACTAGGGGCGACCCTTTTTTCTTCGAGGGTTTATCCAAATGGATTGAAACTTTGCATAAATATTCTAGTGCTTAAAACAAATACAAATAAAACATCATAAAATTTTTTTGAGCAAAGAACCAAGTAGGAAATACATTTTCAATTTTGGACTAGGGGCGACCCTTTTTTCTTCGAGGGTTTATCCAAATGGATTGAAACTTTGCATAAATATTTTAGTGCTTAAAACAAATACAAATAAAACATCTTAAAATTTTTTTGAGCAAAGAACCAAGTAGGAAATACATTTTCAATTATGAACTTGGGACAGGTCTAGTCAAAATCTAGTTTTTCATTTTTTTTTCGAAGGTTTATCCAAATGGATTGAAACTTTGCATAAATATTTTAATGCCTAAAACAAATACAAATAAAACATCTTAAAATTTTTTTGAGCAAAGAACCAAGTAGGAAATACATTTTCAATTATGAACTTGGGACAGGTCTAGTCAAAATCTAGTTTTTCACTTTTTTTCTTCGAAAATTTATCCAATTACAGTAAAATTTTGTGTGAGGATACTAATGTTTATACAAAACAGTTTTAAATATCTAAATCAAGAAATGTATTCTATATGTCGTCAAACCCAAATTTTATAAATTTGGTTGTACATTCAAAAACAACGTGACTTAAAATTTTTCCAAAAAAATGTTTATATGTAAATTTTTATTAATTCAGAAATGTGTGACCTGAGGATTAGAATGCTCACACAAAGTTTTACTGTATTTGGATTTATCCTCGAAGGGAAAAAAGTGAAAAACGAGATTTTGACTAGATACATAAATCACATAGGGGCTGTTCACTTAATACGTAACGCGAAAAAATGACTTTTTAGACCCCCCCCCCCCCCCTCGTAACAAAATTTGTATGAAAAAAAAATTTCCTTGTTTGAACCGTAACAAAATCTTAGACCCCCCTCCCCCCTAAAAGCGTTACGTAATAAGTGAATGGCCCCGTACCAATATTACTTTTTGTAATGCATAGCTTAAAAAAAATCGAAATCTAAAATTTCGACTGCCACATCTGAATTTTGTTCATACTCTTCACTGTGGAAATCAAAAAACAAATTCTTTATCTTAAAACACTTGACAAAATAGTGACATATTTCAGGATTAATTACTTTTTAATAATATTTTAACATTTACGAGAAAATGTGGTTCAAATAAGTGTGAAATATGGCCGAGATTTGGACCAAAATCAGCTATACTGGTTCATAGTGTTCCCGAGGGTGACAAAATTCAAACTAAGTGTTTTTGTAGCTGACATAATTATGACATAAATTAGGTATATCTTTTGAACTGTGTCGATATGGGTCTCGGCCGTACTTCACGCCCACCCTTCAAACTTATGCTGAGCAAATCTTGGTCTATCCATAAGACTTTTGATGGTACGGTGTGAATATATCCGCATTGGGTTTCTACCCGATACACTAGTTTAGCAAAGGAATTACACATTTTCACATTCTTAAATATTTAAGACATTTTTTTTCATACTCCATTCGAGTTATGAATAGCAATCTCTTGAATGATAACTTAAAAAAATTTTTTGGCACAAGAGATTTAAAAATAAACTTCCTAAACTATTGTTGAATATCTCATGAGTTAGTTGATCTTCGCTCAGCATAAGTGTGAAGGCAGCTTCGCTCAGCATAAGTATGAAGGGTTTAAGCTTAACAAACATTCTTTAAAAGTTTTTTCCAAAGTTTAATTTTATAAAAATCACAGTGAACTTTTGTTTTTAAAAGTCGTAAGAAAGGAAGATTTTTTGCTTTTTCTGAAGCAACGACTGCTCCTACCTTGCACAAAAACAATACAGCTCTTCTATAAATTAGCACGGATTGAATGCAAAAACTAGAAGTATCTACGATGTATCGTTATTGAGATTTCTTGCTGATTAACTTGCTTGCTTGTTTGCTTACAGAAAGCGTATTTGCGATTTTCTCGGCAATGCCACAACCAATTTGAATTCTGTTTTTTTTTGCAGAAGATGTAAAATTTCAAGCACAAACTTTTCATCTGTGGACATTTTCAGCTATGTTGCTTCATTTCCTCACAAAATCCAAAAAAGTGATTTTTCAATCTGAACAAAAACAATAGATTTACACGTGAGTACGGTGTGAACATAAAAAATTGAACTGTGTTTTAGTACCTAATTAACTTCTTTCCCCCTCAAATAAAATTATCCAAATAATTATTTTAAGTTATCTTACCTAATCATTTTACATATCAATCGTTACAAATCGGATTTGATTAAACATTAATAAAGGAAATTTTTTGTCAGAAAAATAAGAGCAATGAAAAAACGTCTTATTTAAAAAATTCTAACAAAAACGAAAATGTCAAATGCAGACTTTTTCGTAAAAAGAGAAAACATATTGCATTATTATAAAATATCTTTAATACTAGACCAGCAAACACCAGGAGGTAAACTCAATTGATATTCTCCGGATATTTTTTAAGAAGTGTAAAGACAGAAAAAAATATAATGACAAAAATAATATAAGAACAAGAAAAATTTCATCAATACTAATGTTGAAAGAAACAATTTTTTAAATTTAATAACTATTAAAATTAATAAGAAAATTATCTACTTAAAATAAAAAAGAACACTCAATGTTAAATTTTGAATTTTATTCTTTTTAAAAGAAACGATGAAAATTTCGAGAAGATGCTTGATATAATGCTGAGTTGTTCACGTTAATTACATTAATAAAAATAATTTATTTTATTATTTTGCAAACACCGAAAAAAAATATTAAAACACAAAAGAGATTTATAGGCCGGAGGAAAAGTGAGGCATAAATGATAAAATTACAATAAAAATATCTCTATATAGCTCTATAACTGATGGAGCGGCAGATAATGAGAAAACATTGATTAAAATCTTCCCGAAAGTGAGATAATTTCCATCAGAAATGATAAAGCTTTTTTATGTTCCACGACTATATAGCCCATAACGAAAGTATAGTCAAAAAAAAGGAAAAAAGCAGAATGAACAAAAAAAATTTATTGCTCGTTTCGTCAGCTTTACTCTATATATGTTATATGCATATCGAATATTAAATCGTTTTATTCTCTAACATGGTGGCGCCTGCATCGTTACGAGGAAAATTCATGCGCCCCACATTCAAGGAAGAAGAAAAACTTCATATTCTTTTGATTTTTGAGAGAAAAACGGCAAATCAGATGAAATTTTTTTCAGTTTTATGCCAACATATCAAGTGAAAAGCCACACAATTTTTCGTGCGCGACAATTCCGTTTAGAAAAGCTTGTATCTATATACACACAAGCTATGTGAGACAAAATGTGTATAGTGTGCAATAAATAAAGAAATATAATAATAAAAAAGTACATACATGTATTCATAAAACATATCTAAATTATTAATATTTATATGCAGATAAAAGCTTGTGTTTTGCATAAAAACAATGAGAAATGAACGGCACTGTGATGTTACGTGATTGAAACGACAAAAGCGATTTTCGCTCATGAAAAATAATTGAATGAATATTAAGGCATCTACTTACGTTCAATCGAGTGAAAATACACAAAGAAAGCTATAAAATAAATATAATGAATATAAAATGTAGGTTATATTAATATAACAATCCGCCTTTAACTTTTTTATATTTACACGATTCGAACTTTACGATTTTTCTTAATCTACAATTCTTCTTCCTCCTTAACCACCTTTCATAAAATTTAAATCATCATTATTAGTATAATATTGTTTTATTGGTGATATACCTCTTCCAATAAAGCAAAATATTGAACTGCTCAGTTTTTGATGCCTTTTCTTTTTTTATTTTTTTAATTATTGCGAAGCATGTAGTTTAATTATGTAGATATTTAATAGTTATGAATATAGAATTTAAACAAAATAGAAAAAATCATTAGGTTTCTTTAAATAGATTAGCTAAATTAAGAAAAAAAATTGGAATAATAAAACATTAAATACTATTTGACATGCTTGATTGTTACTTGAAAATTTTTTGGTAAAACTTTGAAAGACAACTCAAACTTTTCTAACCTTTTTAACCACGTTTTTTTAAATTAGAAAAATATTCTTGATTTGATAATGAAACATTAATTCAGAAGCAAATTAGGACACCTACACTATTTGAAAAATTATAAAAATATCAACAGTATATAGGAAGGTGAATAAAAGTATTGTTTTTAATATAATTTTTTCTCTACATCGAAAAATTTAAGTAATGTTGCCATCTGTTTAATAATTTACATGAAACTTTGAGTTTTAGTAACACTATGCAACAAGAACTTGTCTCATAAAAAAATATAAAGATTATTGCTTTAAAAATGTATTTCGTCGGTTTTAATTTTAATTAAGATCGTTTAATTTATTTAATGCAGTTCAAAATTGAGAGAAAAAATTAAAATGCGTGGATATTTGCGTGTGTTTACATTCTTGTACATATTTTTTATGAAAGAAATATGATGATGAAGATTAATTATTAACCTCCTGATACTATATGTTATGTGCACACATTGCTATTGAGTTAATATCCTTTGGCTTAATGAGAAACGCTTCCGTATATGTATTAGGCATTAGAGTGAGCGTGAGTGAAAGAGAGACATACGGTCTATTATGTTTGTGCATTTGTACGACAACAATTGGTTTACATTGTGATAGATTACAGTCGGACTTCACATCATTAACAAAATTTATTGCGCGAATCAGACAAATTACTTTTAATGTACGATAGGTCGACAATGGATCTACCGTTGTTCACAAATATGAGCTGATCTAAACTAACGTGCTCATTTAAATGTATCAAGTGCTTTTCATTTTAAGCACTAAGCTTATGTAAGCCACGTCGGGTATATAAAAAAGTGAAAAATAAAATAAAATTGATAGTGTCATGAAATGTACGCACATGAATCATTTTGAAAGTATTCTATACTAAAAATATATATGCGTAGTTAGGATCGCGCATCATCATTATGGACATATGACAAAAACGAAAACAATAAACAAAAAAAAAGATTATTATGATAAATTTAACATGGAAAAAGATAAGAATAAATGGCAGAGGAAAAAAGATATTTATGATTGCTCATAATATTCAGAACCATACACTTATTATTGTATAGAAGGCAGTGACATGAACAACTAGACCAAAAATAAATGTCCACAATCAACTTCAAAACACTCATCATTAATAAAAATAATCAAAAGGAAAATCACAGTGGATGGACAGAATTGAGAGCAGCAAAGAGAAGAAAAAAAAATGGAATAACGACAAAAATTAGTGTAAGGGTAAAGGGAAAAATATGAGGAGAGAGAAACATGTCGAGAGATTTCACAAATCTAGTCGACCTTTTTGTATTCAGAAAAAAAGACCCAGATGGCATAAAAATGAGCACACAGAGAAAAATCTTTGAATCATCACGAGATAATTGTAGACGAAAAAATTGATGTAAAAAACACAGAAAGCATCAAAGCATGTTTTCATTTTATTCTGGTGGTGCTAAGGTATTCATTTGAAAAGAATAAAGATTATTTTTATACACATTTAAGTACATTTGTAGAGTTTTATATACTCATAATCATATGTATCTCATACTCACGTATGTTTGTGTATGATGCCATGTGATGATTTTATCGCAATTGTTACTGCTGCCCCATAATTATTCACATCATGAAGAAAAAATAGCAGAACAGCAAACAAGAATGTGTTTACATGGAAAATTAGGTGCAATTTTCATACAACATACACGTTATTGTTGCTTCTCTATTTCTATTTTTGATAAGTCGTAAATTGTTATAATTTAGCTCATGCTATAAATTTTTCAATATATATTTTTCTCTCTCTTTTTCCACTTATTATTGTTATTATTGCTTTCTAAACTAATTCCTTTTCTTATTTATATATTAAACATAAGGCTGCAAAAGCTCTATTAAAAACCGCTCAATAATTAGTTCGACAAGGGAATGAATTTATAGCACGAAACACTTTTTTCCACCCCAATGAATTTTTCTAGCCGCGAAAAAGCGATCAACATTGTTTATTTTTATTGCCTTGGTGGTATCAAAACGCAAGGCGTTCTCATCGAAAAACTAAATTTAAAAAAGGCGAAAGCTTTTCAATTTTAAATTATGTAATAAAATTTTCCACTAAAAGTCATTTAATTAAGCAAAAAAAATTTTATATTTAAACATTTTGTTTTTATTTCTACAACTTGTGTTAAAAATTTCAAATATATTGAAAAATCACAATTCGAAAAACAAAAGGAGCCTTAAAAGCGTTCTGTATCTAATTGGACTGTTTTTGGAAAAGCTATTGAAATACTTCGTAAACAAGCAATAAATAAATAAATTCTAAATGAAGCAAAAGGGTTTAAAATTTTGATGTTTTACTTTTTTCAAAATTTCTAATTTTAGCATGTCTTTTAAAAATTTTTATTGTTGGTTTAATTTAACTTTAAGAGAATGAAACTTTGAATGAAACAAAACAATTCATAAATATTGCGTCATTACTATTATTATTATTATTTAAATTACCCTACGCAATAAATAATATTCAATTAATTATTTTTTTGGCCTCAAGAGCTATAATGAAAGTTATGAAAATATTAATGGATAAAACTTTCCTTGACTTATATTCAATTGCCTTGTTGTAAGATTACAAATTGCGTGACTAATTCATTCCTTTTTGCATTTCTCTTCAAATATTTTAGAAAATAATAATATAGAAATCGTGGTTTAATTGTAAATCTAATATAAGGGACTGCCAATAAAATTTTATTTTATTTTGCAAAATGAAAATTTTAAAATTTACGAAAATTTAGTATTTAATATGTGTATGTTTGATTTAGGCATCAAATGCTATCTTATACATTATTGATTAGCAAGAAAATAAAAGAACAAAAAAGTTGAAAACTGATTAAAATAAAAACCACAATATGACACGTTGTAAACTTTATATCACTTTTTTCAGTTAAAACTGGTTGAAACCAAACTGACACGAATACCACAAAAATTCAATAATTTTTAAAATGAAAATGTGATGAAAGAAATATTTTTTCCACGTTTCAGATGTGAATCGTTAGCATCATAAACTGAGCAATTTAGCTTTATTGAGTTTTCATCAGTATAGATAACTGATATTGATGATGACGATGAAAAGAGTAAAAAATATATTGAGAAATTAAATTACAAGATAAAAATGCCTCTTTTAGCTAAAATAAAGGAAGGAAGGAGTATATAATATCAAAAAAAATTATAAGGAACAAAAAGGAAGTGAAAAAATGCGTGAAGGAAAAGAAAAGCTCTGTCAAATTTAATTATAATGAATGCATTAATGGAAAAGTATATTATTTGTGCTCGAAAAGAATAGACAGTAATATTTAATAAATTTATATAAGCTATAACTGAAAGAAAAAACACCAGAAAACGACGAAAATTGATAAGCTTTCCCTTACTCTATCGATAATAAATCTTCATCTACAGCGAACGAATGAAACGTCGAGAAGTGGAAATTGAGCGAAAAACTGAAGACTGAAACTGAAAAGCCATTAAATTAAAAACATCAGTACAGCGTAATTTGATAAAGTAGAAAAAGTGAAGGAAAAAAAGAGAGATAAAAAAAGAGACGAAAATCTAAACATTTGCAAGATCATGGATATGTTTCAACACAACTCCTACGGCTTTGTTATACTTCTCTCCATTATACTTATTCAAGGTAGGATTTTACTTTGGCATTTTTATCATTTTATATTTCATAAAAAAAACACAAGTGAAATTTGATAATCCCTACTTAATCTGATATCAAACCAAATTCTTCCCATAGCTATAATTCTTCTGTACACCCACCTATATACATTAGAAATTTTTCATAATTGCTCTCCTGCATAAAATATCTAACGAGGTCGCAAATTTTTTCATTCATTCATTCACTCATTTCCCTTTCAATGAAATAGATTTAAATTTTTTTTTATACCTTCATGATACTTACTTCGATATTTTTTACTTTAACTTTTTCTATATCCAAATTTCTACCAAATATAAGAATATACCTCCATGTAAACTCCCTTTGCTTCAATCTAATGAATAAATGATGTAGAAAAGCTTTATCAAAAGACTCTACAATATGAGAATACTTATCTTTATATTTCTGACTCAAGCTTTTTTTCATTGAAAGAGGAGAAAAAAATATTGTATTGCCAACATAATGAAAGTAACTTGGGAATTTATCGCTTCTTGCTCTTTAAAATATCTAATTTTGCAATTTTACTCTGCTTGCGTATGTTTAAGACATGAATAAGATTTAATCGGTTTTTAAGGGAATAGGTTTTTGCGATTTCCCGGTTAGAAAAAAATTTAATTATAAATAATTTACTATTAAGATTCACATCATTTGAACACAAAAAAATTAAAAATCTTTTATTGGCACATAAGATATTTAAGATTTAATTTTAGTCTCGAAAATTTCGCAAAACCGGGAAATTGGGAGAGCCTATAAGTGAGTGAATGAATTTTCTGTTCTTTAACAATGTGACAGAATCTTTTCCTTCACATTTATTTTGTAGAGACGAGCTTGTTGTCTCCTCTCAATTAAACGCACTCTAATTTAGTTATCAATCAATTTAAATAGCAGTTTCCTCAAAGTTTTCTTCAGATTTTTCATTGCAAAATTAGTGGTTTAATGAATGAAACCTTTCATTGATTTGAGAATCTAAAAGAAGCAAGAAATAATTAAAAAGAACTATTATATGTATGGATGTGAAAACTTTTTTTTTTGTATTAATTTTAACGTTTTTAGAATTTTGTTTTTAAAAAAATCAAGCCTTATTAAAATTTAAAATGTTCTTACAGCAATAGATCATTGTTATAGATTGTAATGGCTGTAAAATTTTACTACCAAGTCGTTATCTCTTCATGTTTATTAATTATGAAGACAAGAAAGAGAAAATGTAAAAGTAGTAAAACAGGAATCCCTTAATCATCTCTTATAAAAGATATAAAATGGTTTACACTGTAAAGTAACAAATGACACGCATAAGTCGTGGTTGCTATATAAATTATGACGCGTACAAACACAACATCTATTCTTTCCTTTTGTGTCCTTTTTCAAGATTAACTTCGAGTCCAATTTATGTTGTTGATGTTTCTTTTTCTTTTTTCTTTTCATTTTTTTATCTTTTTTTTCTTTCAAGTAATGCGTTTGTTTGTTTACAGTGAGATACGCATGTAAACTTTATTAAAGCTTAACAGATGTTAAAAATTTACTTACAAACTTCATTTTTATATTAAGCCTTGCATAAATAAATGTGTAACTTATTACCACTTAACGCGAAACTTATCATCTTATATAAATTTAAATTATAAAATATTAAACGATTTATGCATTTGTGGAAGTGTAAAAACCATAAGTTTGACTTTTATTTAAAATAAAATTTGATGCAAACAAAAATAAATGGATTGTGAATCCAATTCTATATTGCTTTAAATCATCAAAATCATTCGCAGAATTTTCAAGTCAGTCAATTAAATTAAAATTTCCACCTTCCCACACTCTTGTCACTATTGACATTAATGAACAGACAATTTACATAATTTTTGCCAGTTTCATAAATGCCGTTGCTCTTTCTTTTCATTTTTTATAAAAGCCATTAAATCAATGAAAAATATCATTTATTGGTTTTATGGTTCTGCATTAAATCAATTCAGATTGAATCCTTTTTTAAATAATTTTTATAATTTTCTGGTTTCGATAAGCTATTAAACACTTTATTGCAAGTATTTTGTTATTTTTTTTTTTAAATTCAAATATTAAAGAGAATGTATTGTAAAGCCAATAAAAAACAAGTATCTGAATAAAAACCATAACTTTTATTTTTTTCTTCAGATGTTACTGAAAGTTTACGTTTAACTGAAGTGAGAATTCCTAATCATGTTATAAGAAATAACACTGTTAGATTAGAATGCCACTTTGATATGAATGGAGAAGCATTATATTCAGTAAAATGGTATAAAGATGGATACGAGTTTTATCGATACGTGCCACGAGATCATCCTCCTGCTCAAGTTTTTATGCAAAATGGAATTTATGTTAACGTAAGTATTTTTTCAATATCCTTAAGTAATGTTAATAAATCAATCAAATCAAATATGCTTTCCCCAATATCTACAGCTTCACAACTCATCCGATAATCAAGTTGTTTTAGAGAACGTTACGCTCGCTTCTACTGGTCGGTACCGATGTGAAATATCTGGAGAAGCTCCCTCTTTTACAACTGTTTCTGATCATGGTGATATGATTGTTGTTGGTATGTAACTCAAATTTTCTTTTTAAATTTATTTTGTTAAACATTTGCAGAGCAGCAGTTCTTTTAACAATGTATGCAAAATTGATATGCGGGAAACCAATTAAAGTATAAGAATTTAAATTTTGACTTTTCTTTTTCCTTAATTTTACACAAACTTTAACCAAAGGTAGAACAGCTTCTCGTAATATTGCATTAATAAAGCTTCAGTACGGTTCTTAATAACAGTAAGATACATGTACTCAAGTAGTTATTTTTAACGTCCATTATAAGCGTTTCTATAAATTTCGAAAATTAAATAATAAATAAAACATGTGCTCACATATACATGCATTGCGAAGTGGAAAAAAATAAGGATGCTAGAAAGAAAAAAATAAACAAATGGTTACATAATTTATATTTTTTACAACCATAAATTAGGAGTGGAGCAGTAATTTTTTTGCATAATTCATTTTCTCTCGCATTTGTTGTGTACACACATAACAATACAATGTGTTCTCTTCACATCTAGTGCTCTTTTAACACCTTGATCTCAAAGTTTCATTCTTAGACTATATTACTTTCCGTATAAATAATAAAACAAAAAGTTTATCATAGCATGAAGTGTATACTTGATATAAGTACAAGTGATTGACGTAAAAATATTTACTTTTATGTTATTTATTTCCTACAGCAACACCGGATCATGGTCCAGTCATCACAGGAGGTAAAGCACGCTATCAAATTGGCGATATGGTGAGGCTTAATTGCACATCGGGGAGATCCAAGCCAGCAGCACACTTACAATGGTTCATAAACGGTGAACCTGCCGATCCGATTCTTACACGCCAATTTGAAACGCTAGTAACAGGACGGGAAGGTAATGAAAAAAATTTATAAGCATGGACATATATTTATACAAACATATAAAATAATGTTCTTTATATACGTTTTTTTTCTCAAACATTATTTATGCGATAAAAAAGGCTTAGAGACGACAACATTGGGTCTAGAGTTTCGTGTACGTCAGCGACATTTCAAAAAAGGCGATATGAAATTAAAAGTATGAATAATTGACGTATAATTGCTAAATATTTGTAGCCAACAATATTTTCATGATGTTTACTTTTTTCTTTCCATATTATTATTTTCTCACAAAATGTCATTGTGACTCATCTTGACATGTCCAATCGTATATGTTTTTTCCATGATTCTCATGATAACGACTATAATAGTGCCTAGCTACCATAGCTTCAATCTATTGGAAAAGTAATGAAGAAAGCGTTGAAGGTGATAGACCTCTAAGAACTCCTTATTCAAGTCCGATTGAATCGAGAGAATCCGTTCCACCAAGCAGTTCGAAGGCTGATCGTGTTCAAGGTACAAAATTGCAATTCCCTGATAATTAATTTGATTTAAAAAACAATTTATGCTTCCCTTTTTAAAAAAATATAAATTTTGATTGTTTTCATTACAGCGTCAAACAGCTCAAAAAATACATCAATTTTTATAAACAGTGAAATAATTAAAACGTTATTATTCATAATTTCATCAACATTCTTTAGGTAACTATTTTAATATCAACATTTTTATCCTTATATGTATCTCCAATAAAAACGGAACCGAGATACATTTTTTAAATAAAATTTCATTATCGGATGATCACACATATCATCTATAAAAGGGAAGAAATGAAATTTTTTAATCGCCATCCAATACATCATATCACTTTATCATTCACATGCTTTTAATGGAATGAAAAAAAAAATTATACATATTATGTATACATATAGCAAAATTTTTATTATTTCTACGTAAAAATGTATCAAAAAGAAGAAAAAAAAATTGTTCAGCGTTTTGATGATAAACATTTTTAACAAGAGCGATTGAATAAAACAAAAATATAAAAATTAAAAATGTATGCCAAAAAAGTTTAAATGATAAACAGATTCTGAATAATTGAGGAGAAGGAATTTGTTATGATGTAGAGATGCCTCTATAATAAAATATTTAAAAAGGATATTGAAAGATAAATATTTTTTAATTAAAATTTATTTTGATTTACTAAATGTTCGACTGAATCAAGTAAATACGGAAGAACATCAAACACTACATATTGAATGATGTATAAAATGTTATCACAACTAGATAAGAAAAGTGCATTTTTATCACTATATCAATTTAATAATTACAAACTTTGCATTTCCAATATCCGACAGACAATTTTCTTGATAAACTTGAAAATTCCTATTTATCTTTTGTTTGACAGAACTGTGTGGTGCAGATTTTTATAAACTAGAGATTCTTATCACAATGTGATATTATGTGAGATTTTTCTTAATTTGTTAAGTTTTGAACTGGTAATTAATTTTATAAAATTATCAAAATGTCTCGATATCAACTTTTTTTAAAAGTACAACTGTTTTCGTAATTACTGCCCCGAAATCAATTTTAAATAGATTATTCAAAGTCTAGCTTGTTTTAAACATGATTAAAATAAATGATATCTCATCAAATCAGTCAGGCAAGATTATGTCTTGATGAAAAAATGCACTGAAAATGAAGATTATTGACTTTCCATAAAAATCTGTATGTTGTGTTATTCTCTTAATAAGAAATTAAAAATCATCTAAAGATATGGATTGAAGTATATTTACGATTAAATCATAAAATTTACATATAAAACTTAGGTAGAAAAAAAAAAATATTACAAAATTTTCCATGCACCAACTGTGCATCATTGATCCTTATGGGAATGATATCTGTGAATAATACAACATCCATGAACTTCATAAAATGCCCAAAAATATAAAACGAAGAGAAGAAATAAAACTTTTCTTAAGTTAACGAAAAAAAGATACATACCGAACCCATATAGAATAAATCAATGATATCATAAAGCAACAAAAGCTAAAATAGAACAGCAAGTATTATAGAAAAAACAATTGTTTGCCTCTTTGGCTGTCTTTATTAACAGTCAGTGGCATAAAGAAGAAAGCAGAAAAAATAAGACAAACTTTCTTATGAAAGAAATAAAGATGTTAAAGTTGTGTAAATATAACAAAAATAAAATTTATGTAAGGTTTCCATTCTCCGAAAAAGGAATAAAAGTAAAAAGATTCCTCAAAATGAAATAAATTTTCCTTTCCTTAAAAAGTTGCAGCGCGAAGTTATGTTTGTTCATTTACAGTGAAAAGAAAAAATTTCTAAGAGTTATTCATACTTATATTAAATATAATTAAAAGTTTAGTCTTTTCTATTATTTTAGGAGAAAAACTATAACGCTATTTAACTTTATATTGCTTCATTAGAATGAGAAATTATTTTTAAAAAAATTAAGATTTTTTAAAGTTATGTCCTCTCATTTACATTAATGCACCTTAATATTCTGAGTATACAATAGAAAGTCTTGCTATTATAATGAAGTTTTCAAAGAATTTTAGATACAATATGCTGCCTTTTTACTTACTTTTTATTAAGAACCTTACAAATACTCTCAATTGCTTTGTTGAAATGGGCTTGATGAATGGATTAAATTATTATAAGATGGTTGAATTTGGAAAGCTAATTTAAATAACAAAAACTCATTTAAATTGTTTTTAAACATATTATTGATTTATATGAAGTTTTAAAGTTTTTGTCACAAATGACTCAAAAATTGATAAAGTTCTAACAAAAATACTATTAAATAAGTTTTCCAGTAGCAATTGTTATCCTTTTTAAATTCATTTTTTGGATTAGTTGACTCTAAAATTTTTCATATCAAACGATTGTTATTATTTTAATTTATTTTAATAAAATGATTTAATTTTCATCATCTTTAAACATGATAAAATGAATAGAATAAAAAAGATTGACATAATTGTATTAAGAGATAAATTATAAAAAAATGAATGTCAATTAATTAATATAGTTTCTTTTTTTTGAACATATAACTACCGTAACTTTATATAAGATAAATCAAACCAAATTCTTCTTTTTATCCTAACAATTAAAAGAAACTCTTTGTAAATATATAAAGAATTGGAAACAAAAAGGTAAAACAAACGAATTATGACGAAAATTTACATCGAGAAGAAAATTTCTCATCGAGTTTGCAAAATACAATTAACAGAAGCCATATCATTTATGATTAAGGAATAAAACCAACCAGGAATAAAAATATGATTGTGTATATCAATGTCATTGTTTAAATGTAAACGATTTAACTTTAATATCACAAGCTTACATCAGAACTCACTTTTAGAAATAATTATATTTTAAAACAACTTTTAGATTATTAAAGTCAAGAAAATATTGTTTACTTTCATATAATTATTTTCCTAATAAGACATGAAACGGTCTTTTTGTTAAAATTTATTAAAAGCCAAAAAAAGAATTTTATGAAAAATAAAAAAAATTATTTTGCAGAAAATTTACTCATTATTATGGATATTACTGAAATTTAGATCGGTTTTTATTTTTCAGATGTTAATTATAATTAATGACTTAATCAGCATTGTTGTTTTAGACAAATATCCCTAACAGACAAAGAGCACGATCTGAGCATGATTTTTAAAGATCAATTTTTTAATTTGATGACGCTAAATTAGCGTACTTTCCCATAAGGAGATCGCAGCAGGGTACAACAGAAATCACGCTCTCAAGAGTACGCTTTTTTACTTGCAAATTATTCATGCAAGTTAAACTTGAGATCATGATCAAGAACATGTTCTGCTGATCATGCTTTAATTTTACTATTTAAAAAATTTTATGAGCTTGTGATTATGCTCTTGATCATGTTTTTGAGAAATTGATATTTTCTTCGTTTTTGGTGATTGCCGTGATTTGAACCTGCATACGCTGTGTTGTGGTTGTCCTGATAACTGTTCATCTTGTCTAATGCCTTTTGAAATTAAATAACGTTTAAATGGCTAAAAGACATATTTAAACTATAGAAAGTCCAAAATAATTGGTTATAATAGTGATTTCTGCTAGCGCTTGTGAAGTATATAGCAAGAAATATTTGAGCATAATCTCATGAGGATGTCAATGATCATGCTTTTTATAAACTCCTCTGATCATGCTCTTGAGAGTATAAAAAAGATTACGAAGGAAAAACTTGCATGCAAGTTATTTACAATTAGAGGATGATTGAGTCCGCTATTGAACATGCTTTTTACGGGGATCTTGAGAGGATGTTAAAAAAGCGTATTCTCAACCGAGCATGCTCATTGTCTGTTAGGGATATCACGAATTTTATTATTGAACTAGTAAAACCTTATTACAAAGCAATGAAATTTTGTACAAAACAAATTCAGGCCTAGATAACATACCTAGCAAGAAATTCATGTTGACCCAAATAAATTGTAATGAATGCAAATTTAATGTAATTTTCTTAAAGCTTGTATGGTAAGTATGTTCACACTAAAAATATATTTAAGAATTATTTGACATTTACGACTCATAAAAACAAAGTTTAAATAATTAAATAGATGGCAGGAAAAGATGTTTTAATCACACATTCCAAATAAAAACGTTTTACGCCAAGGACTATGAAAAGCACGCTGTCAGTTAAACTTTAAATATTTTGAATTTTTTCCGCATTTTTTTCGATAATGTTTACGAAAGTTCGAAAATGAATTTTTTCATAAATTCACATTTAAAGACAATTTTGGTTCTGTTTAAGCATGTTGATGTAATTATTGAGTGATAATAATCGATTTGCAACTGTCATAGCTTAAATTATGCTTCAAATAGATGAAAAATTTGCAATTGAAAATTTTTGTCATAAATTGTAAACAAACTTGTTTTGTTGACAAAAATTGGAAGATAAAATTTGAATCAATCGAAAAACATTTTTACAGCCTTATAAAACTAAAACCACTTAAATACAATATAATTAAGTAGTTTTGAATCTTTACACGTGCACTTTAAAATTCGAGTTCGAATTTTCATCAACTATCCATAGTCCTTGGGTTTTACGTTAAGGGGTCGTTCACTTATTACGTTCGCTTTTAATTGAAGTTCGAATCGAATTCAGTTCAATCAAAGGAATGTTATTGCATACAAATTTTGTAACAAGGGAACGAGGGGGGCTTTAAAAAATTCGTTTTTTGCGTAACGTAATAAGCTAACGTGCCCTTATTCAATTACACATGTATATGCTTATGCTAACAAAAATAGGCTCCTATTTCTAAGAACTTTTAGTTCTTCGGTTATATTTTCACTTGAATATGGAGATACATAGTCACCCACAGCTAAAAGGTTGGAGAGTTTGCTCATTAAACACACTTTTTCTGTTGTATGAACAAAATAAATATGAAAATAAATTCATATTAGCTTGCATTTGTTTATACAAATATCACATAACAGCCAATTGATATGTATGTGGACATTTAAAACATTATTATTACCAATAGTGAAGTCCTCAAAATAAATTTGCATAAGCAATCCTTGTTATATGCTTCATTAATTAATAGTATGCTCTGATTAAATGATGCATTTTATACCATGTTTTGAAATAAATGTGAAAATTTCACTTCCTTTACAATCATTGAGATGGATAATGGTTCAATGAGCAATGCTGTTTCGATATTTACTGCTTTTGTATTAGAAAAACAAATATATTTTTGATTTATGCTATAGTACATTAAAACACGATGAAATATAATAATTAATTTAATTAAAAAATACATATAGACAGTTTATTACATCATGAATTCTTAAAACAAACATAAAAAAATTGTATATTAATCTCTTGTTCTAAGTCCCCATATAGATGTTCTTCTAGGCATTACAGTCGGACGAGCAACTGAGCTATGAATAAACTTATTTATGCCAATATTTTTGAACGTCTTTTCTAGCATTTGAAGTCCAGCATCAGAAAGAAGATTAAATACATCCAAAAATAGAAGGGACTTTACATTATTTAAAACTCTGTAAAATGATATTTAAAAAACCCGATTAGAAAATTATCAAAAAAAGTATACTGCACATTTTAATTTAACTTACAAATATGACGTCATAGGAATATTGTAGCATCTTGACAACGATAAATATTCCAATTTAGTAAGAGCTGTAACAGCTTGAATAGCTACAGACGTCAGTAATGTGCAATCTGATAAATCAAGTTCGACAATATTAGGACAACGATTAATAAAAATTTGAAGACCTATTTAAAAAATAAAACATTTAAAATTTATAAACAAAAAAATAATAAAGTTTTTTCTTAATAATTACTTATATCAGTCAAACTTCGCCGACATCCAGATATGTTAAATCTCATTATCGAAGGAGTTATGAGTGAAACGATTGCTTCTACACTTTCACTGCTCAAATTAGTCCATGAAATATTTAATGCTGTTAAGGACTGTAGATTAGCCATTAAGATAATGACAGATTCTTGATTTAATCCTTCGCACATTGCAAGATTAAGCACTTCTAAATCTCGACATTCTGCTATTTCTTTACAAACATTTATGTCAACTGGAACATGTTCTAAGCTTAGTTTTTTTAATGAATGACAAGTTTTAAGAAGCTGAGCTAATGAAGTTACATCAATCGATGCTAAACTTAAATCCAAATATTGTAATTTCGATTGAAATTCTTGATCACGAAAATGTGATTCAAATATTGGGCTTTGTATTTTTGCTTGCGCTAAACGTAGTATTATGAAGCCTCTTGAAAATATCTTTCCAATAGAGCCACGCTTAAGAGCACGATTGCCTAAATCCATACGAATCCAGAGTGATTCATCTAATATAACACGACTAAATCTAGTGTTTACTAATGCTACGCGATGTAGTGTCTTCTTTGGAAGATATTGAAAGATATGAAGCAATATTTCTTCAGACAACAATTCAAACGGATTCACTAAGTTTTGTTCATTTACATCCAATTTTTTATAAGTTGATTCACTTCTTTTCAATGGAGTCTTTGATGATGACGGTTTACTTACATCCTGTTGACTGGAAGTTTGATTTATTGTCTTATTGATTGTCGTTAGTGGTGATCTCTTACTAAATGAAGAGCTAATTACTCGTTTCTTACTTGACTTATTAAAAAAACTTATATCACTATCATTATCTTCATATACTGTCACGGATAAATTTTCAGGATCTTCATTGTTTACGCATTTTAATAAATTATTTTCAGACATCTCACAATCAATTTTTCTTCGTTTAGAACTGTAAAGAAGTATATTAATAAATGAATTTGATTAATAAATGACAAGAAAAACCATTTCTTACCTCTCTAATAGCGTTGTCTTACAGTTATTTTCCTTAGTTATAGATTTATTCATTTCGAGCGCTAAAATTAATTTTGACAGTCCGCGTAAAAAGTGAAAATACGAATATACTACTATTTGTTGTAAATAAGTTTTATTTAACATTTACATTTTGTATGACTAGTACAATTAAAAAAGTTCCTTAAAATTCAAAATTAATATTATCTTTATTGATTTTCATCAACTTTGTCGGGTAAAACAATATAAAATTCTTTTACGGACTCATACAATAAAAACATGGATTGAACCGTTTGAATTGACTAATTTATTGTAAAACTATCAACTATATATATGGGTTTGTATTTTGCTAAAACTCTCATTCACTTATTTCATTAAAGATGGGGAAGAAGGGGGTCTAAGGAGATTTGAACAATGGGTTTTCCAAGAATTCTATACCAGAGTTGCGATCTGTCACAGGTCAACGAAAACAGCCCATCTGTCACAGGCCGTTACCTGTTCACAGGTCAAATTTTTTCGCCTGTCACAGGTCTGATCTGTCTAAGGTTCTACCTTTCACAGGCCTCCACCTGTTGACAGGTCAAATTTTCCCACCTGTCACAGCTCTGACCTGTCGCAGGCCCCACCTGTGACAGGTCGTCACCTGTTGACAGGTAGAAAAAATCTCCCTGTCACAGGCCCTTGATACCTCTTGTGAAGTATAAAGATTTCATATAAAATTCGTCAATTTTTTCTTCCTCAAGTCACTGGTTCAAACCTCATCGCAAGCAACTTTCTTTTTAACTTCCACGCAAAAGCGTGTAGGAAGGACTCATTTTCAAAAATCTCAAAGGGTACCAAAATGTGTGTATTAGGTGGCCGGATTTTTCTGTACATAAACTTTTACATTTGGACATCATCTATGCCTTCAAAACGACAAAAAACGTCTTTTTTGGGTCTACACATTTGGTAATCAGGTTCACAGCCGAGCCATAAGGGTCTCGGAAAATAATTCTTTTGCCATTTGATCAAACTACATAAGCAATTAGGAAGATCAAAAGTCATTTTTCAAAATTCTCAAATTTTCAGTAGTTTTGAAGCTGTCAAAGTTAGAAAACCTAGGAAAAATGGTCATTTTCTTAAAATTCTTGCGGCACCAGACTTTTTTTCAAACAAGATATTATATTGAGTTCCATCTTAAAATCCTCAGCAAGAGCTTTACAAAAATACCCCATATGACTATATTTTGACTTTACCATGACTTGCTAAAGCCTCTTGAAAATCGAAAAAATCGATTTTATTATCTTTATTAGCATTCTTTATCATTTATAATACCTAGATATGTTTTAAAATGCAATTTAAAGCATTTTTGATTTCGATCAAAGGAGGCTATTTTCAAAAAAATATCGATTTTATATCTTTTTAGCAATCTTTATCATTGATAATACCTAGATATGTTTTAAAATGCAATTTAAAGCATTTTTGGTTTCGATCATTGTAGGCTATTTTCAAAAAAAAAATATCGATTTTATATCTATATTAGCATTCTTTATCATTTATAATACCTAGATATGTTTCAAAATGCAATTTAAAGCATTTTTGATTTCGATCATAGTAGGCTATTTTCAAAAAAAAATATCGATTTTATATCTATATTAGCATTCTTTATCATTTATAATACCTAAATATGTTTTAAAATGCAATTTAAAACATTTTTGATTTCGATCATAGTAGGCTATTTTCAAAAAAAAATATCGATTTTATATCTATATTAGCATTATTTATCATTTATAATACCTAGATATGTTTTAAAAAGCAATTTAAAGAATTTTTGATTTCGATCATAGTAGGCTATTTTCAAAAAAAATATCGATTTTATATCTATATTAGCATTCTTTATCATTTATAATACCTAGATATGTTTTACAATGTAATTTAAAGCATTTTTGGTTTCGATCATAGTAGGCTATTTTCAAAAAAAAAAAATATCGATTTTATATCTATATTATCATTCTTTATCATTTATAATACCTAGATATGTTTAACAATGTAATTTAAAGCATTTTTGGTTTCGATCATAGTAGGCTATTTTCAAAAACATATCGATTTTATATCCTTTTAGCAATCTTTATCATTGATAATACCTAGATATGTTTTAAAATGCAATTTAAAGCATTTTTGGTTTCGATCATAGTAGGCTATTTTCAAAAAAAAATATCGATTTTATATCTATATTAGCATTCTTTATCATTTATAATACCTAGATATGTTTTAAAATGCAATTTAAAGCATTTTTGATTTCGATCATAGTAGGCTATTTTCAAAAAACATATCGATTATATATCTATATTAGCATTCTTTATCATTTATAATACCTAGATATGTTTCAAAATGCAATTTAAAGCATTTTTGATTTCGATCATAGTAGGCTATTTTCAAAAAAAAATATCGATTTTATATCTATATTAGCATTCTTTATCATTTATAATACCTAGATATGTTGCAAAATGCAATTTAAAGCATTTTTGATTTCGATCATAGTAGGCTATTTTCAAAAAAATATCGATTTTATATCTATATTAGCATTCTTTATCATTTATAATACCTAGATATGTTTTAAAATGCAATTTAAAGCATTTTTGGTTTCGATCATAGGAGGCTATTTTCAAAAAAAAATATCGATTTTATATCTATATTAGCATTCTTTATCATTTATAATACCTAGATATGTTTTAAAATGCAATTTAAAGCATTTTTGGTTTCGATCATAGTAGGCTATTTTCAAAAAAAATATCGATTTTATATCTATATTAGCATTCTTTATCATTTATAATACCTAGATATGTTTTACAATGTAATTTAAAGCATTTTTGATTTCGATCATAGTAGGCTATTTTCAAAAAAATATCGATTTTATATCTATATTAGCATTCTTTATCATTTATAATACCTAGATATGTTGCAAAATGCAATTTAAAGCATTTTTGATTTCGATCATAGTAGGCTATTTTCAAAAAAATATCGATTTTATATCTATATTAGCATTCTTTATCATTTATAATACCTAAATATGTTTTAAAATGCAATTTAAAACATTTTTGATTTCGATCATAGTAGGCTGTTAAAAATTTGTATATAATTAAATATTTTAAAATTTAAAAGAAACCATTTTATCTAGAAAATTATTTTCTCAAGGTTATGCATGACTATGAATAATTCTTTTAAGACGCATTTATCCAACTTTTATCTTAATTTAGACATGAAACAATATAAGAAACACTTACTGACTTTATCGATATTGAACCTGTGAAGAAACTTAGCTAGATCCAGTTGAAACACGATGAATTATTTCTTTATACTTTATTTAAAAAAATAAGCTGCTCTGGATGTGTCTTCAATTATCTTTTATCTCAAAATTTCACTCCAAATTCTCCAACTTTATATTTAAAGCCTTTACAGCTTCAGAAATCACTTTGAATTAATTATTATGTGCTTAAATTCCCGCACGTGATGGAAGGTGGTGGAAGGTTCAATAAACCTAAGAAAATTATATTTAATTTTACCTCTAAACATTTCAATTCCTTAATTTTTCATTCTTAACTTACTTTCTTATCTTTCAGCAAGTGCTATTTAGCATAATTTCTTTTTTAATTATTTTAAAACACGATTTAATAAAATTTTGATTGTGTGGACTTTCACAAAATTTTCTGATCTGATCCAATATCACTCAGGATCCAATAATTTGCTCATTGAGCTTTCAAATTTAATAAAATGTTATTAATAACATTAAATATGAGAAAAATATTATTTTCTCAATAAATATATAATTCATTGAATGCTACATGCCATAAAATTATTAAAATTAAATCGAAATTTTCTAACGACTCTTTCTGAATTCAAACTTTAATCAAAATTTTTTACGGATCAGAAAATTCAAATTCTAAAATGACAGTTGGTTTGGATTTCAATTTTAACGAACTTATTTGGTTCAAATTTAACCACTTTAAAGTGTATTTTGATATGTAAATGTAGTTCAAAATTTTATAACGAAAATTTTTTCGACACACCCAGCCAAACGAAATTCTTTACACAATAAAAATAAAATTTTAAACATTAAAAGGATAATAATAATAACATGGAATGTTTGAAGATAGATTATTTGCAACGACTGGATTGAAATTTGCAGGAAAAGATGAAATTCGTTGTGCAGGTTGACTTATTTGTATCATAGGAAAAGATTGTAAAGTATTTCCACTTGATACGTTATAAGGATTGACATTATTCATTTGATCTAGATTTGGTAATTGCCGAATTTGAGGTGTTAATTGTTGTTGACGTACATCGTTATTATTATAGATTGATGAATTTCTTAATGCAAGACTTGTCTCTCTTTCAGTCATCAAATTATTAAGTCTGTTGTTTGTCTGTAATAACTGACTTTCCAAATTCTTAATAGCTTGTATAGCTGACTGTTCACGATGGTCTCGGTATTCACGATGTTGACGATGATCATAATGCTCAGGAACTCTTGTTGTTCTCCTGTATGGATGAAATCTGCTATTGTGTGATTGAGAAAAATTAGCATTAGTAGCAATAACTATATTTTGAGACATGTTTTGTGATTCCGTGCAAAAGTAATTGTATTCGTGATAAACATCAGACCAATCTACTTCGTAGTGTTGATTTCTCAGCAAAATTAGGAGCTGAGTTGCGTCAATATTTCTTCTCATGGCAATAAAAGAAGAACTTTTATTTGATATTAAATAATCAATCTCAAATTTGGCCTTTCCTATCACTTTAGCTACTAAATCCAAGACATTTTGAGATTCCAGAGTCTTGAACTTTAGAGTTCTGTCTTTTAAATTTGACATATTTCTCATTTCACAGACCACGTATTTCATGCCTACTACATTATAGTATATTACATAATCATCAATCGTAAGTTTATATCCAGCAGACTCTAATTTATTAGTGTCCATAATTTTTCTTATTAAATATGGTTTCCTGTACTCAACGATCAAATTGTATCTATCCTCCTCTGCAGATTCTCTTTTTATGAAGCCTACGCCTTTATATTCATTGACCTGTATTTGAAACTGTCTATTTAGGTGATTAAAGAGCTTTAGGATTGAAACATCCTTAGGAATGTTGTTAAACTTAATCGTTTTCAAGTTCATCTGTTAATTTCACCTAAAATGAGAATGTAATGTCATTAGTTTAACTTTACGTTTTACATTATCCTCCAACTGTAATAAATGTTGAATAATTGCTATTTAAAGCTTTATTATTATTTTAAATATCTTGCTTGTCTACATTAAGAACAAACGATTTTTTGTTGCCTTTATTAAGGACAATTTTAATGCTCTTACACAGATACATTATTATTATTATTTTTTTTTTTTATTATTGAGCTCAACGGATAATTATAAATTATTAATTTTGTAAAATGGCCAGTTTTACTTAATAATTTATTTGGGATCCCTTTTATAATTTTAATATGTTGTGGATATGTTAACTAGATAATTTTGGGACAACACAAATTCTCAAAGCTTCAGTTTCAAATATTTAAGAGATCTAATTAATATTTCTTCATTCATTCATGTTATTTCATTTCTACTACTTAAGCTTTCAAACAACTTTATTACATTTCAGTTTAAAACAGTTAAATAACTTAATCTAATATTTGCATTCAATATGTACATTTTCACTAACTTATTTACAGCTTAATTTTAGCAACGCCCAAAGCGGGTCTAGTTACTATTGAAAATGATTCATTTTTATACATTTTCATAATCTCTTTTTTATTAAAATTGCTTGTACCTTGTTTGGATACAGTGACATTTTTTAAAGTATTTTTCTTTCCTAAAAGCAACACTACTTCACGTACTTGGTTTTTACTACCTAACTTTGTGTCTATGATTTTAGCTAAACGCCAAGAATTTGTAACCGTTGGATCTGCAGTTACTACAATGTCCCCAATTGCTAAAGGTTCAACTTTGTTAATCCATTTTTCTCGCTTTAATATCTCAGGAAGGTATGATTTAAGCCATTTTTCCCAAATAATAGCAGATAATTCTCTAATATCGCCCCAATGTTTCTCTATGGTAGTAGCATGTCTATTACTAGCAGGCACTTCCTGATAATTTGGTCTTAACATTAAAAAACTATTAGGGGTAATAAAGTCAGAATAAACATCTATCGAACTCTTTAATGCCAACGGCCGGTTATTCATAATGCCAACAACTTCTATAAGTATTGAGTTTAATGTAAAATCATCATAATGACCACTTTTATTCATTGCCATATTATTAATATGTTTAATAGCATTTTTAACAAGACCAACCATTCTCTCGACACTACCCTGCATATGAGAAGCTCTCGCGGGTCCGAAATCAAATTCTACAGGCTTTTTAATTATACCCTTGTGAATAAGCTTTTTATTCCACTCATCATACTTCTTAAAAATTATATTAGAAGCACCCTTGAAGTTTGTGCCATTATCGCATACTAACCGCTTTGGTGCACCTTTTTGAATAAAAGTGTTTTGTAAAGCAAGCAATGTCGAGTTAGAATCTAAACCTTTAATAAGCTCTAAATGTAAGGCCCTTGTGGTTAAACAGCTGTAGACTAGAATATATCTTTTTTCAAGGACATTTCTTGCATTTACGACTTTTATTGGTCCAGCAATATCAACAATACTGTATGTAAAGGGATCTTCATATACTGCGAGTCTATGAGATGGTAAATCACCCATCATGGGGATTGCAGGTTTAGCATTAAATCGATTACAAAACACACATTCACTTATGATTTGCTTAACAACCCATCTGATATGAGGAATATAATATTTTGTAATGATGTTCCCTATTACATTGTTCAGGCACATATGCATATTGTCTTCATGAAATTTCATTACAATAAGGCTAGTTAATTTATGCTTTTTTGGTAATATTATAGGAAAAATCCTGTTATAACCGAATTTCATTACGTTTTCCTCATTGAAGCTGATTCTAGTGGTTGCTCTTAAAATATTATCTTTGTCTATCCATGGAGATAATTTGAATAACTTATTGCGAGTAGCTAAGGTTCCTTTCTTTTCAAGAATTTTTATTTCATCCTTATATTCATCTAATTGAGCATGCATTATTAATAAATTTTCAATATGTTCAAACATGAACTCTGAACTTAAGATCTTTATTCTCTCTGAGTGGTATATGTTTCTCAAATCTCTAATTTCTAGCTTAAGTTGTCTATTATGAGTATCTGACTTTTTCTTATCTTCAAGTTCAGCTACTTTATCCAGAAGGGAGTTATTTTTGAACAGATGTAACCACCTGTATGCTGTTTGTATTGCATACAAGTAAGAAAGAAATGTTTTATGATTGTTGGGATTGAATAATTCGTTTCTTGACTGAACATCTTCCTCTTCCTCTTCAAGATTAAAGTTATAACAAGCATTTTCATTAGGCTCAGTTCTAGGCCATTGATCTTCAGGCGTATTAAATAATTTCGGCTGAAACCACAGATTTTCATATTTTATATCTGGAATTGAAGATTCTTTGGTGCCAAAATCTGCAGGCATATAATCAGTAGGCATCCACATCCATTTATATTCATGGGAAAGAAGCTTGATTTTATCTATTCTATTCTTTACATAAATTGTGGGCTTTCTAGGATTACGTCTAATCCATTCAAAAACTGCAGCATTATCAGTAATGAGAAAAGTTTCACTTATAGGAAGTCTGTGCATTTCCGTCACAGTTTTTACCATTTTACAATTTTTTACTGCTGCATCTAATTCAAGTTCTGGAATAGTACGGCACTGTTTATAAGGCGCGAGAAAAGTTTTAGCGTAGATAAGGCGATAACCAATTTGTTTTTGTTCACTGTCTAGAAATCTTACATACAATACAGCACACAAAATATCTTTTCCAGCATCGGCAAAAGCCCATAATTGAATTTTTGAGATTGATTTACATAAATAATTATAATATCTAGGAATTTCTATAGATTTACTAGACTCTATCCATGTTAAACATTTTTTCCATTCATCAAACAGTTTATCATCAATGATCTGATTCCAATCATACTTTTCCATACATACTTTATGATACACAAGCTTTAATTTAGAAGTGATAAACTGTAGAAATCCAACAGGATCAAAAATCGACATAAGGAGCTGCAAAACCTGTCTCTTATTAGGCTTCTGAGAACCGTTCATTATCTTAGTGCTGAGTTTATCAAATGAATAATTGAGAGAAATAGTGTCTTTATCAAAATTTATGTTGTAACCTAATAATTTTTCAATGCTTTCATTACTGAACAATTTATCTTGCTTTTTATATTCTTCACTTAAAGAACTTTTCAAGTAATTGACCACAGCTTTTTCATTGCTGTTTAATTTTAATAGCGTAAATCCTCCCTTTTCTAATATTATTTTAGCTTCTAATGGCAACTGTTTGGCTTTTTCCAAACTGTTATTAGAATAAACAATATCGTCTACATAAGTAGATTTTAGAATTAAATTTGAAGCTTCAGGAAACACCTTTTGATATTCTTTAGCTATTAAATTCTTAACAAACTGTGATATTGTAGGTGAACATTTTGCTCCAAAAGGTAAAACCAACATTTTAAAGACTCTAATTTTCTCTTCTCCCGGAAATCTGAACAAAAATCTCAGACACTCAGTATCTTCTTCCTTCAATCGAATTTGATGAAACATTTCCATTAAATCACCCTTCACCAGGTATTGCTCCTCACACATCTGAAATATTATTTGCAGTAAGTTATTGTAAAGATTAGGACCTGACACTAATTCATCATTTAATGATGACCCATCTACTTTAGCTGCTAAATCCCAAATCATGCGCATTCTTTTATTTTTTGGAAAAATGAAAAATATAGGATTATAAAAGGATTTGTTTGTCATGGTGTTTATTTCACTTTCATTCAATTCAACGGCATAATTTTTCTTTAATAAATTATTTATCTGTTCTGCACATTCATCAAATCTTTTTATTTTTGTTGCATGCTTTTCAATTATTTTGTATCTCTTCAAGGCAAGATCATATGATTTCTTTGTGGGCAAAACTACGTTATCGTCTTTAAAAAGTAAAGGAGACACAAAATGATTAGTACCTTCAATTCTTCTAACTTCTTGTTCTAATTTTTTTACAGCCAACTCTTCTTCAAACATCTTTCTATCGTTTTCTTTTGGAAGTTGGTATTCAACACCAGTGACTTCTTCTTCCATTTGATTTAATTCTTTTATCTCACTTGCAGTCAACTCTGAATGCACATAATTGTTTCTACTTTCTGACTGCGTTTTGACATTTAATTCATTGTAAATCGTTTCTAACGGCCATACTGTACCAATTACATAATCACCAACGGGTGAACGAATTCCGAAAGGCTCATTATTTTTGTGTGTTCTACTCTTGAAAATTTTTAACTGTTCAAAAACCCATAAATTATCTATCCCTATAACTCCAGATATTTTATTATGATCAACTAAATTTAATCTTTTAAGATAAGGATATTTTGAAAGAAACTCTTGAGCTACAAATTTCTGACTACAAATGTTTAACTCTAGCATTGTGCGGAAATATAAATTAAATTCCTTTTTCTAGAGCAACTATCTTTTCTCTTTTTTCCTCCAGACCATCTCAAACTTAAAGGAAACCATGGACCTACTAAGTTCAATTCATTTGCTAAATTTTCCTCTATCATAGAAACTGTACTACCTGTGTCTAACAAAAATGCTGCATTAATTTTATTTTCTAATTTCAAAACAACTACAGGAAGAATTTCTGTTCCAGAATTAGTGTTTGATTCTTGTTGAGTGCAATTGACAGTTTCAGATTCATCTTCTCTTACAGTGTGAAAAGTCATCATGTTATTTTCCTTTTCATATGTCTTAAAATGGCTACTAGTACAGCTAAAAAGACCAACATCTTTTATATGATTGAATCTTTCTTTCAATTTTTCATCTTCTTCTGAACTTTCACCAGAATAATTATTTTTGCTATTATTAGCTTCTTTATTAGAATTAGTTTTCTGTCTAAAATTTCTGGATTTATTGTTAAAATTATGAAAATTACTTTTCTTTTCATCTTCATTCTTAGTTACTTTTCTTTTAAAACAATAAAGAGCATGATGCTTTAAACCACAATTATTAACTGAACATATCATATTCTTATTAAACGAACAAGGAAAATGCTTTTCTTGCCCGCAAAACGTACATCTGTTTTGCTCCTTGGCTAGCTTAGAAACATCTTTGCCATCAAGTTTCCATAAATCTCTACACTTGTTTGAAGGATGTGAACTGTTCTTATGGAACCAACAATACATACCATCAAATTTATTTTTATTAAAACGAGTGCTTTTGGAATCAACTTCAAAATTAGTGTTAGTATTGTGATATCTACTTTTGTTATTTTTATGCAGAGAATGTGACTTAAAATCTTTGGAATATTTCAGTTTATCGTTCCTCATTCGGAGTTCAAGCTTTGGTAACTCTTTATCTAATACCTCAACCATATGACACAACTTAACAGTTTGCCTTTGAGCTTCTATTTCGTATTGTTTATCTATCCATTTATTTTTTAAGAAATTAGGCAGCTTTTCACAAAGTTCATTAATAAACATCTTATTGTTAATGTAAGACAAATCATTGTAAGCTTCAGCTAAAAAGTTAAAGTTTCTGATTTTATCGATAAACTCAATCAGTTTGCTGGTTTGCTCAGATTTAAATTTAGGAAATGACGCAATGTCTTTTGCATCATTGGAAATGGAATTTAAATTTAACTTTAGCCTTTCATTAATATTCTCTAAACATCTTTTATAAGTTTTAACATTAAACAACCCTTTTCCTCCTATTCTTTTTATTTCACTATGCTTAATAGCTGCCTGAATTCTTATAATGTTCTCTGTATCTTTGAACTTTAATTGGGAATTTAAAAATGCCTCATAAAATACAGCCCATGACATATCAGTATCTACAACTTCTGGAAGTTTATTTACAGCTTGTTTATCAAAATATTCCAAGGCTTTTTCAGCAAATATATTATCATTACCTTTATTCATTGAGGAAACACCTTCTTCCAATTGAAAAGACTTTCTTTTATTTACCTTCTTCTGTATTTTATCGCATTCATCACATAAAAATTCTTTCTTGCTAATATCTTTAGTTAAATTTTCATTCTTACTAAGACAATCTTCGTGATATTCATCTTCACAAGCATAACAAGAAAATATTTTTTGCTCTTCAATGGCTTTCTTACACACAACACAATTATCTTCAGACATAATGCTATTTTTTGCTAATTCCATTAATAAAATACCTGATTTTTTATGCTCATTACATAACCATCGGTTTGCATAGCTTTCAACTAATTTATCTCTTTCAAGGCAATTTGCATGTATCCAGTTAATACAGTTCTGTACAGCACATTCAATTCTATCGTGCTGTATTGTGGCTCTTTTTTTACATTCACTACACTCTTTCATCAATCACTAAATTTCTATCAAATTACTATTAAAATTCAGTTCTTTTCTTAACTGTTCTCACTTTACAATATTAAATAAGCTAAAATCTTTATCGTTCACTCAAAATCTTTAATTTAAATTACTAAGATACATTTCTGGATCTTTAATTGTATGTGTATGACTTTTATAATTTTTCTATTTTACATACTTTGCAAACTAATTTTCACTATTCAGATGATACTTACTGGTTCTATATACTTCACTTAAACACCAGAAAAGTTTATTGAATGTTAAAAATTTGTATATAATTAAATATTTTAAAATTTAAAAGAAACCATTTTATCTAGAAAATTATTTTCTCAAGGTTATGCATGACTATGAATAATTCTTTTAAGACGCATTTATCCAACTTTTATCTTAATTTAGACATGAAACAATATAAGAAACACTTACTGACTTTATCGATATTGAACCTGTGAAGAAACTTAGCTAGATCCAGTTGAAACACGATGAATTATTTCTTTATACTTTATTTAAAAAAATAAGCTGCTCTGGATGTGTCTTCAATTATCTTTTATCTCAAAATTTCACTCCAAATTCTCCAACTTTATATTTAAAGCCTTTACAGCTTCAGAAATCACTTTGAATTAATTATTATGTGCTTAAATTCCCGCACGTGATGGAAGGTGGTGGAAGGTTCAATAAACCTAAGAAAATTATATTTAATTTTACCTCTAAACATTTCAATTCCTTAATTTTTCATTCTTAACTTACTTTCTTATCTTTCAGCAAGTGCTATTTAGCATAATTTCTTTTTTAATTATTTTAAAACACGATTTAATAAAATTTTGATTGTGTGGACTTTCACAAAATTTTCTGATCTGATCCAATATCACTCAGGATCCAATAATTTGCTCATTGAGCTTTCAAATTTAATAAAATGTTATTAATAACATTAAATATGAGAAAAATATTATTTTCTCAATAAATATATAATTCATTGAATGCTACATGCCATAAAATTATTAAAATTAAATCGAAATTTTCTAACGACTCTTTCTGAATTCAAACTTTAATCAAAATTTTTTACGGATCAGAAAATTCAAATTCTAAAATGACAGTTGGTTTGGATTTCAATTTTAACGAACTTATTTGGTTCAAATTTAACCACTTTAAAGTGTATTTTGATATGTAAATGTAGTTCAAAATTTTATAACGAAAATTTTTTCGACATAGGCTATTTTCAAAAAAAAATATCGATTTTATATCTATATTAGCATTATTTATCATTTATAATACCTAGATATGTTTTAAAAAGCAATTTAAAGAATTTTTGATTTCGATCATAGTAGGCTATTTTCAAAAAAAATATCGATTTTATATCTATATTAGCATTCTTTATCATTTATAATACCTAGATATGTTTTACAATGTAATTTAAAGCATTTTTGGTTTCGATCATAGTAGGCTATTTTCAAAAAAAAAAAATATCGATTTTATATCTATATTATCATTCTTTATCATTTATAATACCTAGATATGTTTAACAATGTAATTTAAAGCATTTTTGGTTTCGATCATAGTAGGCTATTTTCAAAAACATATCGATTTTATATCCTTTTAGCAATCTTTATCATTGATAATACCTAGATATGTTTTAAAATGCAATTTAAAGCATTTTTGATTTCGATCATAGTAGGCTATTTTCAAAAAAAATATCGATTTTACATATATCTTTATTAGCATTCTTTATCATTTATAATACCTAGATATGTTTCAAAATGCAATTTAAAGCATTTTTGATTTCGATCATAGTAGGCTATTTTCAAAAAAAATATCGATTTTATATCTATATTAGCATTCTTTATTTTTTATAATACCTAGATATGTTTTAAAATGCAATTTAAAGCATTTTTGATTTCGATCATAGTAGGTTTTTCTCAAAAAAAAAAATATCGATTTTATATCTATATTAGCATTCTTTATTATTTATAATACCTAGATATGTTTTAAAATGCAATTCAAGATATATAGATGTGCTCATACAAAAATATCGCAGTTTTTAAACGTCAAAAATTTGAATTTTCTAAAAACACTAACACTATAAAAGAAAATTTTCAATTTTTGTTTTGCAAAATTTTCAACTTTCTGTTAAGTTTTGTTGATACAGGAGTATTGCAAATGCTTTGCTATAATTTAAAGAAACTGACTTAAGACAAATGTTGTTGCATCTGTCGATATTTAAATGAAAACTTGAAAATAGAAAATTTTAAAAATTTTTGTTTGTATAAGTACACAAAAAATAGTATGGTCGAGTATGGTCAAGTATACTCTGTATGAGCTCATCTATATATGGGCAATTCTACGAAAAGGTTTCATGAAAATAATCCGTGTCAATTGCATGAAATTTTTTAATTATTTTATTTTCACTTGTGCATAGTTTTTCAAAAATCTAATTCTCATTTTCTTTTCTATTGGTTAAACTGTGAATTATGATTACATCTGCACTCAAATTACTTAGCTATGGATTGAGAAATTCATGGTTTTAATTTTAATATTTGGTAGTTTTTTTTTGGAATTGTCTCCAAATTACTCTGTTTCACTTATGAAATTTTTCGTACAATCCAAATTGCAGCTTAATTAAGGCTTCCACAAATATGATTTTGACATCGTTTTGAAGCTTTTACTTTAAGCTATAACTTTGTATACTTAGTATTACTGGAAATTTTACCACCTTAAAGATATTAATGAAAACATTTTGGAAATTTGGGCGAAAAAATTCATGTGAAACAGAGTAATTTTTCGTAGAATGTAAATAATTCTTTAATTAACCATTTTTAATATGTTTGGGTGAGAACATTGTGTAGATATCGGTAAAATCTACTATTAAATACATGAAACATGGGAAGTAATGCAATTGATAAAGAGAAATATAGATTTGGAGACAAATTTGTAGAAAAAATCATTCGTAGAATCGCCCATATCTTGATGCAATTTAAAGCATTTTTGATTTCGATCATAGTAGGCTATTTTCAAAAAAAATATCGATTTTACATATATCTTTATTAGCATTCTTTATCATTTATAATACCTAGATATGTTTCAAAATGCAATTTAAAGCATTTTTGATTTCGATCATAGTAGGCTATTTTCAAAAAAAATATCGATTTTACATATATCTTTATTAGCATTCTTTATCATTTATAATACCTAGATATGTTTCAAAATGCAATTTAAAGCATTTTTGATTTCGATCGTAGTAGGCTATTTTCAAAAAAAAATTTGATTTTATATCTATATTAGCATTCTTTATCATTTATAATACTTAGATATGTTTTAAATGCAATTTTAAGCATTTTCCGTTTCGATCATAGTAGGCTATTTTCAAAAAAAAATTTGATTTTACATCTATATTAGCATTCTGTATCATCTTTAATACCTAGATATGTTTTAAAATGCAATTTAAAGCATTTTTGATTTCGATCATAGTAGGCTATTTTCAAAAAAAATATCGATTTTATATCTATATTAGCATTCTTTATCATTTATAATACCTAGATATGTTTTAAAATGCAATTTAAAACATTTTTGGTTACGATCATAGTAGGCTATTTTCAAAAAAATATCGATTTTATATCTATATTAGCATTCTTTATCATTTATAATACCTAGATATGTTTTAAAATGCAATTTAAAACATTTTTGGTTACGATCATAGTAGGCTATTTTCAAAAAAATTTCGATTTTATATCTATATTAGCATTCTTTATCATTTATAATACCTAGATATGTTTTAAAATGCAATTTAAAGTATTTTTGGTTTTGATCATAGTAGGCTTTTTTCAAAAAAAAAATATCGATTTTGTATCTATATTAGTATTCTTTATCATTTATAATACCTAGATATGTTTTAAAATGTAATTTAAAGCATTTTTGAATTCGATCATAGGAGGCTATTTTCAAAAAAAATATCGATTTTATATGTATATTTGCATTGTTTATCATTCATAATACCTAGATATGTTTTAAAATGCAATTTAAAGCATTTTTGAATTCGATCATAGTAGGCTATTTTCAAAAAAAAATAACGATTTTATATCTATATTAGCATTTTTTATCACTTATAATACCTAGATATGTTTTAAAATGTAATTTAAAGCATTTTTGAATTCGATCATAGTAGGCTATTTTCAAAAAAAATATCGATTTTATATCTATATTAGCATTTTTTATTACTTATAATACCTAGATATGTTTTAAAATGTAATTTAAAGCATTTTTGGATTCGATCATAGTAGGCTATTTTCAAAAAAAATATCGATTTTATATGTATATTTGCATTGTTTATCATTCATAATACCTAGATATGTTTTAAAATGCAATTTAAAGCATTTTTGGATTCGATCATAGTAGGCTATTTTCAAAAAAAAATAACGATTTTATATCTATATTAGCATTTTTTATCACTTATAATACCTAGATATGTTTTAAAATGTAATTTAAAGCATTTTTGAATTCGATCATAGTAGGCTATTTTCAAAAAAAATATCGATTTTATATCTATATTAGCATTCTTTATCATTTATAATACCTAGATATGTTTTACAATGTAATTTAAAGCATTTTTGATTTCGATCATAGTAGGCTATTTTCAAAAAAAAATATCGATTTTATATCTATATTAGCATTCTTTATCATTTATAATACCTAGATATGTTGCAAAATGCAATTTAAAGCATTTTTGATTTCGATCATAGTAGGCTATTTTCAAAAAACATATCGATTATATATCTATATTAGCATTCTTTATCATTTATAATACCTAGATATGTTTCAAAATGCAATTTAAAGCATTTTTGATTTCGATCATAGTAGGCTATTTTCAAAAAAAAATATCGATTTTATATCTATATTAGCATTCTTTATCATTTATAATACCTAGATATGTTGCAAAATGCAATTTAAAGCATTTTTGATTTCGATCATAGTAGGCTATTTTCAAAAAAATATCGATTTTATATCTATATTAGCATTCTTTATCATTTATAATACCTAGATATGTTTTAAAATGCAATTTAAAGCATTTTTGGTTTCGATCATAGGAGGCTATTTTCAAAAAAAAATATCGATTTTATATCTATATTAGCATTCTTTATCATTTATAATACCTAGATATGTTTTAAAATGCAATTTAAAGCATTTTTGGTTTCGATCATAGTAGGCTATTTTCAAAAAAAATATCGATTTTATATCTATATTAGCATTCTTTATCATTTATAATACCTAGATATGTTTTACAATGTAATTTAAAGCATTTTTGATTTCGATCATAGTAGGCTATTTTCAAAAAAATATCGATTTTATATCTATATTAGCATTCTTTATCATTTATAATACCTAGATATGTTGCAAAATGCAATTTAAAGCATTTTTGATTTCGATCATAGTAGGCTATTTTCAAAAAAATATCGATTTTATATCTATATTAGCATTCTTTATCATTTATAATACCTAAATATGTTTTAAAATGCAATTTAAAACATTTTTGATTTCGATCATAGTAGGCTATTTTCAAAAAAAATATCGATTTTATATCTATATTAGCATTATTTATCATTTATAATACCTAGATATGTTTTAAAAAGCAATTTAAAGAATTTTTGATTTCGATCATAGTAGGCTATTTTCAAAAAAAATATCGATTTTATATCTATATTAGCATTCTTTATCATTTATAATACCTAGATATGTTTTACAATGTAATTTAAAGCATTTTTGGTTTCGATCATAGTAGGCTATTTTCAAAAAAAAAAAATATCGATTTTATATCTATATTATCATTCTTTATCATTTATAATACCTAGATATGTTTAACAATGTAATTTAAAGCATTTTTGGTTTCGATCATAGTAGGCTATTTTCAAAAACATATCGATTTTATATCCTTTTAGCAATCTTTATCATTGATAATACCTAGATATGTTTTAAAATGCAATTTAAAGCATTTTTGGTTTCGATCATAGTAGGCTATTTTCAAAAAAAAATATCGATTTTATATCTATATTAGCATTCTTCATCATTTATAATACCTAGATATGTTTTAAAATGCAATTTAAAGCATTTTTGATTTCGATCATAGTAGGCTATTTTCAAAAAACATATCGATTATATATCTATATTAGCATTCTTTATCATTCATAATATCTAGATATGTTTTAAAATGCAATTTAAAGCATTTTTGATTTCGATCATAGTAGGCTATTTTCAAAAAACATATCGATTTTATATCTATATTAGCGTCCTTTATCATTTATAATACCTAGATATGTTTTAAAATGCAATTTAAAGCATTTTTGATTTCGATCATAGTAGGTTTTTTTAAAAAAAAAAATATCGATTTTATATCTATATTAGCATTCTTTATTATTTATAATACCTAGATATGTTTTAAAATGCAATTTAAAGCATTTTTGATTTCGATCATAGTAGGCTATTTTCAAAAAAAATATCGATTTTACATATATCTTTATTAGCATTCTTTATCATTTATAATACCTAGATATGTTTCAAAATGCAATTTAAAGCATTTTTGATTTCGATCATAGTAGGCTATTTTCAAAAAAAATATCGATTTTATATCTATATTAGCATTCTTTATTTTTTATAATACCTAGATATGTTTTAAAATGCAATTTAAAGCATTTTTGATTTCGATCATAGTAGGTTTTTCTCAAAAAAAAAAATATCGATTTTATATCTATATTAGCATTCTTTATTATTTATAATACCTAGATATGTTTTAAAATGCAATTCAAGATATATAGATGTGCTCATACAAAAATATCGCAGTTTTTAAACGTCAAAAATTTGAATTTTCTAAAAACACTAACACTATAAAAGAAAATTTTCAATTTTTGTTTTGCAAAATTTTCAACTTTCTGTTAAGTTTTGTTGATACAGGAGTATTGCAAATGCTTTGCTATAATTTAAAGAAACTGACTTAAGACAAATGTTGTTGCATCTGTCGATATTTAAATGAAAACTTGAAAATAGAAAATTTTAAAAATTTTTGTTTGTATAAGTACACAAAAAATAGTATGGTCGAGTATGGTCAAGTATACTCTGTATGAGCTCATCTATATATCTTGATGCAATTTAAAGCATTTTTGATTTCGATCATAGTAGGCTATTTTCAAAAAAAATATCGATTTTACATATATCTTTATTAGCATTCTTTATCATTTATAATACCTAGATATGTTTCAAAATGCAATTTAAAGCATTTTTGATTTCGATCATAGTAGGCTATTTTCAAAAAAAATATCGATTTTACATATATCTTTATTAGCATTCTTTATCATTTATAATACCTAGATATGTTTCAAAATGCAATTTAAAGCATTTTTGATTTCGATCGTAGTAGGCTATTTTCAAAAAAAAATTTGATTTTATATCTATATTAGCATTCTTTATCATTTATAATACTTAGATATGTTTTAAATGCAATTTTAAGCATTTTCCGTTTCGATCATAGTAGGCTATTTTCAAAAAAAAATTTGATTTTACATCTATATTAGCATTCTGTATCATCTTTAATACCTAGATATGTTTTAAAATGCAATTTAAAGCATTTTTGATTTCGATCATAGTAGGCTATTTTCAAAAAAAATATCGATTTTATATCTATATTAGCATTCTTTATCATTTATAATACCTAGATATGTTTTAAAATGCAATTTAAAACATTTTTGGTTACGATCATAGTAGGCTATTTTCAAAAAAATATCGATTTTATATCTATATTAGCATTCTTTATCATTTATAATACCTAGATATGTTTTAAAATGCAATTTAAAACATTTTTGGTTACGATCATAGTAGGCTATTTTCAAAAAAATTTCGATTTTATATCTATATTAGCATTCTTTATCATTTATAATACCTAGATATGTTTTAAAATGCAATTTAAAGTATTTTTGGTTTTGATCATAGTAGGCTTTTTTCAAAAAAAAATATCGATTTTGTATCTATATTAGTATTCTTTATCATTTATAATACCTAGATATGTTTTAAAATGTAATTTAAAGCATTTTTGAATTCGATCATAGTAGGCTTTTTTCAAAAAAAAATATCGATTTTGTATCTATATTAGTATTCTTTATCATTTATAATACCTAGATATGTTTTAAAATGCAATTTAAAGCATTTTTGAATTCGATCATAGTAGGCTATTTTCAAAAAACAATAACGATTTTATATCTATATTAGCATTTTTTATCACTTATAATACCTAGATATGTTTTAAAATGTAATTTAAAGCATTTTTGAATTCGATCATAGTAGGCTATTTTCAAAAAAAATATCGATTTTATATGTATATTTGCATTGTTTATCATTCATAATACCTAGATATGTTTTAAAATGCAATTTAAAGCATTTTTGGATTCGATCATAGTAGGCTATTTTCAAAAAAAAATAACGATTTTATATCTATATTAGCATTTTTTATCACTTATAATACCTAGATATGTTTTAAAATGTAATTTAAAGCATTTTTGAATTCGATCATAGTAGGCTATTTTCAAAAAAAAATATCGATTTTATATCTATATTAGCATTTTTTATTACTTATAATACCTAGATATGTTTTAAAATGTAATTTAAAGCATTTTTGAATTCGATCATAGTAGGCTATTTTCAAAAAATATCGATTTTATATCTATTTAAGCATTCTTTATCATTTATAGTACCTATATATGTTTTAAAATGTAATTTAAAGCATTTTTGAATTCGATCATAGTAGGCTATTTTCAAAAAAAATATCGATTTTATATCTATATTAGCATTTTTTATTACTTATAATACCTAGATATGTTTTAAAATGTAATTTAAAGCATTTTTGAATTCGATCATAGTAGGCTATTTTCAAAAAATATCGATTTTATATCTATTTAAGCATTCTTTATCATTTATAGTACCTAGATATGTTTTAAAATGTAATTTAAAGCATTTTTGAATTCGATCACAGTAGGCTATTTTCAAAAAATATCGATTTTATATCTATTTAAGCATTCTTTATCATTTATAGTACCTAGATATGTTTTAAAATGTAATTTAAAGCATTTTTGGATTCGATCATAGTAGGCTATTTTCAAAAAAAATGTCGATTTTATATGTATATTTGCATTGTTTATCATTTATAATACCTTGATATGTTTTAAAATGCAATTTAAAGCATTTTTGGATTCGATCATAGTAGGCTATTTTAAAAAAAAATATCGATTTTATATCTATATTAGCATTTTTTATCACTTATAATACCTAGATATGTTTTAAAATGTAATTTAAAGCATTTTTCAATTCGATCATAGTAGGCTATTTTCAAAAAATATCGATTTTATATCTATTTAAGCATTCTTTATCATTTATAGTACCTAGATATGTTTTAAAATGTAATTTAAAGCATTTTTTGATTCGATCATAGTAGGCTATTTTCAAAAAAAATGTCGATTTTATATGTATATTTGCATTGTTTATCATTTATAATACCTAGATATGTTTTAAAATGCAATTGTTTTATTGTTTATGGTATCTGTAATATGGTCCAATAAAGCTATATACACTTTAATTTAATTATCTAAGTTTTCACGTTTTTATTCTCTTTTCTTCCAAGTGCCAAACTCCCATTCCCCTGTCCCCCTTTCTCAATTTCAAAATCCCTTTTAGTCGTTACAAAATATATAACATCTTCCCCTTAATGGACTTTCTAATAAACAACATATATGTTATAATTATTGTTAGTATTGATGGCGAATTACTCGTCGCCCACTCGAGATCAATTGGAATCTAAAACAAAGTCTTGAAAACGTTTTGGTAACACAACGTGTCTTCTTGGTCTTTGATCTGCATTGCCCTCCTCAACTTCATCTTCTGTCAAAGGTAACGGTTCGCGAGTGTGTACCATTTCAGGACCTGAATCCTCTTCTTCCACACAGTCCTCATAAAAACTGTGTTCATCTATATTAACCTCTTCATTATGTTGTCTTACTATAATCTCTGGGAGTGACTCTGCTTCTTCTTCAGAATCTGAGATTGACTCATTGCAACACATTGCTTCTTTCTGTAATTTAATAAAAAAACGATTACGTCTGTATAATAAATTATTTACCTTTACTAAATAATTTCGTTCGTTTAATTTCTTTTCTACTCTTCCTTTTTTCCATGGCTCTCTTTTTTGTGGATTTATTTTTATCCACACCGTATCCCCCTCTTTTACTGGATGTAGTGCTCTTGCTGTCCTGTCGTAATAATTTTTTGCTCTTCTTCTCTGTTTTTCTATTATTATCGATTCAAACTTAGGTATTTTTGGTGTGTATGTACTGCTCAATGCTGGAATATTGCTTCTGGTAGTTCTGGATTGAAATCTACAGTTGGGACTGAATCCCGTCTTATTCCTTGTATTTCTTTGGTTAAGCATTCCAAGTTGCCAATCTATTTTATCTTCACACGACTTCTTCAATATTCCTTTGAATACCTTCACAGCTGCCTCTGCCTTTCCGTTTGCTTGTTGATAATAAGGTGATGATGTAACGTGCTTAAATTGCCATTTTCTCTTAAAATCTTCAAACTCCTCATTACAAAATGACATTCCTCCATCTGTCACTAATATTTCTGGTATTCCGTACCTTGAAAAGTTATTCTTACATACCCCAATGATTGTAGATGCTCTCATATTTTCAATCTTATTAACTTCAATGAAATCAGAATAATGGCATACTGATATTAAATACCTTTCTTGTTCCCACTCACAAATATCCATGGACACGATCTGCTGAGGATACTCTGGGATTGGATGCGTCATCATAGGTTCTTTTCGATTAAATGCTGAATATTTTAAACATCGTTCACAACTAGCAATTCTATCTGCAATCTGCGTTCCCATTCCAGGCCAAAACAATGAACTTCTGGCTAAATTAATGGTATATTCAATTCCTTGATGTCCCACATGAACTTTCTCAATCATTAATTTTCTCATACTTCTTGGGATCACTATCTGTTGTCCTCTAATCACTAGACCCTCTTGTACCGTTAGCTCATGTCTAAATTTGAAATATTCCTTTACTTCATCCGGAATATGTTTGCTGCTATTTGGCCACGAGCTAGTTATGTATCCTATAACCTTAACTAATGCTGGATCTCTGGATGTTTCTAATTTTATCTGTTCCAGTCTATTCTCCGATACTTTAGTAGCTTCTATCAGATCCACGCTTTGTATTTCATCCATATCTGCCTTCTCCTTATCTATGATGTAAATATTTATGCCTTCTATACTACTTGATTCTATTGGAGCTCTTGATAATGTGTCTGCAATTACGATATTTTTACCTGAATGATATTCAAGCTTTACATTGTATCTTTGCAACTGTAATAGCATGACTTGAATTCTTTTAGATGCATTCAACACAGGTTTCTTAAATATGGCTAACAGTGGCTTATGATCTGTTCTAACTGTTATATCTGGATTTCCTGCTATGAATTGATCAAATCTACTGCATGCAAAACGAATAGCTAATAACTCTTTCTCGATCTGTGTGTATTTTCTTTCTGTTGGTGTAAGAACTCGAGACGCATAATATAAAGGTCTTCCTTCTTGACTTAATGCTGCTCCCAATCCAAAACAACTACTATCCGCTTCTATGACAATCGGTTTGTTCAGTTCTATGTATCTTAATAACGCATCTGCACTAATTGCATTTTTTAATTCCTCAAATTTTTGATTGTGCACATCTTTGTCCCAAAGCATCTCGAATGTGCCTTCTTTATGTATGATTTGTCTCAACTCCTCAGTCTTTGTGCTTAAATGCGGTATGAACTTAGCTAGATAATTCACCATTCCTAGAAATCTATGTACTTCTTCTTTAGACTTTGGCTGTGGCATCTGCTTTATTGCTGCGACCTTCTGAGGGTCTGGCTTTATTCCTTTGCTGGATATGACATGTCCATAAAAAACTAACTCTTCCTGCAATAACGATAACTTGTCACTGTTTAATTTGCATCCTTTATTCTTCAGTCTCTTCAAAAGCTCCTCTAAATTCTGATTATGGTCTCTCACTGCCTGCTCTCTTGTATCTCCAACACCATACACCAGTAAATCATCAGCCATAACTTCCACTCCTTTTAATCCACTCAACACTTCATTCTGCTTGTGTTGAAATATCTCTGGGGCAGGAGAGATTCCAAAAGGCATTCTTTTAAATCTGTATCTACCGAAGGGTGTCCAGAACGTAGTTAACTTGCTACTCTCTTCTTCCAGCACGATTTGCCAAAAGCCTTTTCGTGCATCTGGCTTGGAAAACACTTTAGCCTTGCTAATGGCTGGCAAAATCTCCTCTACCGTTGGAAATTGGTAATTCGGACGTAAAAGCGCCTTATTTAAAGGTATTGGATCCAAAACTAATCTTGTTTTGCCATTGCGCTCCAAAAGCATAATATTAGAACACCAATCTGTATGTCCCTCCTCTTTTATTATAATTCCATCGTTAACCAATTTGTCTATTTCTTTTCTTAACGTTGCTTGCTTTGCTAACGGATGCCTCCTGGGTGCCTGTATCGTTGGAATCACTTCTGGATTCACAGCCAGCTTTACTTCTCCTTTCATTCGGCCTAAACCTTCAAAAACACAAGCATAATTATTTATCAAGTTTTTAATTACTAACTTTTCATCCTCTCTTATATTCTGCAATTCACTCTCGATGCTTTTGACCTCTTTCTCTATCTTTAGCAATCCTAGCTTTAGGCAAGCATCTCGAGACAACAGCGGACCGTGCTTTGTTTCTGTTACATTAAAGCTTAGTTTGTAGGATTGTGCATTATATATTAAATCGAAATAATATTTTCCTAGTATCTTAATATTATGTCCACCAAACGCACGCAACTTCACATTTGTAGCTGTCAATTTCACTTTCTGCACCTTTAACAACTTGCATAGGTTCTGATATCCGATCACATTAGCACAAGCTCCTGTATCTAAGTAACAGTCCAGCACAATTTTTCTTCTTCCAGGGAAATTTAAAGGATTTGTTACTTCTAGCCTTTTGTACAATCCATTCAAAGATTCTCGGACAACTTTTATCTCTCTGTCCTCGTCTTCATATATTTCCTTCATTGGTCTGTCCTTTGCATAGCAACACTTTGCAAAATGACCCTTCTTCTTACATTTATTGCACTCTTTATTTATCGCAGGACATTTTCCTTTCACGAACTCATGCTTCATTCCACAGAACTTACATTTTGCGAAATCCTGTTTAAATATGCTATCGCCTGTTGTTGACATTCTTTGCTCATTCCTCTCATTCAACACTTCCTGGTCCATTTTCATTAATTGCAATGGCGATCATGCTGCCAGTTATAGACTGTGCCCATCGTTCATTTCGTATTCCAAAAGAATCGAAAAGTCAAGAGCCAAACCACAACTTAAAATGCTGCCACAGATATCAAGTCTTTTGGACAGTAACAATTTTCCATCGTTAAGCAAACGACATCAAGTTTCTGCTCATTCACATCCAGTGAATGCTGCAAGTAACTCATCAGCAACATTTAAAGAAGAGATTAATCAGCAACAACTGATCAATAATATCAGTTGTGCAGAGAAACTCAACGAAGCAGTAAAGAATGAAAGCCTTTTCAAGAAATTCACAGAAGCTCAAGAACGTCTAAAGAGAATCCCCAACATTGAAGAAGCAATAAATCAGTTCTGCAGTTTCGTAGACGAAGTCGGAAAGATCCCAAAGGATGCACCTCAAGAAACTGCATTTAAAATCATGGTGAAGTATGGATTCATTGGCTGCCCACCAGCACCGAACAAGCCAGTTCAAAAATAATTTATTAACGTAGTTCATAAGCTTTAAAAAAAGCTTTTTTTTTTTTTTTTTTTTTTTTTCTCGCTCGGCAACTTTTTTTAAACTTTTTATGCCACATTTTCATGATATATGTAAATCTCAATCATCAAAATTAATAATTAATCAAGATATAGTTGAATTAAAGCCATATTCAGGCTGGTGTCAAAATAAGACTCAAAGAAATGTAACTTAAACTACAATAATTCCAAATTTGAAATAAAGAAAGATTTGATTTGTCTGGTCCATTTTTGCTGCTTCATCAGCGTAACAAGTCTGCATCACTTTAGCTAGTGTTGGATCTCTCATTTTCAGCAATTCCTTCTGAAGCTTTTTGTTATTTATACCTTGAACAATCTTGTCTCGTAAAATATCTTCAGGTTTGACATTTTCATAATTGGCTTTTATATGTAATTTCTTTAATTCCAACAGGTAATCTGCAAATTTCTGAGACATATCTTGGTTGTATGTCTGAAATCTAAATCTGTTCGTTATTGTGTTCTCTTCCTGCACGATGATCTTTTCCAACTCGTCCAATATTTCTGAAGCTTTCAGATTTTTCTTGTTTAATTCATTAGCATAATCAACTTCCTTGGCTTCACTTCCCAAGAAGACTCTCAACATGGCAGCCTTTTCATCTTCTGATTTCTTCTCTTGCCCTGTAGCTAAAATCCAATCATTCCATTCATCTTTAAATCTGTCTAAATTCACCTTAGGTGCTCCTGTGCTTAACTTCAAAGGTTGAGGACCTGGTATATTAAAATCATTTCTTGCTGACGCCATTTTGTCTTCTTCTTTTGCCATCACTTTTTAAATCAATTTTATTTTATCACTATTTATATACTTTTTGCTATTAACTTTAACACACTCTTTTAGCTGACACCATGTTTTATTGTTTATGGTATCTGTAATATGGTCCAATAAAGCTATATACACTTTAATTTAATTATCTAAGTTTTCACGTTTTTATTCTCTTTTCTTCCAAGTGCCAAACTCCCATTCCCCTGTCCCCCTTTCTCAATTTCAAAATCCCTTTTAGTCGTTACAAAATATATAACAGCAATTTAAAGCATTTTTGGATTCGATCATAGTAGGCTATTTTAAAAAAAAATATCGATTTTATATCTATATTAGCATTTTTTATCACTTATAATACCTAGATATGTTTTAAAATGTAATTTAAAGCATTTTTGGATTCGATCATAGTAGGCTATTTTCAAAAAAAATGTCGATTTTATATCTATATTAGCATTCTTTATCATTTATAATACCTAGATATGTTTTAAAATGCAATTTAAAACATTTTTGGTTACGATCATAGTAGTCAATTTAAAACAAAATATCGATTTTATATCTATATTAGCATTCTTTATCATTTATAATACCTAGATATGGTTTAAAATGCAATTTAAAGCATTTTTGGTTTCGATCATAGTAGGCTATTTTCAAAAAAAATATCGATTTTATATCTATATTAGCATTCTTTATCATTTATAATACCTAGATATGTTTTAAAATGCAATTTAAAGCATTTTTGGTTACGATCATAGTAGTCAATTTAAAACAAAATATCGATTTTATATCTATATTAGCATTTTTTATCATTTATAATACCTAGATATCTTTTAAAATACAATTTAAAACATTTTTGGTTACGATCATAGTAGTCAATTTAAAACAAAATATCGATTTTATATCTATATTAGCATTCTTTATCATTTATAATACCTAGATATGTTTTAAAATGCAATTTAAAGCATTTTTGGTTTCGATCATAGTAGGCTATTTTCAAAAAAAATATCGATTTTATATCTATATTAGCATTTTTTATCATTTATAATACCTAGATATGTTTTAAAATGCAATTTAAAACATTTTTGGTTACGATCATAGTAGTCAATTTAAAACAAAATATCGATTTTATATCTATATTAGCATTTTTTATCATTTATAATACCTAGATATGTTTTAAAATGCAATTTAAAGCAGTGAAGGCTTGTGAAAGGTAGAACTTTAGACAGGTCAGACCTGTGACAGGCAAAAAAAATTGATCTATGAACAGGTAACGGCCTGTGAGAGGCAAAACCTTTGACAGGAGAAAAAATTTGACCTGTGAACAGGTAACGGCCTGTGATAGGTGATCTTTCGACAGAATCTGTCACCTTTACCTGTGATAGGTACCTGTCGTCGCAACTCTGTTCTATAGTTCTGTTTTGAAAAACGACCGTTAATTCCAAACGTTATATAAAAAATAAAAGAAAGGTAAAACATAGCTTTTTGAGCTGGAGGCACTGCGATTTAAATTAGAACAGAATCTATTTGTATCACACCCTAGGCCTTCAGTTGATGGTGGAATCTGAACCACTGTTAAGCTCTGCACATTGTAAAGACACGAGTACGTCTAAAGAACTGATGTACCCTGGGATGTACCTAGTCACAATTCATGTGTGCAAGATGCTGTAAAGAAATCATCCAGATGCTGATATATCCTAGTATATAGAGACACGTATGTGCTGAAGACTTCAAAACTAGAACGGTGAAATTGAAAAAAGAGCTTAAAAAAACTTGATTTTGCCACAACCTTTGTCACGTAAGACCAACACTAATCGACTCAAGCTACCGATGCCATTTCACCGCTTCCCAAACGTAATAATAGAAAGACCCCATTTCAATGATATCTTTAACACCTTTTCGAACCCTCGCAATGAAAATGCTATTTCAAGTCAAAATAACAAGTTGTTTGTGTATATCACAAAATTACTTAATTTCGCACATAAATTAGAGTAAACATCAAATAAATATTAATAAAAGTGGTTTAGAGGAGGAAATTTTCTTAACATTAAGTCTTTTCCCCCCTTTACGAAAAAGCAATGGGAGCATTCAAATGATAATAAATACAAAAGCATGAACAACATACAACATGAGAAAGGAAAGAAAAATAAAAAGGAAATATGTAGAAACATAAATTCAAAAGAAGAGAAAGAGAAGAAGGAATTCTATTTAAGATGTATATTTAAATAAGAAAGAAGAAGAAGCGATATCACATTTTGTGAGTTATAAGTTAATGTTTTTGATAATAAAACATTACACAATTAAACTCAAATAAAATGCAATAAAAGCTTCTATATTTTCCTCAAGTTTAAGTATTTTATGCTATAATTTAAAGGAAGAACATAAAATTTATATGCAATAACCCGAATAGACAAAGAGCACGCTATGAGCGCGCTCAAATTTAGTGCTGAGCATGCTCGCGTGAGCGTGCTCTTTCATACGAAAAGTGATGCCACTACTTTACACTAATGAGCACGCTTTTTGAGCATGCTCTGAGCACGTTATTTTAACAAATTTTGAGCATGCTCAAATTGTTGTGTGACACGCAACATTTTTTATGTCATATGATGTGACATTTGAGTACACTCAGTGAGTGTGCTCGTGAGTGTACTCTGAGCATGCTCACTGAGTATACTCACATTATTTTATAATTTTCAAAAAAATTAAATTTTGAAATTATTTTTTGATATATTTTACTATTGTAAGGTTTTTTAATGTTCTAGAATAAATTTTGTTCATTAATAATCTGAAAAAGACACTTAAGAAAATTTTGGATTTTACCTGGATTCGAACTCATGACCGCTCTGTTGCTAAGACCATTACCATAACCATTACACCACTACTGCAATTTACCTTAATAACTTAATATGGCATTTAGTTTATAGTTAAAAAGTAGATAACTATATATAATTCTAGAAACTTTGACTTGTGAAGTATATACAAAAACATGAGCATACTCAGAGTATGCTCAATATATGTGCTCTTGAGCACGCTCAATAAAATGTGAAATCTTAAAAAAAAATGTTTTTTTAGAGCACATTCACAATGTGCTCACGAGTATGCTTAAGAGTGAGCATGCTTAAATTTGAGAATTGAGTATGCTCATGAGCATGCTCAATAAAATGTGAAATATTATAAAAATTGTTTTTTTTTGTGAGCATATTCACAATGTGCTCACGAGTATGCTTAAGAGTGTACTCAAGTGAGCATGCTTAAGTTTGGTAATTGAGTATGCTCATGAGCATGCTCTCGAGAATGAGTATGCTCTCGAGCATGCTCAATAAAATAAAAAATTTAAAAAAATTGATTTTTTTGTGAGCATATTCACAATGTGCTCACGAGTATGCTTAAGAGTGTATTCAAGTAAGCATGCTTAGATTTAGGAATTGAGGATGCTCTCGAGCATGCTCAATAAAATAAAAAATTTCAAAAAATTTGTTTTTTTGTGAGCATATTCACAATGTGCTCACAAGCATGTTCAACTGAGTGTGCTCAGGTGAGCACGTTAAATGATGATTTTGAGCATGCTCATTAACGTGCTCACAAAAGTGAGCACGCTCTTTGTCTATTCGGGTAATTTACCGCTTAAAAGTGAGCATTTAAATATTTTTGTCTCCCTTTTTTGGAAATAATAATCTTTATTTGTTTTTACAAATAGTAGTATCACATATGCAAGTCCTGTTTATTTTCCAAAATATTAAAAAAGGTTCAATACTAAATTGTAAAAAAATTAGAACTAGTCTACAGCTGCTGTAGTAAGCTTAAAACATATTTTAAAAGTCTAAAAACAGATTTAAACGGTCTGAAAACATTATATCAACAACATCGAATATAATAAAGTTAGAAACAGTATCTACATAACTTGACAAATTATCACAATAAATTACCACAATTTTCAAAAGGAAGAGAAAACGAAAAAAATACTACAAGCGGACGAAAACTTGTTGCGCTTTTATTTATGAGATTTGCCCCGATATACATATTACCTTAGCAACACAACCAGTCATCATCGTCATTATTATGAGGGAAAAATGATATCTATTAATAATTTATACGACCTTGATATCATTTAGGTTGCTTAAAATTTTTTTTCAAACTTTTAAATAATGCTATGAGAATATTAAAAGTTGAAACGGAATTATAAGATATTAAAAGAATTTATTTGCTTACTGCTCATAATAATAAGCTTGTTAAAAAATAAATACCACCTTATGAATTATCTTATTTTAACTGAATTAAGTGTTTCTTTCACATTTGATTTTCTTTCTGAAAAAATTAATTGCTCGATATAATTAATTTCCTTTCATAATATTCAATGAGTAAGAAGTGATATAATGTGTTTTTATACTTAAAAAAATTAACATAATAACATTAACAATTCACTGGTTTACTTTCCTCATTGTATTAATAAAATGTTAAAGACACATAGAATCTTGATTTTTTTTTATTTCTCTCAAATATGGTTTCAAAACTTTTATCCTAAAATATCATGTAATTTTCATACTCATGATATGTTATCTTACTCATGTGTCTTGCTAAATGAGTCAAAAAAGTCTTGTTAATTTTACTTCACTAGGGACCTTTCCATCCGCATCATTAAATTTATTTCTCTACTTCACATGCTCAATTTTTTTTTTTTTCATTTTCATTCGTACATGTTTGTATGTATCGGTCTCTAGAAATTGCTAAATTAAAAGAACTCAAACTTAGTTATTATAATTAATGTAAGTCAAGAATGTTAAAGAATGTATTCAAATGCGTGTATAATTATGTGAATGTATTGTATATTTTATGATAAAAGACTGGAATATATTCAATTCACGCTTTTCAAAGAAATGATGATTGTTCTCTCTAGTGGTGGTGCTGTTAAGTGTACTTCACTTCAACAATGACGATCTCATCATGCCACTTGGGTCAAATTATGCCCAAAGTAAGAAGTTAGTAAAATTATAGACATACTATATGTTCTGAACATAGTACATACATTTCACGTGTATACACAGTTTAGGAATGCTAAAAAGCAGCAAAAATTATAATAATTAGAATTAGTGCGTGTCCTCATAACATAACAAGATAAGGAATCTTTCTCTCATTTATTTTAGTCGCCCTTCATCTCCTCCTCACGTTCATTTCTCATTTTCCTCTCTTTCCTCATAATATGTAGGAAGTTATTGTAGCCCTTCGAAATACCCAACTTCATAATAGTGTATTATTAATGATATCAGAAATTCCCAAAACATCATATACCGTGATGGTGAGAAAGAAATAACAGTGCAAAGAGAAAGGAAACATGAAAGAGAGATTATACAGCATGAAGTCACATACAAGAATAAATTAAGCTAACATTGCCTTTTCCCCATTTGCCTTACGAAGCTTTAGTTTATTTAAGACAAATTCTTATATTTCAGTTTTAGCAAAGATGAAGAAAAAAAATGACATTTGCCTATTTGTTTATGAATTGTATTTTCCTTCTTATCGTAAATTAGATATGACAGTTGTCGCGAATTATGAATTCAAGTCGCAGCATTGCTATTTATGTGACAAAAAAAAAAGAAAATAAATTTATTATTGTAATTTCAGATCACTCTCCCATTCGACCAAGGATTAAGAACTTCTGCTCTATGTTTTTTATTAATTAAACTTTTACTTCAAATTTTTTAAATAATGTTTAAGAATTGCATTATACTATATTTTACCACACTTTGTATACTTAACTGTACATCCCCTTAATAGTTTTTTCCCAAACCTTACAGCAAAAAGACAAAAAAGAAAATAAATTTATTATTGTAATTTCAGATCACTCTCCCATTCGACCAAGGATTAAGAACTTCTGCTCTATGTTTTTTATTAATTAAACTTTTACTTCAAATTTTTTAAATAATGTTTAAGAATTGCATTATACTATATTTTACCACACTTTGTATACTTAACTGTACATCCCCTTAATAGTTTTTTCCCAAACCTTACAGCAAAAAGACAAAAAAGAAAATAAATTTATTATTGTAATTTCAGATCACTCTCCCATTCGACCAAGGATTAAGAACTTCTGCTCTATGTTTTTTATTAATTAAACTTTTACTTCAAATTTTTTAAATAATGTTTAAGAATTGCATTATACTATATTTTACCACACTTTGTATACTTAACTGTACATCCCCTTAATAGTTTTTTCCCAAACCTTACAGCACTCTTCTGCTCATCTCTAAAACAAAAATTTTATTTTTGGCAAGTTACATGGCCTTGCATTCAACTATCTAGGATATATGAAATAAATTACATCGGCTTCTTCTATCTTTAATCTATGTAACGAAACATACCTTTCATAAATTCTACAAGTTATGAGAGAGTAAATTAATAAATGTGTGAAAAAATGTATTAGATGAATTGTCATTGTCAAATTGAAATAGATGACAGTTTTTATAGCATTGTATGTTAATGGACAAATGATAGTCACTCATATTTACTTCTTTCTTTTCATAATTTCATGATGTTGTGCTGGAAAATTTGAAAACATTACTCGGGATGAGATAGAAAAATAATATATGCTTTAGTGACTTGTGTAGCTTTTCATATTTTATTTTATAACAGATTGTTACATCTTATTCTCTCTATCTCTATGCTGCTGATGTAAGAAGCAACATTTTTTTTTGTAACACATGATGTCGCATGAAAAATTATACATTTATGACAGTCTTAGAATTCAAATAAAAGTAATGTGATAATAGAAAAGAAGTATTTTGAGAGAATCTTTTGGATTTCGGTTTGAATTAGCATTTAATTTCTCACAAATTCGTTGACAAGTAATTTATTCGATTGAGTTTTACATTGAAAAGTACATTTAATTGTACTTAAAATTATACTGCATTCAGCTTACCATAATTTTTTCCTCGAACTGAAATATAAACGCAGCGTTTCAAGTCAATATTAAAGCAAATTTATCAACAGCACAACCCCTGATACCATAAAACTCTTGAGTAGCTTAAAATAATAAATATGTAATGCACACATGAGGTATGTAATGTTTAAAGCATGAACCCTCAAGTAAACAATAAAAAATGTTATATAAAATATTTTTCTGTTGTTTTAAGCCATCACATTACGGTGTATAATCCATTATTCAGTCTTTTTGATTAATAATTTTATTTCAAATGAAAAATTTACACATACAATAAAGATTTTAACTTACAATTTTTTTTCTCGTATTCAAAAAAATGTCAAAATTTATGAGAAAAAAATAAAACATTATGACAAAATAAATTTTGTAGAGAACTTAATTGATTTATGATGAAACTCTTACTTGCTCAATAATATTTTATTAAATTTTCTGATACAAATGAGACCAAAAAAAAATATAACAATTAAAATATAAGATGCAAATTTATTTTATCTTTACAAAAACCATGTTTAGTTCTGGTTTAATTATTTAAAATTTGTGTCTTAATTTTCAAATCTTGTAGGATCAAAGAACCTCATTTGTTTTAAATAATAATTCAATAATGAAATTAACTTAAAAATAATTAATAATTTACATTGAATGAAATTAAATGTATAATCATAAATAAAGTAATAAATACAGGATAAAGGAAAGTTTTAATCTCGGGCTTAACAAGTGTTTTAAAATTACTATACTATTATCAATTGACCATCTAAAAAGTTGAAAACTTTTCTTTCCCCTCTTTTTGTTGTTTAACATGCAAGAGAATGAGAATAGAAAGAAATGATAAGAAAAAGTTCTCCTACTTTAAATGTACGTGATTCATAAACATTTTAATACTTAATACTGTTTAATACAAATTTCTATACTTACGATAAAATGACATTTTATGAGCGGAGCTTTACATAAAAGTGTAGAAGAACTTTATCGAACTGAAATAGATTTTATCGATAGCAATCATGGGTAGGAAGGAGAGAAACATAAAACAGCGAACATAGAAAAGTTAAAGTTTTTTTTGCAATATCTAACAGCGCTTTTTCTCTCTTCTTCATGCGAAGAAAGTCAAAAAAGTTGTGCCCTTGCCGTGACAACTTTTCGACATAAGTTTTCTTAGCAAAACAGTACGGCGAGTCATAACCTTTAGATCCACAAAGTGCTAAAATATTGTTATATTGAAAAACTTTTACATGTGAAACAGCACAGAAAACATTTAAGAAAAGTTCAGCATATCTAAATTATTTATTTTCCTTTTTGTAGACATCATATGTTTTTCAATTTGCTTCTATAATCAAAGCTTTCGGATTTATTTTTATTTGGTTTATGAAAATTTTTCTGTTGCATTTTTAGTACAAATTCAAATAAGAAGTAATTTGTTTAAAAAATTAACTACACATCAAATTTATAATTTTGTTGTTTGATTTGTTGTACCTTTTTATTAATTTGTTCCGATGCATCTTCATAATGAAAATCACATAGAAATTTATGACATATTATGCACGATGAGTATTTATGCTTAAAACATGTGATGGTATAAAAAAAACTTCACTCTAGCATACTTTTCTTATACGGTATAAACCATACAGTGTGGAAAACGAGATGTCTAGGTTGTTCAGTACTATAAAACATATATTCATACAAACATTTATGTTTGAAACTTGCAACGTGAGAATGGCATCGAAAAAAGGCTTGATGAAAATTTATATTAGTGAAAAATGACCTAAATATTCATCTCTACGGGAAGTTCATCACTCATGGTGTCATATTCGATATGTTGTTATGCTATATACAACATATTGCTTCCAAACACATAACTTCTTACTCCTGAATGAATATGAAATTAAACATTATTCTTTTTCTATTCTCGCAGTGCGTGTTTTTTATTTTCATATTTTTTTATTTCATTTTGCATCGACACCGACAAAACTTGTTTTTTTGGCTTCGTAGTGACATTTGCATAACAAGGCATGCAGATATAACAGACGTCAGACGTTTGTAGAGCATAAAGAAAAATTGAAAAATTAATTTTTAAAAACTTTTGATTAGAATAAAATTTGAGAGCTTTGACAATCCTAGGGTGTGAAGACGAGTCATTTGAAATTATGATTATTTTATATCAACTTTTATTTTCCTACATAATAAACTTTTTTCTCGCTTTTCAATAATAAAATTCATAAAGGCGACAGAATTCAACAAAAATGTGATTTTGTTTTCATGATAGATGATTTTGAAATAAAAAAAAAATGAATAGCAGGGTTGGAAGTTTATATTCAAACTGCATTTTATTATGCCTTATTTTTTTTTTTTGAGATATCGAAGCATAAATCTAATTATTTTTAACAAAAATGCTGACTTTTTTTTCTAAAGTGATATTGATTATATTGATTATCTTCTTTTTCTCGTAAAATTAAATGACTGAATAATACCCTTTGACAAATTACATAGAAGTTTTTACAATTCATTGAGGAAGTTATATTTAAATAAAATCGAATAGAAAATGTTGTTCGTTAGAATTTCATTGATAGATGTCTTAAATATAAGCAATTTTCATCAATTTCAAATATTTTATGCGAATCGACAGAAAATAATTGATAAATTTCAGTCGACAAAAACATTTATTGTACAGATGTTGAATTGAACATCACCATTATTTTGAAAAATCATTTTTTTTCTGCCATGTTTCAACTTTTATGATGGATTAATATATCGATCAAGCTCCGGCAAATAGAAAACGTGATCAGAAATATTTTTAAATGTATATATTTTATTAAATAAAAATTAAACTCAGAGTTACTAAGAAACTTAGTATTTATTAAAAAATGTTGTCAAATTTATAATTTCATGAAATCTGCTTTTAATAAATTTTCTTTAGTTTAATTAAAAATTAGGAACTTAGTATACTTGACCAAACAATGGTATTGATTTTTATTTCGTTCCTTATAAAAAATGGTATGCTCTTTATTTAGATGTAGGTAACATGAAAATAAGAAAATCGTGGTAATAAAAATAGTATTAACTTAAGCATGCTTTATAGGTATATCCACAGCGTTATTGAAAAACAATAATTTATTCAAGACAGAAATTAAATGTATTTTTTCTAGTTTTTTTTATGTATCATTAATCTAATAAATTATAATTGTGGAAATCAAGTAATATTATTTTAAAACAGAATTCTAGTAAGAATTTACAAAAATTTTGCAAAAATTTCAACTCTTTAACTTTATATTTCCAAAATAATGGGTAGGTTTATTCTGTAATGTGTGACGGATTGATTATAGAGAAAGATTTAAATTATTTGAAGACAAAATAACAGTATGTAAGTAATTTGTACGTAAGTTTTTCAACATTGTAAAATATAAAAAGGCAATTTTCAAAAAGTGAAGTCAACATATTTAAGCGAACAAAACTTCTATCAAAAAGAAACTTAGAAAAAATTTGTCAATTGATAAAAGATTTTGATATGATTCATAGTAAAAACATTGAGCTTTCTCATTCAAAAAATTGCAAAAAGTAAGGAATTTTACTAGAATATCATTAAAATTACATTGTGATTTTATTCATTTATTTCTCCATGCTATAAGATCTCTCATGAGAAACTCAGATGTCCAAAATAAATTGCAAATATAAGTTACTTCCTCCCGTTTGATATAACTTGTAAAAATTTTATGTGTGTGCTTCCGAAAAATGCAAAACTTACTCAATAATACATGACTACCCTCCGGGAAATGAAGCATAACTACTACTAGTGTATATACAGACAGAGCAATTTCACCCTTAGTAGAAAAACGAAAAATCTAAGTTTGAAAATACTGAAAAACCAAAGCGCTTTTTTTATTTCCAAACATCAAGCATTTAATATAATATTATCTTGATATTATCTTACAATATTACATTTGTAAAGTTGAAAAATTTAAGAACACACACTCATTGTATTTAATTGTTTTTAAATCTAATTTAAATGTCATATTCAACATTTCTGACAAATTGATTATTGTTGCTTAAAACATATATCACGAAAGTTTATGCTATGAAGAATTGAGAGAAAGAACTATTTTATAAAAAAAAGTTTCTTATATCTCCCTTCAATGTTTTCTTGAGCTCCTCACACTGAAAAAGGAAATCTTTTATGTGGAAAGTTTTTTTTCCAGAACTGAATGGTTTTTTTATTATTCGTTTCTCGGATAATAGCACGGAAAACATTTTTCCTTCTACTTTGAGAACAATAAGCTTCTACTCGCTTCTATTCATAAATTACCCCATTGAGGCGAAAGTCAACTTCAACTGACCATGAAATTGTAGTTTAATTTTTTATTTCATTTTCATGTAGACATTTGATTGCTCTATTATTATTATTATGATAGTCCATGATGGAATTTTTGTAGTTTTCCCTTCATTCTTCTATAGTTCAGCTTCATACAATGAAAATCAATATTTATATTGTTAAGCTTCATCAAGGGAAAATTGTTGACGTTTTCATAAATAAGTTAATGCTGTGCAATAATAATAATGCATATAAAAATATTTCTTCTTTTCTTGTTTTTTTTTTTTATTTTATTAAATGCACAATTTTTTTAATTTTGATCTTTGATTTTTCTTAATTAGATTTGTTAATATACTATTCTTATTTATGTCAATTTGATTTCTATATATTTTTCTTTTTTAAATTTTATAAACCCAAAAGTTGCTCTAAGTCAAATTCTGAAGTTTTTAAGGTTTAATATTGGAGTTGTTACAATTTTCGCCTTGATGATTCGATTCCAACTGCTTTTCTACACTGCTCTATTATACTGATCACTGCTATAACCAAATCTTATTTGGATGTTCATCGTATCTAAATCTCTTGGATAATTAAAATAATGTATTCTTTATTTTAATCCTTGCAGAATAGCAACAATTTTTAACTTTAAATAAACTTCTTTTCACGATAAAAATATTTACAATAATAATTATTTATTCAACACTCCTCCTTAATATTATCTTCGCATATACTTTGTTAATATTACTAACGCAGTCCACAATCGCCAGGAAATTTCTTCAGTTTAATATTTCCTAACGGCTTGGTCATCATATCAGCTATATTTACTTCAGTGTAGCAATACTTCAGTTCAACCTCTCCTAAATCAACCAATTGTTTCACATAATGGTATTTAGTATCGATGTGTTTGCTTCTGTTGCTAAATTTTTGATTGGATATCAATTTCATACTACTTTGGCTGTCAGTATAGAGAGAAGTTTTATCTGGAACGACAAACTCAGAAAAAGAATTGGTCAACATTTTAACCCATTTTAGCTTTTTGCAACTTTCTGATAGTGCGATGTATTCAGCTTCCATAGATGATAACGATACTACGTCTTGTTTTCTGCTGCACCATGAAACAATACCTCCATTAATTCCACAAAGAAAACCACTGATAGATTTTCTGGCAAACGAATCTTCAGCCTAGCTTGCATCAGAATAAACTTCCAACTCTCCAACTTTCTTCTTATCACTCAACATCAAACTTAGATTCTTGGTACCATTCAAATAGCGAATAATTCTCGCTTCTATCAAATCAGTCTTTGTTGGTTTTGAAATATTTTGACTCAAAATTCCAACAGATGCAGCGATATCAGGTCTTGTATTTGTGCTTACATACAACAGTTTACCAATGAGCTTTCTATACTCATTATTTGATTCTAAATAATTCTCATCATGATGCCTAAAATAGTCAGTCATCAAAGCATATTTTGAAAATTTTCCATCATTAAGTCCAGCTTCTTCCACAATCTTCTCATCTCTCTTTATCACGTTTCACATCAATCCCTAAAAAGTGCTTTACACTTCCAATATCTTTTACTTCAAGAAGACTTGCAATGTGATTTTTAAATTGTTCTATCAGTTTATCATTATTCGATGCGACCTTTCTTCATGCTATACAGACATTTATCAACTTCGCTTTGCTTATATCCAAAACTAATCACTGCTTCATGATAAATTTTATTCCATGCTCTTTCTGCTTGTTTCAAACCATAAAGGCTTTTTCTAAACTTGCAAGCATCATTTCCCTTCTCAAATCCAGGTGGTTGCTTCATATATATCTCCTCCTCGATATCACCATTCAAAAAATGCAGTCTTAATATCAAACTGCTTCACATGATAATTATTAACACCAGCTATCGATATAAGAATCCTAAATGTTGCTGGTCGAGCCACTGGTGCAAACACTTCATCATAATTTTCACCATACTTCGGAGAAAATCCTTGAGCAACCAATCTTGTTTTATGTGAACACACCTGGCCATTATCATCTCGCTTAAGTTTGTTAACCCATTTACAACCTATTGCACGTTTATTCTTTGGCAATTTCACAAGATCCTAGGTTTTATTTTGATTAATGGACTTAATCTCGTTTTCCATAGCTTTTTTCCACTTATCAGCATCAATTAGGCTCAAAATCAACTCTTGATAAATAAGTAACAAAATAACCAAGACGTTCTGGTTTTTGACCTTTATTTCTTCTACTTGATACTCTGATTTCATCACTTCTCTCATTCTCCTCCTGAACCGAAACGTTCTGATCATTGATTAAATTATGATCAACAATGATTTCCTGACTTTGGTCATTCTCAAATTCTCCATGTTCAATATGTGCTTGATCTGTCTCTTCTTCATGCTCTTCTACCTCACTTTCATCTTGAGAGTCTTCAGCATCATAAAACAATTCAGAATCATTGAATGTTTGAACATCAATTGTAGAACCAGACGAAAACGGGAACGGCACCAAATCACCGCTACTTCTTTTCATTTCATGAGATGAATTCTGATTTATCTTCATGAACTTTTCTTTTAGAAACACAACATCACGTGCACAATTATCTTCCATTGTTTCACATTTGCAAGTCGATATGCTTTCGACCATCCGTCATATCCCACGAATGCCAGTTTTTCAGCCTTCGGGTCTAACTTCTTTCGTTTCTGATGAGGAATCATTACATAAGCACTAACTCCAAATTCTTTAAAATTTGAGAAATTTGGCTTCTTGTCAAAGAACTTCTCATACGGAGACTTTGAACCATCTTTGCTCAAAACACGATTCAATGATTAATTCGCATTCATTATGGTTTCATTCCAGTATTCTCGTGACATTCCTGACTCAGTAAGCATCGTCCTGCATGCCTCAACTAAAGTCCTATTCTTTCTCTCGGAAATACCGTTTTGCTCCGGTGAGTAAGCTAAAGTACACTGAAAGCGAATGTCCTCTGAACGTAAATGAACTTCCTCACTTAAATATTCCGTCCCTCGATCCGTACAGAACATTTTAACTTTTCGACCGAACATATTATTCAACAGTTCAAAATAGTCTATTACTTTAGACTGTACTTCGCTCTTTGCTTTCAAAAGATATACTGCATTAAATTTTGAATAAACATCTGTAAATGTTACAAAATATCGGAATCCTCCGACTGAGGGAACTGGCATAGGGCCACAAATATCACTGACTACACAGTCAAGTGTATTTTCAACAGGTGTTGCCTTCTTTGGAAACGGATTTCTAGAAATTTTCTCTAGAATGCATGACTTACATACATTTGTGCAATCACAATCGGCAATGTTCAAACCTTTATCCTTCATCGCGAGTATATTATGCAAATTTCTGTGAGCTAATTTTCGATGCCATTCATGTACACAGCATCTATCCACTCTGTCATTAACCAAGCATGATCTTTCAACTTCAGCTCTTACAACATACATATCGCCTGATTTCTCAGCAATCTGCAATGGTTCCACACCTTCTACTTTAAGGTAACAGCCAGTTGAATCAAAAATAGTATTATAGCCCTTATTACAGAGCTTTGAGACAGAGCTCAAATTACTGTCAATGCATGGCACCAGAAGTACGTCAGTCAGATCTACACTAAAGCTTTTGTTTTCTACAAATACATTCATACGAACATCCCCTCGCTATGTACTCAACCTTCTCGCCATTAGCAACCGTAATCGTACCCCTAAAACTTTCATCAAAACTAAGGAAAAACGACTTACTGTAGGTCATGTGAGACGAAGCACCAGAGTCAATACACCACTGAGAGTCTTTAGGGTCGTAACAATTTCTGCGCCCTCCACTGAAATTTGCTATTTTGACGGTTTCATTCTTCAACAATGGACAATTCCGCTTGATATGTCCTTCTCGTTTTGCACTGATGTCACTTGATGTGCTTCTTTGGATCAATTTCAGTTCTATTGATACAAAACACATCAGATCCTTTTCTTACATTTTCATACCGTCTTCCCATTCATCGATGAGTTTCAGCTTGCGTTTTGAACAGTTAGATCCTTCTCCTTCCATTATTCTAATCCAGTCACCAAATTATCATATTCAGCATGCAGACTTGATAAAATAGCACTCACAATCATGGTTTCTTCAAGATGATCACCACATTCCTTGATGTTTTGCAAAATTTAAAACAATTTTTGCAAATGTTTCTGCATGTCACCACCCAATGATAATTCAGTCTTGAACAGTTGCTTATAAAGTCTCATCTTATGTCCAGCTGAATCGTTGTGATGAAAATTCTTCAATGAATCCCATGCTTCCTTTCCTCCTTTCGCATCCGAAACATGTACCAGTTGATTATTATCAACCATCAAAACAATATGTGCCAATGCTTTCAAGCTTCTAACTGCATCCTCTGGATTTGAACTTCCCGGAACGATGATATCCCATAGATCTTCCTTGATCAAAATCATCTTCATTTGAAGTGCCCAGACACGATAATTCTTGCAGTTCAATCGCTCGCACATGGCAGATTCTTCTTTTTCAAACTTCATTGCGATAAGACACATAACCGCTTGGAAAATGTAATAATGTATTCTTTATTTTAATCCTTGCAGAATAGCAAAATGGAATATTTAACTTTAAATAAACTTCTTTTCACGATAACAATATTTACAATAATAATCAGATTCCTACGATCAATATATATATATTGATATATATATTATATAATATATATATATATATTATATAACTTAATTATTCAACAAAATCATTAACAAATTTATTTACATCTACAGTTGTAAAAGCTGCTACTTGATCACTTAAAATAACGATACATACATTAATACATATGATATTATACGAATAATACGACACTTGTAAACACATTAATAAAATCAAATGGGCCGTTTTCACTAAAGTGGATTTTTCCAAAATATCTCCAGGCGCTGAAGATTATCAAGAAATCGAATGCGTGATCTAGAGAGAGGACGTTGCTACTTAAATTTACATATGCTTAGAATTTTTAAATCTCGATTTATTTGAGAATTTTAGCAAATATTAAAGTTAATCTCCTAGATTTGACAAGAAAATTGAAAAATTATTACATTTTTGAGACTATCATAGAGCAAAATTAGAAATACGATACCTTCCATAAAGTTTATGATACCTATTTTCTTAGTTAAACATTCTTTATATTACTTTATTCTTTAATTTTAGTACATAATTTTATGGATTCTTCTAGAGTGGTTCAATAAGGATAAGTAGCTTTTATCAATAGTATAACAAAAAGAAAAGAAAGAAAAAAAAATTTAGTTTATCCATTTCCCTCTCATCGAAAATCGTTTGATATACCACAAAAACCAGTTACACATAAAGCTAAAAAAAAATTAGGAGATGAAAAAGGCCGCAGTATGCCCGAAAGTATCATAAAAATTCCATGAGCATCATTCATCAATCTAAGGAGGGGAAACCGACGGTAAACGGGTCAAAAAAAAGTTTTTGGTCTGTGTGTTGTGATTTTTAGTTTTTTTTTTTATTTTTGTTTCCTTTTTCTTTTTCCGTTTTCTCTTATTCCAATGTGCGACTTTGGACAATCTTTACGAGTGAGGATGAAACAGATGAGCCGTATAACATACAAGAGGAAGCCAAACAGAAAATCAAATGAATCGTTATCGGTATACGGTTAACGAAGAGCTTTACGGCTCTTTCTCTCTTACTTCCAGCGAATTCAAGCATTTGAATCTAAAACATTGGATAAAAAGAATTATGCATGCAACGAAAGAAGAATGAAGCAAACGAAAAATTTATTTCAAAGCTAAAAGAGCAATGAATGTGCGGTTATTTGCCACGAGAGTAACAAAAAACCATTTTGAATAAAAAAAAGAGTCTATGTATTTGAGTTTGATTCGAGTACTTTTTATTGCACTTTTTATGCATATTTTGGTTGCGCTTTTTTATTCACTTTTATGATCAAAAATTTTCAAACATTTGCTTCCCATTCAATTCATTCATTCATTCATTCAACGTTTTACATGTAACGCGGCATACAGATGATAGTGAAAAAAGTTTTAGTCAGCCAAGCTATTTCCGTAAGCTCTTGAAATTTCAACATACATACAATGTTTGCCAATTTACTGGCTCTCTACAACATACATATCAAGAATAATTAATAGCAAAAGTTGGTCCTTTATTCTGAATTTGTATACATATTTTGAAGTGTAATGGTGAGGGGAAGGAAGATGTTTCAAAAGGGAGAAAGAGAGAAAAACAATTTTTTATACATAAATGTCAATTCATTTTCCACACGTGATAAAAAAATTAGTTGAATAGAGTAAAAAAAATCGACAGAAACAAGCAGCAATCAAGACTGGTTTTTGCTATTAAAAGACAAAGTTTTTATTCTACTTTTACTCAAAAACCTCTACTTTTTGCTTAATAAATTTTTAATGAACAATGAAACCATTCTGTTCAATTAATTTTAAAACAAAAAATTCATATTGTCTTCGCGCAATCGTAGTTACTTTCTAATAAAATAAGGTAAAACAGTAAGTGGGGCCGCATAATCGCGTAACCATATTCCATCTGTACTACGATATGTCTCGCCTGTGTTTCCGTCAAGCCATTCACCAGCTGGTAAATATATATCACGGCTAGTTGCACCTTCAAAAAATAATACATCTTTATAATGTTGAAATTATTTGGGTCTTTACTAACCTTTCTCAATTACTGGAGCAGCTAAAATGTCTTCACCCAACAAAAATTCATCACTGATACTCTGAGCAATTTTATCATTAGGTGCAATCCACCAAATTGGTGGATTCACTGGAGCTCCAATACTCACTGCTTTTTCAAAGCAATTCATAATATGTGGAGTAAACTCAGCATGCAAATCAACAAATCTTTTCGATAGCGCAACAACCTAATGAATACCATATTAGTATTACTTAAAATTGAAAATTAAAACAGTAATTTCTTACATCAACACTTCCACTTAAATAATCCCATGGAACATAAGAAAACTGCAAACTGGGCATAAAAACATTAGCTTGCAGCCATCTTACAAAAATTTCTTCATCTGGTCTATTATCGTTATAGCCATTTCCTCCTATCATGTCGGGTAAAACAAATGGATATCCAACCATATTCATCTACATAAAAGTGTTATGTTTGTTGTAATTTATTTGAATGAATTAAATAGTCTTACCTGAAGCAGAGTTGTAATTAATGTTGGCAATCCATTGTTTAAAGACCATTCTGTATCTTTATCGATCATTCGTACAAATATTGGTAAATCTTGGGTGTTTTGTCCAGAACGAACTTCAACAAGTGAACCAAACTTGGACACTGTTCGTACATAAGCACTTGTTATTTTTGATGGATGCTCTTTAGCCGTTCCATTCAAAACAGGATCGATTGGTACCCATGACGACTCACCAGCATCAAACTTGAAGCTGTCAATTCCAGCGCTTATTTGCAAACTCCTTAGCCTGTTGTAGTACCAATCGGCAGCAGCAGTTTTTGTAAAATCTATGTATGCAGCTTGAGATTTTTCACTATTCCACCATTGTGTTTCAATATTGCCGCTATGATCAGCTACAAAGTAGTTGCTTTGTTTTGCCTCTTCAAACCAGTTTTTACAGTCCTTATTAATAAAAGGATGAACCCATAAGGTTACACGAAAACCGACAGCATGCAAATCATCTGTCAAATTTTTAATATTTGGAAATTTAGACTGTCGAAATTCGAGTGCCCCGTAACACGTTTCATAGTCATCATCAAGTTCGAATTGTCCATTAAAACCATAACTGAGAATTTCGTTAGCAAAAACTCTTACAGTTGCTTCGTCTACATTCGTCTTATAACGAGCCCACGTGCTCCATATTGGATCGCGTACCATTTCTAGAGCTGGATGACCAGAAGGCTTTCCCAAAAAATATTCTACTGCTTTCATATGCACATCACGCGCATTTAATCCTATACCTATGTGATACGTGAAATCAAATCTGGTATGATATATATCATATGGCAGTGCACGTTTTGCTTCCAAACACATGAAATCAGGATGTTGATTATTTTGATCGATAAAAAGCGGTGCATCAAGGTTAACGTAAAAAAATATTCCTTGTGAATTAAACCAATAACGTTCCGCAATTGCCTGATTGAACTCTTCCTTTGTGACATATGCATTGTGTTTATGAACTAACTTTTGAATTGGATAATATTGCCAACGTTGCTGATTTCCACCGTACCAATGAACATCAGATTCAGAAGCTAAATCTATGCAATCACTCACTGATTTTCTATTATGTTTTTTATTTAAAAAGATTTTAGGTTTCTCATATTAAGGTTTTTGGGATTAATTTAGTATTATTTTACTTTACAATCTGAACAGCACTTACTGTATATTTCTCCTACTTATGCTCAATTGAGAAAATTTAGAGTCATCCACTTCAATCGAAAATTCTATTTCATCACCTCGGCCATAAAGGACAAAACCACTACCAGTTTTACGACTTTTTATATAACCACCAAGTCCAGTACCTAATACTACAGACTGCAAACGTTCGCCATCTAATTTTAATGAAATATTGATTTATTTTGTTTTTTAAATATTTATCATTTATTAGTTACAATTCGTAAAAAGTACCAAAACACACCTCTATATATAGAATATTCTAACATATAATAATGATCAATGACCACAACTTTGTTTGTTGACCGAGCAAAATTTAAGGAAAATTGAACCACACCATGACTGAATGTAAAACAGTACACTGTCAATATCACAATATTAAAGAAAATCCACATCTTTATTTCACAAACTGATGTCAAATGCAGGCAATTACAAGCAATTTATAGTTTCTGATAAATGGTTATCGGAAGTTCTCCCTCACTTTAATGTTTGTTTATGATGCAAATAAAAATATAATTGTTTGTTTAAAACTTGAAGTAATAGCACATGATGAATTTATATACTTCTAGTTGATATCTATATTTTTTTGCATTTTAAAAGCATATACTTTTTCAAGAGCAAGCACAAGTATACAAATGCTTAGCACCCAATAGCAAAATGCTATTCGTTATCAATCTCAAATGAATGAATGTGTCTCAAGCATTATAAAATAACAACCACAAATGGACATTGAAATGAAATTATCTGTCACTTCATATTTTCAACATACTTTGGTATATAGAGAGCTTTATCCACATACATAGAAACAATTTTCATCTAATTCGATTATTGACGTAACTTCATTCACTTTGAAATCTACCTATACTACATTCATTCAATTGGAAGACAAGGAAGATGTGAAAATAGAGAGAGGATGAGCAAGGAAAAAATTGTAGCTATAGTATCTATATAAATTCTTTATTCTGTATTTCTATCTCTCTATGTTGACATAAACTTTGTGAGCCATTTTCAAAAACAGAAAATCCCATTTATGTCTCTTTCAATTTAAATTGATTTGATTTGCTCTTTCACCATGAAATTTAATTTATTTTCATATGCTTTCAACCGCCATGCCACACTTTTAGAACCGCAACACATTAAATTTTCTGTTCAGGTAACCTAGTGCTGATTTAATGATGTCTCTTTCATGCTTTATATATAAAACGTTCATTTCATTTCTTTCAACACATTTATTCTAGTTTGTTTTTTTTTCGTCTTTTTATTCAGGAATGTTTCCATATGACACATTGCTCTTATTTTATATGAGTATGTCATATATGCAGCAAACCTATGATTACAAATAAAACAGTTTTCATGAAATAAAATTTTATTGACACAAAATAAACGATTCAAAAGAAATTTCAAAATTCATGATAATGATTAAGCATATGTTTTCTTCATTAGCGAAAATTTAGCTACACTTGTATCAAAAGCTGAAAAAATCATCAAAGTCTAATCAACAATTTTTAGCGCATTTTTGAAAACTTGTTTTCGAAAAGGTAGCTTAATAATACGATTTGTTCGTCTGGCTGTTTGGCTGCTTGCAAAAACTTTTGATCTGGACATCGTAGAGAGTTCTAGTTTTTTACATTAGCTCGGTTCTATCGAGTTATTGGCGCATCGATCAGTTTGAAAGCTCAAAACCATCGTTAAATACTATAATTTATGTTTTTTTTTCAATTTCAATGCAGTGCAACCTGTGAAAATGTTTCTTCATAGAGTGTAACCTGTTCAAATTTTTGACCACCTCTATAATTTCAATATTACCTCTATAATTTCAAACATTTATTGACGGTTAGAAAATTTAAAATTCAAAAACCCGTTAAATGATTATGTAAGGATTCATTGTAATTATTTGTTAATTGCACTAAAATTAATGACTTTCTAATCTTCTAATGATCTGTAAATGAACGCAAAATAATTAGACTATCAATTACTAATCGCTAACACAAAAATGCGCTGAAGTCCCTCGATATATAACACGAGGACTTTCGCCAATTTTTAATTACGTTTTAAATTTTAAGTCTTTTTTAAATCCCATTATTATGATTTTCTTATCTCAAAACCCACCATTAATCATTAAAATAATTTTTTTATCAAAGTTATACAGTTCCAAAAAAAAAATTTCAACCTTTAGAACCCTACAATTTTACACCATTTCTAGAATCATATGGTGAAGCATATGGAATCATAACATAACTCTGTAACGCTAGTAAAAACAATGTTATTCCCAAGCAATTTGCATAAAAAGTCTCTATACACAAACGAAAAATCACCAGTTTGATCCCAACAATTTTTTTCAATGCTCAATATCCATATTATACTTGGAAAAGCTTAAAAATCTTTCTTGATGGCAAATAAAAACCAGAGCTCGAAACCAAGTCGACTCACATATTTTTAATGTTTTTACTATTTTTTTTAACTAATTTAAACAATATTTTCTTATTTGATTACAAGACATTATAAAGAATTGAGAAAAAACAATTTAATATATTTTTTGTATTTTGTAATAAAGTTTTCGCAAAATGAAAAATTAAGAGAAACTATAGTAAGGATTACACTCTTCTTTTTTAGAATTTAATGAGTATATACATTTTCCCGAGTAACACAACTTACTCGTGTAATGTTTATGCAACAAAAACTTATGGGGGAATTACAAGCGGAACTTTGTGTCGTCCGGGTTTAATATGTATAAAAACTTATATAAAATTAAGATGTCTTCATATTATACGAATCGAAAAAAGAAAATTTATTATGCAGTATTTCTTTATTTTATTTTTATTCCATTTTTACTTTTCTATGAAGAATGGAACCAAAAATGCGAAAAATGATCTCCTTTGTTAAAAGGAAATCATTGTAAGAAGGAAAAGAATTGGAAAATTAATGTCTCCAAATTAATCTTCTCTTTCTTATTTCATTCATTCACAATGGGAATCGTTGGGTGAAAATGAAATGAGCATCAGTATTAGCTGTAGCAACAGAAAGCCTAGCTCAAATCGCGAAATGTCAAGTGAATCGCTTTGATGGAGGAGGAAAAAGAAACCAAGAGAAAAAATTCCAAAACACTTGAGAGTTGATTCGGAGTATAAAATGATGCTATTATTCATGAAAGCTAAGGTTAGGAGCTACTTTCCTTCAACTTACTTAAACATCTAATAAACATTATTCTTTCTCCCTTCTGTAAAAAAATGACTCCTAACGACTTTTGATTTAAGAAAATCCTTTTACTTATAAAAAATAATAGCAGAAAACATATAGAAGCATAAACAAACTAGTGTATCGGGTAGAAACCTAATCCGGATATATTCACACCGTACCATCAAAAGTCTTGTGGATAGACCAAGATTTGCTCAGAATAAGTTTGAAGCTATAGCTTGTTTATAGTTTATTAAATATAGTTTCTTTATATGGCTTGACAAAGTTTAAAAAAAATTATATAAAGTTTAATTTATATAAAAATTAAAATAATTTTTCGTTTTAAAAAATTCTTAAGAAGGGAAGGTTTTTTTGATTTTTCTGAAGCAACGGCTGTTCCCACCTTGCCCAAAAACAATACAGCTCTTCTATAGAGCATCACGGATCAAATTTTAAAAAAACTAGAAGTCTCTACGATGTCTCGTTATTGAGATTTCTTGCTGATTAACTTGCATGCTTGTTTGCTTTCTAATAGAAAGCGTATTTTGCTATTTTCTCAGCAATGCCGCAACCAATTTAAAATCTGTTTTTGCAAATAATGCAAAATTTCAGGCAAAAACTTTTCTTCTCGGATCTTTTATGAACAATTTTGCTTCATTTTCTCACAAAATGCGAAAAACTGATTTTTCAATCTACACAAAACCAATAGATTCACACTTGAAAACGGTGTGAATATAAAAATTTGTTTATGTATTGTATTTTTGTCGTATTATATATAGATGTATATTTTTGTTCCTATCTATCTTTTTAAGGATCCTACACATATTGTCATTGTCTTTCATTGAGTGAAAGAGTGCTAACATTAAGATAAATGCAATTTTTTCCAATCAATTGAATTTTGGATTTTTTTTCTCGTTCTCTTTTTTTAATGTTCCCTTTTTGTAAACGTAGCGAACCATATTGGGAATGAATTTGATAACAGAAAAGGTTATGTTATAATAAGCCAATGAGAAAATCGTTCACATAGGAGCAGGCAGAGTATTTAAACTATATTTTAAAGCTTAGAAAACTCTTATCAATGAAATTGTGAAGTATAATGAACTGCCATATCTATTAACAAAATAGATTTACAAGAAAACCACTATACATAAATGATGATCTTCTTCTACCTATTGCGGTTTGATTCCATTAGCTCCCATCTTTAGCTTTTACACCGAAAAACCACATTGTTTCTTCTGTCGCTTTCGTCATTTTCCTGGGGTGAATCAAATAAATATTTAATGACTTCAATTTTCTCTCCACACCGCTTCAACCACGATGCTCTCGTCATCTTTTTCATCTCCTTCTTCTTGTTACACATTTTTTTCATTCTTTTCTGCTGTGATATTACTATTAAATAAGCAATTTACAATTTCCTTAATGACAGCAATACACATTTAAAATAAATGGAATTCTTTTATGTTCATGAACTTATGGCATCAATGCTATTATATTATTAACTTGTTCTGTCTATGGCATTCAATGTGTTAATTAACAGGCTTTACAATGAACAGTTATTGGCTAAATTTAAATGCAAATTATTACTTTTTCTTTCTTAAAAAATAATGTGCAAAAAATACTCAAAACCGTGTTTCTGTGCACTCGTGTTTCTCTTCAAAGAAGTGCTATATTAAATAATATGTCGTAACATCTCAAATTCTTGCTTGCACATCATACAAATATAAAAGATATAAAAGGCAAAAAAAAACTCTTTTGTGTTGGTAACAAAAACATCCCAAAGCTATTTTCCTAAAAATTACAAAAAGTTGCTCTTTTGATTTTCGCATTCTTAAGTCAAGCGCATCTTTTCTCAAGCCTGTTTGTAAACAAGTATTTTGTTGTTTTTTGTACAAAGAGAATATATCTTATGCTGATGTTTTTCATTCGTGTAAGTAAATAAATACTTTCCAGTGGTTTTTTAAACTAAGATCTTGCAATGCATTTTTAAAATTCATGAATTTGTCAACAGGACTGCCGTACGTTCATTAAAATTAAAATATATAAATAAAAATGCCATTTATATTAAATCCTTTAATAGGTTATATTATAATTCAACTTTAATGCGTATAAACATCCATATTATGCTTCAATTTGATGTAAGTACTAAATACGCACTTTTATTTTTATGAGCATTTTGTGAATCAATTGATTTTATTCATACTTGAATGTAAGGCAAAAGAACATTGAATTTAAATAATCTGTTTCTTAAAGAACAATAAATTTAAATTTAAGCTCCAAAAGATTTATGTTAAAAGTATGTATTTTTTATCATATGCATATGAAATAATGTTAACAATTTTTTGTTTTAAATCAATAATGTTTTATTGCTAAGTAAATTTAAACACAATGAAAAATTATATATTAAAAACTTAAAGTATTTTTTTTTCTTTTTAACTTTTTTCGAACCTTCAAAGATGTCAAAGACTTCTTGTAATAATTTTTAAGAATTTGACTATTAGTTTTCACAAATAATTGTTTTAATATGTTTATTTTTAATTCTTAAAATCAGTGTTGTCCAAACTTTTTGAGCCACGGCATACCTTAGAGTAAGCCACGACCAAAGTCACACACAACATACAGCTCGCACCATTTCCAAAAATTTTTTTTTGCATCAGTTGAGCAACAACTCATTTTCCATGGCTTGTATTTGAATCGACTGCATACCTGTGCTTATCTGCATACTCCTTCTCCTTTTGTTTCATGGGGGCGTCTTGATCCCTAACATCTAAATCATTCGAGTGGAAATTAGAGAAATTTCAGGAATTTTATTACTCAATGTCCTACCAACTACGCAACCAATGTAGATTTCCCTATAACTGCTGTATATGAAAACAAACCCACGGCCTCAAAAGAGCCAATTTTTGACTTATCCAGTTAACCAGCTTCACAGTGAGCTCTGTGTTATTCGAGCCATATCTAAAAATAAAAAAACTAAGAAAAACTTGCATTATTTTTCATTATTATTACACAAAGATTTTTAATATCTGTAGATAATGAAGTTATATGTATGTTATACGAAAAAGCATAAAAAATTAACATATCACATCTGATATTTCATATAAAGATGAAAAACTAGGTTTATTTGAATATAAATAAGATTTTTATGCTTGTTTGCATGCATACATCATTTTTTCTTATGTTTTCTTTATGTTCTGGTCCTGATGCCTCTTTTGGCAACCATCTAGAAATAAAATAATTTTCTTTCTATTCTTGCCATCCGGGAAAAAGAAAAGAAGCAGAGTATAAATGAATATAAAAATCTAATACTTGTATATATTGAGAGAAAAAGTACCTTTGACACAAACACGTACGATTCTCTCTCAACCGAAAATGAAAAATTATATTGGGTCCCCAGTGCTTAAATATAACGGAGTGAATTTTTTTATCATTTTTAAGTTTCTTTTTCACATTATATAGCCTTTTTTGTATTTTGTATATCATTTTAACTAGACACAATTATACTCATCCTGACTTGTACACATGAAGAGATTCATATGTATGTATGAGTTAAGTTTAAAAAAAGCATCACTTTCCCAGGAATAACAAGCCTAGAAAACTCCTCTCATTATTATGCTTTTTATATAAGTTGTATAAACATAAGTAAAAAATGTGCAAGAACCCTCTTAAAAATGGCCTAAAAATACAATGTGACATTAAAATTTATTTCATTATGTAGTAGATAGAAGAGAATGTGAAAGGTGCAGAAACTGTTCCGGCAGAATGAAAAGAAAAAGTTGGGTAAAAAGCTGAAATAAAAAATGCAAAGGTCGAAAAGAGGTAACAAAAAATCAACAAGATTAAGTTGTTTCTGCAAAGATTTATATTCAGAAGCCTTGGAAAAATATTTAAAAAGGATTGCCACAAAAATATTTATTTAGCGTTTCAGATTTAAGTGTTTGCTTTTTATCCATCTACTCTTAAGTAATCTTAATTGTTTACTGGTAAAAAGGAAAAGGGAGATAACGTTACTGCAAAATGTAGTTGTAAAAGTAAAATTTTTTAAATTTAATAACTTTCTTATTTTAGAGAGTCACACAATTTTAAAATCAGCATTTTTCTTAAGAACAACGGATAACAGTATCAAAACGTAAATGAGAATTAATGAAGAATTGAAATGAGCTCGACAATGTGCTCAATTAATATGATAGCATGGAAGAGATAATAACCTCACTTCATTTATAATTACATTCACGTTTTAATCCTTTTCATATTTTAAAGAGAAAAATAAAATAAAATGCACTCAAGTCTCATACAACCCTTGATCACGTCAAAGTCGTTTGTAAAATGCAATTTATCTCTCATGATATTTTACAATCCTTGCTCAAGTTTTTTTTTTTTCGTTTTTGCTTTAGATGAACTCACTCAAGGGAATATGAGCAATCTTTCTCATTATTCTTCTTTTTTTTCAAGCATTATTAATTATTATGCTGCTACTGTTTATGGAGAGGTTATAGAGAGTGGCGCGTCATATAATAATACAATGGGGTTTACTGATGAAATGCGCTCGCTTATCACATAAAAACTTGAAAATATTACATGGTAAGGAAAAGAAAAAAAAAGGAATGAAAGGCAGTAAAAAATCAGCAGTTAAACCAGTCAAAAATGATTGCGGTTCTTCAACTCATGCTGTCGCATTTTCCGCCGCAGAATTTTTCCTTCGATAATGTATTTTTTGCTCTGAAAAATAAACGTAATATTGGAAGAATTTATGTTTAAAAGCATTATTTGTCATCTGCATTAAATATTATTGTGGTATGATTACGAGCATGAGTATTTTTTTTCAGGTAACATATAAATATATAAGTATATATATTAGTATAAAATAAGATCAACGCACATGATATAAGCTGCATAAATATATGAATATAAGAATGTAAGTACATTCATTCAGGAAACGCAGAAGTACACAAAAATTTATGGGTTTTGAGGTTTTAAGACAATAAATTCCCCAACTCGTTATCTTCCTGAATTTTTAAACATACGGAAAATTGTTTTTATATGTGGAAACGAAAGAGTGAAATGGTGAAAAGGTGAATACATAATTGCTTACACACGTATAAATTTGTTCAGAGAAAATTTGAATCCTTTAAACGTTTTATTTGAGATCACATGTGCAATTGTGATTTTTTACGAAAGTTTGATTTCTGCATAATAAAGTGATGGGTTATAATTGGCAAATTAATTTTAATCAGGCGTAAATCAGGAAGGATTAAAACAATATTTGTTCATGCAATATTATGTTTTATATTCAAGAGCTTTGAAGAAAAAAACCAAAAATAACAACGCACTTGATCACAAATGAATGACTTAATGTAGATAAGAAAAGAAGAAGCTAAAAATTGCTGATAAAATCTATTTTGTGTTTTAAAATCATTATTTTTAACAAGCTTCAAAGAAAACCTCAATTTGAAATGTGTGTTTAAATTTGAGTATAAATAAATGTATAGATAAGCATGTATATTTTGTTTGTGTCCACAGAAATTTCAAATAAAGCTTTAACCTCATCATCCAATCTCGTATACGTTCATTCAGGCATAGATATGGCGGCATCAGTTAAAGCAATTTGATTTAGTGTTTGTGGTCAAAACGGCAAACAATTTTGCTGTAAAACACACTATGAATAAGTACACTATGTTGAGCAAATACTGACAATATAGAAAAGAGGATACATTTTTAATATATTTATAAAAAACTTTTGCTTTACACTTGACCAAAGTGAAACAGCATCTCATTCGCTCTCATCTCATGGGTAATTTGTTATTTATAAAACTTGGATACTCTTATAAAATTTATTTTAAATAATCTTAAACATTACTTTACACATCTTCTGAATAGCGATGAAACGGGATGAAACATAAAAATTATCCCGCGATTTCACATTAAATATTTCTTTTTCTTTTGTTTCTTACATCTACTAGAATGTTTCCCTGATGACTTCTCTCTGAACATAAGCAATTACATTATGAGAATCTAAAGATGCTACATTATAAGTACATCATGATAAACTAATTTCAATATCTAATGAATAAGTAATATAAATCGCATTTATGGCTTTAAAAGCTCCAGAAAATTAAACATTCTGGTTTAGCAAGCAAACATAATGAAGATTATCTTCACTCGGAAATTGAAAATCTAATTTTAATTTTTTTTTTGTTTAATCCAAAATTTAACTGATATTCTTTTGTAATATTTAAGAAATAACGAAGCAGTAAAGTGCCTTGCTAAGCAGTAAAGTGCCTTGCTGGTCGAATAGGTAAGGCGCTTGGTTCAAATTTGGGATGGTAACTCGAAGGTCGTCGGTTCGAATCCAGCCATTTCCAAATTTGTTCTTTTTCGGAAGTTTAGATACTTTGACTGCTTAATGTACGAGATCAAGTCATAATTGGGCATTTGGGCAACGTTGGATTAAGGAACGGATCAGGAACTTTAAGTGTAGCGGGAGAAAAAGGAACGAGAGCTACAAGATTACCCACGAATGGAATATTGTCAGAACGGACCTGAAATGTATCACGTCACGCCCACAGAAGATTGAAACGAGAGCCTTAGTTTAATCGAAACCTAGATTTGAAGATTAGAAGCTTGATTCTACGTCATCCATAGTGATATGAAATGTATCACTAATCAATGTAAAAAGTAAAACATTTATAAATACTAATTCTTTCGGACGGTAACGTCGACAAATAAATAATAATAATAATAATAATAATAAAGCTCTTGTTTATTAATGAATGTTTTTGCAATAACATATCCACAATCTCAAAGTTTGCAAAATATTAATAATTCAATTTCTAGAGATTGAGAATAAAAATGTTTATCAAGGTCTTCTAATTTGTCTCATGTGGTCCGGTCTAGCATATATGTTACATTCTTCTATTTCGATAATTTACCCACATGAGTCATGATTTCTAATTTGACATCAAAAATTGGTACAATCATTTATGATATAAATAAGCATCAAAAATCAAAACCAAAAAAATGGTTGAAACTTTACTACAAGTTCGCATTCAAAAGCAATTCTTTCTATCATCTTTGTTTATATATTGCCTTAAGTCTTTCGTCACCTTTGTTCTCTAATTCGAACATATCGACGCAAGTTCATAAAATAATTTTCATTTCCGATTTTAAATAAAGTATATGTTTTAAGAATAAAAGATATAATTAATGAGTAAGTACAGTAACTTTGTATATTATGTTCACGGCGTTAAAATGGAGCATTTAGAACAAATGTTCAATGCTATGCAAAATGCACTGTTGTTTTATTTAAATACTGATATAGACTATTCAAAATTTTCATATTTTTTTTTTCTTTTTATTTTCATTATATTTTTTTGGCATTAGTTTTCTTCCCACATATATCGCATCGTTTAGCAAATAAACAGCAATTTGAATATTGGTAAATTTAATTATTATAGTATAGAATATTCAAATATATGCATAAAATGAAAAACAAAAGTGAATAAATGTTCAGGAATATTTAAATATAATATCAATACACACTATAGTGAATACAGTCTGAATACACAAATGAGTGTTTATAGTGCTTTTAAAATGACGTTGAATATATGCTTATGTGCTTGTACATTATTGAATCGCTGTAAATATACATAAAATGTTTTCATTTAATACATTTTTGTGAATTTTGTGGGTGCACAAGCACATATTTTAATAAAAACCATGTTTCGATATGTGCTAAAACAGCGTATGTTAACATATATTTGCATACACTTAAATATTTTCACCCCGATATGGATGGAAAGAGAGTATTCTATTTCTTGTTATTTTAAAACTTACCAAAGTGAAAGAAATTTTCTACAGCAAAAAAATGCTTCGCGTTTTTTTTCTTATGTTACAGGAATGTTGAATGCATTGAAATTATTGATGTTTTTTTTATTATTTAAAACAGTTAAGATATATTGAGTGTAGATGAGAAAGAGATGAAATGCACAACAATTCAACTAAATGACATAATTAAACAACCATAATACCCTTAAGGAATAGAATTTTAAACTTTTTAACAGCTAAGAATTTTTTTTAAGAAAAATTTCTTTCCAGTATAATCGCTTAAACGGAATGGCAAAAGGAAAGAAAACGAGTTGAAAATGCATGACAAACTTTTATATTGTTCTGTCTTGAAAAAGCTTAATTTATTTATTTAACTCTCATTTGAATAAACTTTTTTATTTTATTCTTTTCCTCTTCTGTTATTTCTCGCCTAACTGAGATGAAAAACGTAAGCATGCAAATAGATACGGTGCATTTTGTTTTAGCCTCTTCTTTTTTCGTATTATAAAGCAGACATAAACTTGCAAGTGTTCTTCTCATTCAAATATAAAAGGAAAAATATTGTTATCATTTAATAAAAAATTCAGTGAAATTAATGTGAACATTGTGCAATATTTTGTCATTTTTTTATATTAATAATTTAGGAGTTAATTTATACATTTTAACAAAAGTTGAAAAATTTTCACAGTTTTAAAATTGTTATGAATAAACTAGATCCCATAATAAAATATATTCAAAATGCTCGAAATACCAATAAACAGAATATGAATGTTTAATAAAAGTTATAAGATGTTCTATACTGTCTTTTCAGTATTATTGTTTTAAGAAATCGTGCTAATTCGATTTATTCTTTAAAAGAGTTTCAGTCTTATTCCTGAATTTATTTCGTAAGGTCTAATTAGATGGGAAGAAGATACTTAGAATGCAATATTTTATTACATTGAAATCATTTTTTACCTGCGTAACAAAACACCTGTTTTCCTTTTTTTTTTATTTATTTCTTCTATAACAAGATAAAATAATTAGGTACCTTCTTTAGTCTAGAACAAGACCACTTCGTTTAATAGCTTTTTCAAGTCACATTTTCAAATAAAATGCTCATGGAATAATGTTGATTGTAAAATGTATTCAAATATTCAAAAATGCATTAACAAAACTTGAATGGTCTTCTTATAAAATTGTAGACTTTTTTTATATGATAAAATGAACAAATATAAACTCTTCACACATATAAATTGTATCACTGCTTGTTATGTTACATCGATATGCAGTTCCACATCTTTTGCATAAAAGTGAAAATTAATATTCACACCTGAGAGTTCTTTATGAAATAGATGATAGTTTATGAAGAAAAATATTCTGAAACAGTCCGAAGATTGATTTTCCAATGCAATCATTATGTATCACACTATATTTTGACCGAAGTTTATTTTGAATTTTGTTTATGGTGTAAATATGAACGAATAGGCTCATAGCCTTAGTTTTTCGTTTGTATTTGAATTTCTCTATTTCTTATTGGAATATTAATAAGATAGAAAGAAGCAAGAGAAAAAGCTTTTACATTTTTCATTATATATATATATATATATATATATATATATCCATATACTTATATTATATATGTTATTGTATATGTATGCAGGAAACGAAGTATAAAAGTGTTTTGGCTTCCACTACGTTTCCTCTCTACACAAGTTTTTATTTTCAACATGAATTTTTTTAATATACATATATAAAATTTATGAATACTAAATTTATTTTGATATAAATATACAATGCACCCACATATGTATCCACATGGAATGGAAATAGAACTGTAGAGTTTCAAAAAGTTATGAAACTAGTAGTAACTCGATATTGGCGTAATGGGAGGAAAAAAATTCTCAACTCTTGTGTAAATTGATAAAATGTATACTTGCAATGTTGATATTTTACACATTGTCATTTTTGTGAGATAGAAATTTCGCCACTTGTCATCATAAAATAAAAGTTGAATTAAAACTTTATTGTTTTTTAACGAAAAGCACAGCAAAATAAGTGAACGAAAACTTTTTTCTTATAAAAATTAATTCGTATGTATTTATACATACAAGAAATTATATACGTATCTACATTTATTTTTTTTTTATTCGCACAATATTGTGTATTTCCACAAAGAAACAGCAGTAGTAGCAGTAAGCAACATAGCGTTTTATCAAGAACTTGAGGAAAAATCTAAACAAGTGAACCATTATCTTTTAGAAAATCTCCACAGGATGAAGAAAGAAGAGAAATTCTTGAACATGAAAAAATAATATAATGGGATAAATGAAAAAATATACTGAAAACTGTTGGTGAAATAAAATAAGAGAAAAAAAAAGAGAGAAAGTATGAAACAGAAAAAATGCCAACAAAACAAAGATTAAGACAATAAAGCTTCAAATGAAGAGAATAAGATTCCAAAGGAAGAGATAATTCAAGATTCAAAGCGCCAAACACTTTAACTTGGATTTATAAAAGTTTTGCACATTCATTCACTCACTCTTTCTCACACTTGATAAAGGAGCGAGCAATTTCATTTTATTTTACCACTAGCGTTCAATTATTATTTTATACTTACTCACTCACTTACTTACAACTAAACAGTATACATTTAGAAACAACCACATGAGAATTTCTCTTTCTTCTTACGTTTTTTTTTTTCAAAAAAACTGCTAAAAAGGCAAAGCAAAATAGAATCCACATTATTTTATTGTTAAACCCCGTGCAACATATCAAGATTTTTTTTTCTCTTTTGCTTTCTTTTTATTCTGCAAAATGAATTACAGATGTTCATTTTCTCACCACATAGAAAGGCAGAAAATAAAAAGTAAACTTCACATAGAAAATGTTGTGTACTTTCTGCATAGAGTTTTACTATCATTTTACATCATTGCCATTGAAACAAATGAGCATAAAAATAATTTTCAAAAACCATTAAAAAACTTGCATGTTAAATTTTTTATTTTCATTGATTTTTTTTTGTCTTTATTTTTTGAAAACATCAACTAACATTGATGCTTTATAATAATCTTGAAAAATGGATGAGAAAATTCATTATTAGACTTTATTTAATGATTACGTTATTGCAATTCACTTACAGTTAAAACAACTAATATGGTTGATCTGGATTTCACATTTAATGTTTTTTCAAAGTTTATCTATCGTATTTAGCTATCATATTCAAAAAAACCTCTGCAGTTAAGTATTCGATATGTGTTTTCATTTCTCAAACTCAAAATTTTTCACTGTTTGTGAGCCATTTTTTTAATATTAAAATATTATAATTTTTCAATGTATTGCAGAGCAAAGTTCGAACACCACTGATATATTTAAACACATTTTAGATTCATTTTGTTATTTTGTTAATTTAAAAGCTTTTCAATGTCCAAGTCAAAGTAAATTAAACCTTAGTTAAATTTTGCATGCTGATTCAAAACAACATGACAAAAGTTTACAAACAAATGAAACGATATCAACGAAAACTTCTTCTTTGTAGGTTTAGCATAAAATCAATGTTTGTTAACAAAATTTAAATAACTGTCTTGAATAATGATAAACAGGATGTTAATGAAATTTTAACAAGTTTATTGAAACTATTCTGTTCTTTATGATTTCGAGACTATTATCTTAATATGCTTAATATATTAAAAATTTATTTGTCTGAATAATTATAATTAATCAAAGTATTTGACTTTTTAATCTTTGATTCTTACGTAAAGGTTTGCATAAAAATATTAATTATTGTCTAATCAATACTCCAATATTCTCATAAAATTAATTATAATCGTTTTAGTATGTTCACTCAATTTGAATTTATTACAACTAGATTTTTTTTTGTATCTAACAGCACTTACCAGAAATTAAATAAAATCAAATAAATAATATAAACACTCAATTCTTTTTCTGACTCTGGAACGAAAGCCGTGAGAAGCCAAATATTTGAGGGCGTATTTATGAAGACCTGATTATATGCATCTTACAGTTATTTACAAAACAGTAATAAAATGTAAACCCCTAATTACGGGCGCTCCCGGAAAGTCTAGTTATAAATATGTATCGCATGATTATAATTTATTTGTTTTAGTGAAATATTATTTATAAATCTTTTTATTTCTTATATTCAAAATGCCTTTTTGTGCTTGGTAACTAAAATACTTGTGACACTCAAAAAAAAACTTTTATTTCTCCTGATTATTATCACGTTGTGAAATTAAAATTGTTTATTTAACCATTTCTTTACTTTTATTTTCATTATTTTTTTCTGGCTTATTGTGAATATGGTTTTCATGCTACTGCTTTAATTAAACACGCTTCATCAAATCATTTTCTATTTTTTTTTATTTGTATTAAACAATTTTGTGTTACTCTAGATTACTTCAGGTATCGTGAGCAATGCGATGAATAATAAAGAATAGCAAAAAATATTTCATTTTAGGTAAAATTAATTACTTGCAAAGATTAAAAGCATTTTAGGTGAAAAATTATCATTCCTAATGATTCTTGTGTTGGTTGTTCGGAATGCAAAAAGTTCAAAGTCATTCGAGCCATTTTGTTTCGCTATCGCAAATGAAGGGAAAATTTCCATTTTTTCAGGACATTCCGGTCATTAGAAATTACAAGCTCCCTTCATTAATTTTTAAAACAAAAATTATCCATCATCAATTAGAGCTGTTTTCGTATGCTTTTTTTATTTTTTCCCTCCCTTAGGTTTGGCATAATAATTTTCCGCTTTTATCATTAACTCAAAACTTTTGAGTCAAAAGATTTAGAAAGGTCCAAAAGATATCGGTCTAGATTTTTTTTGGTAAGAGATCCGTTTGCCTCATCAAGATTCCGAACAAATCATTTTTTGAATTATTCACATTGCCTTATCTTTAAATCTACAAGAAGATTTCTAAATGAAGCTTATTATGTTCAATCATTTAAATGTAACAATTTCTTAATTTTTGGCTCGATATAATTTTTTAACCGTATGTCCTTAGAAACAATACGCTTATATTCACTCTGGCTTGTAGGCAGGCTGGTACCATGAAATTTCGGCAATAAAAGCACATTAATACTTCGAGATTTTTGCATTCAATAGCTGACATGTTTAAGGCAAACTGAATTCACTTTTTATTCAATAACTTCGTACAAAAACTTAATTAACTTATCGATATTTTTTAATGGCTAAGCTGATTTTTGCAAAAAACGGTTATTAGAGTCAGCTGAAATAAGCTTTTATTAGCAAAATATAAATGGCACGCACATTAAATATTAAAAAAGCAAGGAATTAGTAGTTCCGAAAATTTTTAACTGATTTAAGAAATTTAAAATTTAAACTTTTATCCAATTAAAACGATTTTATGTATCCAAATTGAGAGAATATTATTATTTTTTTTTCAAAAAGCTCAACGATAAAGACATATCTATAAATTATTATTTACTAGATACAATCAAATATAATTTAAATAGAAAAAATTTGAAAGCCATAAAAAGAATTAACAACTTTTATGGTACGGTTTATTACGGGTCTGGTACAAAACATTTTGAATCTTTTACGGACTTTTATGGATCTAGTAAAGTTTATAAGAGATCTGATACGATTTTGAGTTGTAATTTAGTTTACCGATCTATACGAGGAAATTACGCTGAAGTCGCCCAGATTCAAACTACTGGCAATCTTTTTACTATTTTTTATTCTTTGGGAATTTGTTTTAAAATTCTGATAACATTCAAATTGAGAAAAAACTAGCTATGAAACTATTAAATGTGTCGTAAAATTTTGTTTCCTTTTATATTCCTTAAATTTAAAAGTGGAATTTTTTCACGGTGTGAACATAATAAAAATCATAGAAAAAGTCTTGTCAATTTCCTTACGAAAAGTTTTCTTTTTTTTCTCTTTTTTCACTCAGGTTTTTTATTGCAAGAAAGAATTAATTTATGATGAATTTTTTTCTCTTGTCATCATCTTTTCTTTTTTGTCTTATCAGCAAAGAACTTTCTCAACTTGTGAAAGCACACTGGAAACCCATATCAATTTTTCGAAAGCACAATTTTCATTTCTTCATTCAATAAAAGAATATTTTTAACGAATAATGTCATCGTCATGCTGGAGAAAAGAAAGTGGATGAAAAATTAAATTCTTTATTAAACTTTTCCATTCGGTGAGAACAAACTTTCTTAAGAATTCTTTGTTTAAATTTCAAAGACGAAAACAGAAAGAAAAGTTTTTTACTTGTCTATGGTAAGGTCAAATCAGCATTTGATACACAATAGCAAAGCGAAGTAAAATCTTATTACTCATTCGCTATTTTGCTTTCTATCCTATATCAAAGGACAAATGAATATTGAATCGTGAAGGACAATTATCAGCAGATGTGCAACAACTGATGGTTATTTTTCCATCTTATTATCTATTTTTTTATAGATATTCAAATCGAAAAGAAACATTTATAAAATTGTAGCAAAAAATGCATTTTAAACAAAGAATCTAACAAATTTGTTAATAAAAGCTCAAAAACAATGGTTTTTTTTGTGAAATAATTTAAATGTAGTATTTAAAAAAGGTTGCTTGCCACTGGAGTAGAAGGAACTAATATTAACTTTTCTGTTGTAAACTTTTTAGTGAAAAAAAAATTATACTTAAAAATTGATATTTATTTTGCCTTTTTAACATAAACAAAAATTGATATAAATATGAATAATGGATATTGCTCTATAAAGTTTATTATCCCATATCTTGGAGAGATATTTTTTCTTTGCACATTATAATAAAAACAAAATATTAAACAATAAATTTACAGAAGAAAGGATTGTTTCATCCTTCAAGCATTCATTTGTTTTCCTCGTCTATGTAATTTTGCTGAATGGTCAATACTGACAATATTTATTAAGGTAATATCAATGAATTTCATAAATTTCTGAACTTTATATTGAAAAGCATAAGGATGGTGATGACACCCAGTCACATAAAAAAACTGGGTGCAAATAATTTTTTTTATTCTCATTGAAAACTAGTTGAAACAAAGAGAAGTTGGAGAAGGATAAAAATTATGCATGAAGGTATTGGAGGGAAAAAGTTGATATAACTTTTTTATTTTCGGCTTCGGCAAAAAAATTACTCCTTGACAGAATTTTCTTTTTCTCTGATAGTTTTTTTCCAAAATAAGAAAAAAAAAATATTGCTCAGGCATAAAAGAATAAATGGAGAAAGTTAAAAAAAGGAGGAAAATAAAAAAAAATCCATAACGTTGATATCGACAGCTCATTTTTCATTTTTTGTTTTTGTTTTTTTATTTAAAACTTGAAGAAAATTGTTCATCGAAAAACCGTTTAAATATGAAAATGCATAAACCTAATTGTCTGAGTTCGAAGTGATTTATTTTACCTCACATCTAAATGGTTTTGTTAGGAATTTAGAATTTATATGTATTATTCAGTATTATCTAGTTTTTAAGATTTTAAACAATTTTTTTCAATAGTTGTGAATTTTCTTTAAGACTATGAGTTTTAATTACGTGAAATTTTAAAAGATCCTCAGACATTTTGTCTTAATTAATCCTCATTAAAATTCCTTAATAGCTTTTTAAGTAAATGTATTACAATAATAATTCAAACATATGTTGAAAACATTTATGATATAGATTTTAATATTCTTGTGGGACCTAACAAAACAATAAATAATTTGTGTTTGGGTTTATACATCCATAACATTTTAGCAAGATACTAGACGTACATGAGAACAAATTGATTTTTTTAAATTTTATATTAGATCCCTAGCCGGAATTTACTAGTAATTTCCTAGTAATTTACTGGATAACTTTCTATTTGCTACTTGCTATTTACTAGTCAAAATCCAAGTTCAAATCTTCGCTAAAGACCCGCCTTTTCACTTGCTAATTGACTAGTCAATTCGCTTACAATTTAACCAGTAATTTACTAGCAAATTTGTAAAAAAATTAAATGAATTTAACTGTTAATTTCCACGTGCTCTTTTGATTTTTCTTTTTTGTGTAAATTATTGTAAAAGTATTAGTGTGTACTTAGTTTAATTAATTAAAGTGAAAAAAATAAAAATTTTAATTTAATTAAGTCGAACACTGATGAACGCCCACAACTCGCAGGCAAACCTGAGGAAGATGAATAATTAATTGAAAGTCACATACAAATTTGAATCGTACTTATAAAGGTGATTTCTGCGCAGTCTTGTGAAGTATATGGCAAATGCCAAATTTAGAGCAAAATTTTTTGTGACGCAAAAAATTCTTGTTTTGATAATTTTTCGTAGGATTCGAACTTAAGTAGATTTAATCAAACATTTCTTATGAGAATTTGCTATTAATTTGCTATTAAATAACAAGTGTAATTTACTAATAGTAAGTTGTTTTAATAATAACTAGTAAATTGCAAGTAGTAGAATAGAAAGACTAGCAATTTGCTAGATAGTCTCGCTAGGGGATTTAATTGTAAGTTAAATTCTAATAAAATTCAAATTAAAAAGTCAAAAATAAAATCATCGTGAAATCACGTTCAAAAAAATTGTTGATTTTTAAAAAAATTAATTAAGTTGCAGCTTAGTAGTGCTTAAAGTTCCTCCTGTTTTATTATTTTTTTTAAACGATTTTCGATTGAGCTTTTGCATAAAGACATCAACAATTAATATGCACTAGAAATGCCAGATGTTCACAAACTATGTTTGTTTTTTTTTATATATATATTTTAACCAAATGTTCAGAACATCGGGAATTAGAAGAGGAACAAACGTAAATAAGCGTACGAAGATTCTTATTTTACGCTATTTTATGACAAAGAAAGCAGAAATTTTGATATTTACTTTTGCCAGTTTGCTTTTATTATTTTCATTTCGTTCCAAATAGCTTTCTTTGACCGAATAATGAGAAATGCTCCTTTTATGAGTAAAAAAAGTTGTTTTTGCGCACACTCGTTAATTTTATGCGGAATCTTCTAAGTGTTTTGAGCGACTATACATGCACGAGTGGTGAGAATTGTTTCTAAACCAAAAAGATTTTTTTCTGACTGATGTCTAAAATATACACAACAATGTGTATAATGATAATAAATTATTTTGTAACGAGCCATGTAGAGTTTTCTCTCGTGAGATCATTTCGATTTATATCACCTAAAAAGCCAAAGATCAGTACTAGAACAATTCATCATTTTTCATGAGTTGACAAAGCACTCTAAAAGTAATGTAACTTTGTTTCAACATCAACAAAATAGAATGTTTCCTACTGTTGATATATGTGCCTAATAAGACTTTTATTTCCTACTTTTGTGTAGTATTCACATCAATTTCAAATATGTCCAATAGACAATTCCCCGATGATGATCAATGTAATCAATCAGAGTCAAAATGAAGGTAGCTAGTGGGAAGTAAACGAGGAAACATCTATATAAACGCTCTAAGGGTTATATATGGGTGCGTTTGAATGACATTTTTTTTACTTACAATCAGGATAACTCACATTGCTGATTATTTGATTATGATTAACAAACATATCCTTTTCCATTTTTTTACTTTTCATTATTTTACAATTATAAATTCTTGAAATTTTTAACCTATTTTTTTTTTTAATTTAATTATAAGCTTTAAGACCAATATGTAATCATTTTTCAAGCTAACAGTATTTCGAATTTCTCCGGAGTATAATCATTATGAATTCGTCATTTATGGGAATTTGTTAATGAATAAGTTGGCATATAAATGAGCAAACTTCTACACTTGATAGCTATTGTAAATGCCTCACAGCAATATATAATAAATAATTTTGATAGACGTCACAGAAAGTTTTGCATAGTCTCTTGTGAATACATTAACTAATAGTTTTACTAATTAAATACTTTTTACGCTTTTCTTCAACTTTGTCATTAACATCAGAATGATTTTGTATCATTTTCTCTTTTTTTAATGATTAAATTATATTATAATAATCTATGATCATTTCAATTGTGCATTTTTGCTATGATTTTAAAGGAGCAAATTTAAAAATAAATGTTTACTCTCTTATATTGTGAAATCTTTATAAGTAAGTGATCATTATAAGTAATTCAATTGAATACTCAAAAAATTGATTAAATTAAATTAGTCACGTCTAATTTAGCAATCTATCAGAAATGCGTTTGATGCGGATAAGCTTTATAAAATTATTCAAAAAAATATGTTTATCAATAAAGTGCTCTGTGATACAACCAAAGCATTCGCATCATTTTCAAGTTGCCTCTTTTCTTCTCTTCCTCTCTTTTTCTTAGCCACTTCTTCTTGACAAAATTGGCAAAATTGGATTCATTTCCAGTTCAGTGAACTTAATAGTGTGTAGGAAAGCCAATTTTACAGTCATCACTGAGTTGTATTTGATTGATTGTTTGCCTTTAATTCTCTGACATACCATGAATTTGAGGCTTTTGCGGAAGTGAGGATTTTATATCCCTAGCGAGACTAACTAGCAAATTGCTAGTCTTTCTATTTTACTACTTGCAATTTACTAGTAATTATTAAAACAACTTACTGTTAGAAAATTACACTTGCTATTTACTAGCAAATTACTAGCAAATTACCATGTAAAATGTTTGATCAAATCTTCTTAAGTTCGAATCCTACGAAAAATCATCAAAAAAAGAATTTTTTGCGTCATAAAGAATTTTGTTCTAAATTTGGCATTTGCCATATACTTCACAAGAGCGCGCAGAAATCACCTTTATAAGGTCGATCCAAATTTGTATGTGACATTCAATTAATTATTTATCTTCCTCAGGTTTGCGTGCGAGTCATGGGCGTTCATCAGTGTTCGATTTAATTAAATTAAGTCTTTTGCTTTTTATCATAGTGTTAGTGTACTTTAATTAACATCAACTAAGTACACACTAATACGTTTACAATAATTTACACAAATAAAAAAAATCAAAAGAACACGTGGAAATCAACGGTTATATTCATTTAATTTTTTTCCAAATTTGCTAGTAAATTACTAGTTAAATTGCAAGCGAATTGACTAGTCAAATAGCAAGTGAAAATGCGGGTCTTTGGCGATGATTTGAACTTGGATTTTGACTAGTAAATAGCAAGTAGCAAATGGAAAGTTATCTAGTGAATTACTAGGAAATTACTAGTAAATTTCTGCTAGGGTATAGTGAACATTTCTATAAACATTTTATTTTTCTTTAAGTAAAGTACTTTCTCTTTTGTGCTGCCTATACATTTATGCATACATGCATGCTTTTGAGCAGTTCTTTGAACCAAAATAAATCTGCCTAAATCTTTAAGTTCTTTAAAACGTTCCTTTTTTAAATAAATCCCTTTTGTATAAGCAGAAATAAAATAAAAATTACATCTTGGTGATTTATGCATTTAGCATAAAAACGTTAATCTACTTAAAAAATGGGAACATCCTAAAAATAAAAGTCCCATGATAAAGACAAAATCACTAACCATCTAAGGATATAAATGCCAAATAATAATGATAGTGCTTCAAATCAAAAGCATCCTTTTCATTTCTCTCAATTATTTGCCCTTTTACCGTTTTTAGCTAACCATTCTTATAATAAAATAAAAATTTAGAGAGAACGAAATAAAAAAAGGTCAAAAAATGGAAAATATCTACCGTTTGTTTATAATGGACTAAGGTCTATTCAAAGATTGTGTGTGAAACATTTTAAAACTCTATAATCAAAAAGGCTATTACGGTCTATTATAAAATTCAACACTTTAGTTGCAATGAGCTTTTCGTTCAATTGTACTACAGCTATTATTCAAAACTATCAGATATAAACGTCAAATCATATTCAAAAGTACAGACGTTTTCAAACTTTCTAGGTACAGAATAATTCAATCGGTTTTGATCAGACAAATACTCACAGATCATGTAGACTATAATCTTCAATAATATTTATACAGAAAAGATTATATTCTTTATACAAAGGGAGCCTTAGAACAATTGCTTGACGAAAAGAAAACTTGGGGAATTTTGTTTGAAATTTTTACCTTCACAAGTGGAGTTTTCCCAAGGCTCCCGTAGATTATAATCTTTAAATAATCATATTCAAAGATTATAATCTTCGTTTTTAAAAGATTATAATCTACAAAAATCAGTTTGACGCAGAACTAGTTTCAAAAAATAACTTTTGAGTTTTCAAACTGTATGATTCATTTTTTTTTTCCTTTTTTCCATCCTTGTATAAACAAAATTAATGAAGTTATTGTGTAATATACATCGAGAAAATAATCACTGTAAAATTCGAAAAGAAAAGGAAATGAGATAAATTTTCAATGAATGATTTCGAGATTAGTCAACACTTATTTGGTATTTCATTTGAAAAGAAAAATCCTTACAATTTAAAACTCAATTTAAATTGTGGGTGTTGCTGAATTTATTGTCATTATTTAAAATGAATGTAAATATTTTGGCTTCTCTAAAGAATTTATTGAGTTGTATAGCATATATTCGCATAAATTTTTTTATATTTTATAGTTCCTTTAGGATAAATATTGATGAATATGCTTAAGTACATCATTACTTAAATAAAATAAGTATCTATCATATTAATTTTCTTTATTTTGTATCATACCAATTTACTTAATCATATTGTTTTCAAGTTCTATGAAAGCTTAATATTGAAAAAGACACAAGAAGCAAAAACATTAATCATCCAATATGAAGCATCTTTATCATAGCACATAAGTTGTGAAAATTCAGCTACTGCACACATGTGGTTTTCTACCGGAATAAGAAACAAGAAGAGAAAAGTAGAATATGTGCGACGTTTCAAGAGATGAAAATAACAGAGTGCTTCTACAAAATGCAGAAAGTACTTCCTTTAATGCATTTTTAATTTATTACATGCCTTCATCTATTTCCTTCCTTCCTAACAGCATTACTTGTGACAATTATCTCGGCTTTTTGTCGAATGAAATATCGTCTAATTGAATAGATTTTGTGTCTTTTATATCCGCTTTTACCAAACATACATTCAAACTACATTATACATTCACTTGATTGTGCAGTATTACAGGAAAAATTTAATTTATGAATAACAATACAGTAAAAATCATTTTAATTATTAACCTTTAAAATGCTTTTCTAAAACTAGTATGTTATATTTTTAACTTTAGTTATTAAGTTACGTAACCTTGCGATTAAAATGATTTTTTTTTAAATATCCAAATAAATAAGTAAAAATTTAAAATTTTTGATTTATCCCCGGTAGAAAACATAAAATATTGATTAATTAATATTTTAATATTTTCTGAACTAACTTACTTATTTTGTTGATAGAAGCATGGAACTCAAGTGTGAAAATGAAAAAGATCAATCGAAAAGATCGATTCGACCAAACGATTTTTTTTTTATTTTTTTTTTTCGAAAATAAAGTTTCAAGCCCCGCGCTTAAAAACGTGGAAACTTTTTATTAAATTAATTAAACAGTTTCCAAGTCGTTATTATTTGAGAAAAACTTCTTATTAAGTGCCAAGGGTTGTGTTTTCCTCAAGGAAAATGAGGAAAGTCAAAAGAAAGCAAGATTTGTCGCCAAAAATTGATTTGGACGAAAGTTCAATTAAATCTAATGAAAATTCCAAGAAGAGGAAGCAATCGCCTCAGAAAGAGGAATGATCGGTTCCAGTCACAACAACAACTTCAGTCAAGCCAATATTTGTGCAATGCAGTCTCAAGGATGTGAGACAAATCTTTCTTTATTTCAAATTTGGAATTATTGTAGTTTAAGTTACATTTCTTTGAGTCTCATTTTGACACCAGCCTGAATATGGCTTTAATTCAACTATATCTTGATTAATTATTAATTTTGATGAATGAGATTTACATATATCATGAAAATGTGGCATAAAAAGTTTAAAAAAAGTTGCCGAGCGAGAAAAAAAAAAAGCTTTTTTTTTAAGCTTATGAACTACGTTAATAAATTATTTTTGAATTGGCTTGTTCGGTGCTGGTGGGCAGCTCATGAAGCCATACTTCACCATGAGTTTAAATGCAGTTCCTTGAGGTGCATCCTTTGGGATCTTTCCGGCTTCGTCTACGAAACTGCAGAACTGATTTATTGCTTCTTCAATGTTGGGGATTCTCTTTAGACGTTCTTGAGCTTCTGTGAATTTCTTGAAAAGGCTTTCATTCTTTACTGCTTCGTTGAGTTTCTCTGCATAACTGATATTATTGATCAGTTGTTGCCGATTAATCTCTTCTTGAAATGTTGCTGATGAGTTACTTGCAGCATTCACTGGATGTGAATGAGCAGAAACTTGATGTCGTTTGCTTAACGATGGAAAATTGTTACTGTCCAAAAGACTTGATATCTGTGGCAGCATTTTGAGTTGTGGTTTGGCTCTTGACTTTTCGATTCTTTTGGAATACGAAATGAGCGATGGGCACAGTCTATAACTGGCAGCATGATCGCCATTGAAATTAATGCACTTGGCATTTCCATCACGAGTGGATCGTTGACATTGATTTGGTCCGTGAACTTCCGTGCACTTAACACATCGGAACTTATATCCACAATTTTGAGATGAGTGACCCCAACGTTGGCAGTTGAAGCACTGCGTTGGGCTTTTGTTGCCCTTCTTGATGTTCTCCCACTTGACGATGATGTTGTCGATGTTACGGTGGTTATGATTGAGCACGTTGATGTTCACACTTTCATCTTGAAAATGCACAAGATAAAAGGTGAACTCGGGCTTCTTGACGAGAATTGTCACTTTGACAGCTGAAACCTTGGCTTCTTGAAGTAATCTTAGTACTTCATTCGTTGGTGTTTCGTAAAATCCTTTCAGAACGAATGACTTTGTTTTCTCCGATTTCTCGGAGAAGGTGTGGAATTGAATAGTTTGAGACCGCAGAAGATTTATTATTGAGGCCTTATCCTCAATAGACTTGACAATTACTTGAGTTGTATTTGATGATGAAATTTTATATGCAGGCATAACCTGCAATTTCAATAGTGAGATTAATTTTCTGGATTTTACGAAACACCAACGAATGAAGTACTAAGATTACTTCAAGAAGCCAAGGTTTCAGCTGTCAAAGTGGCAATTCTCGTCAAGAAGCCCGAGTTCACCTTTTATCTTGTGCATTTTCAAGATGAAAGTGTGAACATCAACGTGCTCAATCATAACCACCGTAACATCGACAACATCATCGTCAAGTGGGAGAACATCAAGAAGGGCAACAAAAGCCCAACGCAGTGCTTCAACTGCCAACGTTGGGGTCACTCATCTCAAAATTGTGGATATAAGTTCCGATGCGTCAAGTGCACGGAAGTTCACGGACCAAATCAATGTCAACGATCCACTCGTGATGGAAATGCCAAGTGCATTAATTTCAATGGCGATCATGCTGCCAGTTATAGACTGTGCCCATCGCTCATTTCGTATTCCAAAAGAATCGAAAAGTCAAGAGCCAAACCACAACTCAAAATGCTGCCACAGATATCAAGTCTTTTGGACAGTAACAATTTTCCATCGTTAAGCAAACGACATCAAGTTTCTGCTCATTCACATCCAGTGAATGCTGCAAGTAACTCATCAGCAACATTTCAAGAAGAGATTAATCGGCAACAACTGATCAATAATATCAGTTATGCAGAGAAACTCAACGAAGCAGTAAAGAATGAAAGCCTTTTCAAGAAATTCACAGAAGCTCAAGAACGTCTAAAGAGAATCCCCAACATTGAAGAAGCAATAAATCAGTTCTGCAGTTTCGTAGACGAAGCCGGAAAGATCCCAAAGGATGTACCTCAAGGAACTGCATTTAAACTCATGGTGAAGTATGGCTTCATGAGCTGCCCACCAGCACCGAACAAGCCAATTCAAAAATAATTTATTAACGTAGTTCATAAGCTTAAAAAAAAAGCTTTTTTTTTTCTCGCTCGGCAACTTTTTTTAAACTTTTTATGCCACATTTTCATGATATATGTAAATCTCATTCATCAAAATTAATAATTAATCAAGATATAGTTGAATTAAAGCCATATTCAGGCTGGTGTCAAAATGAGACTCAAAGAAATGTAACTTAAACTACAATAATTCCAAATTTGAAATAAAGAAAGATTGTTCGACCAAGCTCTCACCGGAAATTAAAGATTTAATATATATAATACAAAAAGAAATCTCTATTGAAAAATGCAAAGAAGCAATAATAATCAACTAAAATCTAAATTGAATTATCTGTAGAGAGTCATCAGTGAGAAAATTAAAAAACTCAAAAACATAAACTGGAATAAGCGTCTCTCAGAGATTCAACCGTCAAACCAAACAGTTTGGCGAATAGCAAAATTTTCCAAAAAGGTTCAAAAACTAGTGTATCGGTTAGAAACCCAATGCGGATATATTCACACCGTACCATCAAAAGTCTTATGGATAGACCAAGATTTGCTCAGCATAAGTTTGAAGGGTGGGCGTGAAGTACGGCCGAGACCCATATCGACACAGTTCAAAAGATATACCTAATTTATGTCATAATTATGTCAGCTACAAAAACACTTAGTTTGAATTTTGTCACCCTCGGGAACACTATGAACCAGTATAGCTGATTTTGGTCCAAATCTCGGCCATATTTCACACTTATTTGAACCACATTTTCTGGTAAATGTTAAAATATTATTAAAAAGTAATTAATCCTGAATTATGTCGCTATTTTGTCAAGTGTTTTAAGATAAAGAATTTGTTTTTTGGTTTCCACAGTGAAGAGTATGAACAAAATTCATATGGGGTAGTCGAAATTTTAGTTTTCGTTTTTTTTAAGCTATGCACTACAAAAAGTAAAATTGGTATGTGATTTATGTCAGAATTATGTCAATTCAAATAAAACATCCAAAAAATTTATTTGACAAAAGTACACCATAGAAAATCAATTTTCAATTTTGGACTAGGGGCGACATTAGTCAAAATCAATTTTCTCACTTTTTTCTTCGAGGGTTTATACAAATGGATTGAAACTATGCATAAATATTCTAGTGCTCAAAACAAATACAAATAAAACATCCTAAAATTTTTTTGAGCAAAGAACCAAGAAGGAAATTCATTTTCAATTTTAGACCAGGGGCGACCCTAATAAAATCAATTTTGTCACTTTTTTTTTCGAGGGTTTATCCAAATGGATTGAAACTTTGCATAAATATTCTAGTGCTTAAAATAAATACAAATAAAACATCCTAAAATTTTTTTGAGTAAAGAACCAAGTAGGAAATACATTTTCAATTTTGGACTAGAGGCGACCCTAGTCATAATCAATTTTGTCACTTTTTTCTTCGAGGGTTTTTACAAATGGATTGAAACTATGCATAAATATTCAAGTGCTTAAAACAAATACAAATAAAATATCTTAAAATTTTTTTGAGCAAAGAACCAAGAAGGAAATTCATTTTCAATTTTAGACCAGGGGCGACCCTAATAAAATCAATTTTGTCACTTTTTTCTTCGAGGGTTTATCCAAATGGATTGAAACTTTGCATAAATATTCTAGTGCTTAAAAAAAATACAAATAAAACATCCTAAAATTTTTTTGAGTAAAGAACCAAGTAGGAAATACATTTTCAATTTTGGACTAGAGGCGACCCTAGTCATAATCAATTTTGTCACTTTTTTCTTCGAGGGTTTTTACAAATGGATTGAAACTATGCATAAATATTCAAGTGCTTAAAACAAATACAAATAAAATATCTTAAAATTTTTTTGAGCAAAGAACCAAGAAGGAAATACATTTTCAATTTTGGACTAGGGGCGACCCTAATAAAATCAATTTTGTCACTTTTTTCTTCGAGGGTTTATCCAAATGAATTGAAACTTTGCAGAAATTTTCTAGTGCTTAAAAATAATACAAATAAAACATCCTAAAATTTTTTTGAGCAAAGAACCAAGTAGGAAATACATTTTCAATTTTGGACTAGAGGCGACCCTAGTCATAATCAATTTTGTCACTTTTTTCTTCGAGGGTTTTTACAAATGGATTGAAACTATGCATAAATATTCAAGTGCTTAAAACAAATACAAATAAAATATCTTAAAATTTTTTTGAGCAAAGAACCAAGAAGGAAATTCATTTTCAATTTTAGACCAGGGGCGACCCTAATAAAATCAATTTTGTCACTTTTTTCTTCGAGGGTTTATCCAAATGGATTGAAACTTTGCATAAATATTCTAGTGCTTAAAAAAAATACAAATAAAACATCCTAAAATTTTTTTGAGTAAAGAACCAAGTAGGAAATACATTTTCAATTTTGGACTAGAGGCGACCCTAGTCATAATCAATTTTGTCACTTTTTTCTTCGAGGGTTTTTACAAATGGATTGAAACTATGCATAAATATTCAAGTGCTTAAAACAAATACAAATAAAATATCTTAAAATTTTTTTGAGCAAAGAACCAAGAAGGAAATACATTTTCAATTTTGGACTAGGGGCGACCCTAATAAAATCAATTTTGTCACTTTTTTCTTCGAGGGTTTATCCAAATGAATTGAAACTTTGCAGAAATTTTCTAGTGCTTAAAAATAATACAAATAAAACATCCTAAAATTTTTTTGAGCAAAGAACCAAGAAGGAAATACATTTTCAATTTTGGACTAGGGGCGACCCTAATAAAATCAATTTTGTCACTTTTTTCTTCGAGGGTTTATCCAAATGAATTGAAACTTTGCAGAAATTTTCTAGTGCTTAAAAATAATACAAATAAAACATCCTAAAATTTTTTTGAGTAAAGAACCAAGTAGGAAATACATTTTCAATTTTGGACTAGAGGCGACCCTAGTCATAATCAATTTTGTCACTTTTTTCTTCGAGGGTTTTTACAAATGGATTGAAACTATGCATAAATATTCAAGTGCTTAAAACAAATACAAATAAAACATCCTAAAATTTTTTTGAGCAAAGAACCAAGAAGGAAATACATTTTCAATTTTGGACTAGGGGCGACCCTAATAAAATCAATTTTGTCACTTTTTTCTTCGAGGGTTTATCCAAATGGATTGAAACTTTGCATAAATATTCTAGTGCTTAAAAAAAATACAAATAAAACATCCTAAAATTTTTTTGAGTAAAGAACCAAGTAGGAAATACATTTTCAATTTTGGACTAGAGGCGACCCTAGTCATAATCAATTTTGTCACTTTTTTCTTCGAGGGTTTTTACAAATGGATTGAAACTATGCATAAATATTCAAGTGCTTAAAACAAATACAAATAAAATATCTTAAAATTTTTTTGAGCAAAGAACCAAGAAGGAAATACATTTTCAATTTTGGACTAGGGGCGACCCTAATAAAATCAATTTTGTCACTTTTTTCTTCGAGGGTTTATCCAAATGAATTGAAACTTTGCAGAAATTTTCTAGTGCTTAAAAATAATACAAATAAAACATCCTAAAATTTTTTTGAGCAAAGAACCAAGAAGGAAATACATTTTCAATTTTGGACTAGGGGCGACCCTAATAAAATCAATTTTGTCACTTTTTTCTTCGAGGGTTTATCCAAATGAATTGAAACTTTGCAGAAATTTTCTAGTGCTTAAAAATAATACAAATAAAACATCCTAAAATTTTTTTGAGTAAAGAACCAAGTAGGAAATACATTTTCAATTTTGGACTAGAGGCGACCCTAGTCATAATCAATTTTGTCACTTTTTTCTTCGAGGGTTTTTACAAATGGATTGAAACTATGCATAAATATTCAAGTGCTTAAAACAAATACAAATAAAATATCTTAAAATTTTTTTGAGCAAAGAACCAAGAAGGAAATACATTTTCAATTTTGGACTAGGGGCGACCCTAATAAAATCAATTTTGTCACTTTTTTCTTCGAGGGTTTATCCAAATGAATTGAAACTTTGCAGAAATTTTCTAGTGCTTAAAAATAATACAAATAAAACATCCTAAAATTTTTTTGAGCAAAGAACCAAGTAGGAAATACATTTTCAATTTTGGACTAGGGGCGACCCTAGTCAAAATCAATTTTGTCACTTTTTTTCTTCGAGGGTTTATACAAATGGATTGAAACTATGCATAAATATTCTAGTGCTTAAAATAAATACAAATAAAACATCTTAAAATTTTTTTGAGCAAAGACCTAAGAAGGAAATACATTTTCAATTTTGGACTAGGGGCGACCCTAATAAAATCAATTTTGTCACTTTTTTTTTCGAGGGTTTATCCAAATGGATAGAAACTTTGCATAAATATTTAAGTACTTAAAACAAATACAAATAAAACATCCTAAAATTTTTTTGAGCAAAGAACCAAGTAGGAAATACATTTTCAATTATGAACTTGGGACAGGTCTAGTCAAAATCTAGTTTTTCACTTTTATTTCTTCGAGGATAAATCCAAATACAGTAAAACTTTGTTTGAGCATTCAAATCTTCAGGTCACACATTTCTGAATTAATAAAAATATTTTTTTGGACAAAATTTTAAGTCACGTTGTTTTTGAATGTACAACCAAATTTATAAAATTTGGGTCTGACGACATATAGAATACATTTCTTGCTTTAGATATTTAAAACTGTTTTGTTTAAATATTAGTATACTCACACAAAGTTTTGTAATTGGATAAACCTTCGAAGAAAAAAAGTGAAAAACTAGATTTTTACTAGACCTGTCCCAAGTCCAAAATTGAAAATGTATTTCCTTCTTGGTTCTTTGCTCAAAAAAATTTTTGAATGTTTTATTTGTATTTGTTTTAAGCACTAGAATATTTATGCAAAGTTTTAATCCATTTGGATAAACCCTCGAAGAAAAAAGTGAGAAATTTGATTTTGACTAGGGTCGCCCCTAGTCCAAAATTGAAAATGTATTTCCTTCTTGGTTCTTTGCTCAAAAAAATTTTTTTCATCCAAAGTTTAATTTAAAATAAAAAAAATCACAGTGAACTTTTAATTTGAAAAATTCGTAAGAAAGGAAAGTTTTTTGCTTTTTCTGAAGCAACGGCTGTTCCTACCTTGCCCAAAAACAATACAGCTCTTCTATAGAGCAGCACGGATCAAATTTTAAAAAAACTAGAAGTCTCTACAATGTTTCGTTATTGAGATTTCTTGCTGATTAACTTGCTTGCTTGCTTGTTTGCTTACAGAAAGCGTATTTTGCGATTTTCTCAGCAATGCCACAACCAATTTGAAATCTGTTTTTTGAAAATGATGTAAAATTTCAGGCACAAACTTTTCTTTTGTGACCTTTTATAACCAATTTTGCTTTGTTTTCTCACAAAATGCGAAAAACTGATTTTTCAATCTGAACAAAACCAATAGATTCACACGTGAAAACGGTGTGAATATAACAATGCCTCCATTGACAAATTTGGGTAAAACGTTCATCACCAACAAAGAAAAAGCCAGCGCACTCAGTGAGTATTTTCGTAAAGCTCACGAAAATCCTCTGGAACAAAACGACCCACAACATACACAGGAAGTAAACAACACAGTCAAAGAAGCATTGGAACAAGACAATGATGAGAATCCAGAAATAACAGATGTAAACGAAATCGTGAGCATCATAAGAAATCTGGAAAATCCCAAAGCTCCGGGACTAGATGAAATCAACAACATACTCATCAAAAATCTTCCTGAAAAAGGTTTCGAATACTTGAAATTCTTCATCAATTCGTGTCTGAAACTCAATCACTTCCCCAAAGTTTGGAAACACGCAAAAGTGATTCCTATTCCAAAACCTGGAAAACCAGCAAATGAGTTAACAGGCCAATAAGTCTACTCAGCTCAATAAGCAAAATACTGGAGAGAGTATTGCTGAACAGAATCAACGATCATCTTGAAAATAACAACATCATCCCAAGCCAGCAGTGCGGCTTCCGGACTGGAAGATCAACATCTCACCAGCTCATCAAAGTGATCAAATCAGCAAAAGAAAACTTAAACAACAAAAAGTCAACATGCATGATCTTCCTGGATGTAGAAAAAGCATTTGACAGAGTCTGGCATAACAAACTCTTGTACAAAATGCTCAAACTGAGATTTCCACTGCCACTTATAAAAACTGTAAGATCTTACCTCAGTGAAAGATCTTTCGCAGTTTTTATTAAAGGTCAGTTCTCAGAAATCAAGGTAATCAAATTCGGAGTGCCACAAGGAGCAGTGCTTTCACCAACTCTCTACAACATCTTCACGTATGATGTTGTAAGAGAGACAACCAACAACATCGGTCTTTTCGCAGATGATACAGCACTGTATCATTCTGCAGAGAACTCGGCCGATATTGTGACACATCTACAGCACACAGGAAGAAAAGTTCAACAATACATGAACAAATGGAAGATCAACCTCAACAAACAGAAGACTCAAGCCTTATTCATCACTCCAGGCAACTACCAGGAAATAACATCAAATTTCTCAACGAAAACATCAAATGGGAAACAGAAGCTAAATATCTGGGAATGGTGAGCGACAAGAGAGTGACATTAAAGCCGCATGTGGAGTATGTGACCAATAGGGCTCACACCGCATTAAGACAGCTTTATCTCATCAGCAGGAACTCACAACTCGACGTACGAAACAAACTTCTCATCTACAAGCTAGCCATCAGACCAATATTCACATATGGTTGTCCAGCATTTGGAAGCATGGCAAAAACCCACCTTCATAAACTTCAAGTACTGCAAAACAAATTTTTGAGAATTGTTCTCAATAAAACAAGATATGAAAGGATCACCGATCTTCATACAGAAGCGAAAATACCGTCCATCGAAGACTACGTCGGAAAGTTGCAAGCGAACTTCAACAGTCGTCTTGCATCTCAAAACACCGAATAAATCAAATGAAATACAAAAGAAGGTAAAATCCGTAAATGAAATCAAAAATTAAGAGACAAAAGGCAAATTAAATGCCTGAAATCTTAAAAAACAAAAAGAAACAAAATGTATAGAAACTTTGTACATACTTAAACTTAAATGTAAATAAATAAAAAGTTTAATTTAAAAAAAAAAAATTCTTTATCATTTATAATACCTAGATATGTTTTAAAATGTAATTTAAAGCATTTTTGAATTCGATCATAGTAGGCTATTTTCAAAAAAATATCGATTTTATATCTATAGAAGCATTCTTTATCATTTATAATACCTAGATATGTTTTAAATGCAATTTAAAGCATTTTTGGTTTCGATCATAGTAGGCTATATTCAAAAAAAAATATCGATTTTATACCTACATTAGCATTTTTAATTATTTATAATACCTAGATATGTTTTAAAATGCAATTTAAAGCATTTTTGGTTTCGATCATAGTAGGCTATATTCAAAAAAAAATATCGATTTTATATCTATATTAGTATTCTTTATCATTTATAATACCTAGATATGTTTTAAAATGCAATTTAAAGCATTTTTGGTTTCGATCATAGTAAGCTATTTTCAAAAAAAATATATCGATTTTATATCTCTATTAGCATTCTTTATCATTTATAATACCTAGATAGGTTTTTAAATGCAACTTAAAGCATTTTTGGTTTGGATCATACTAGGCTATATTCAAAAAAAAATATCGATTTTATATCTATATTAGTATTCTTTATCATTTATAATACCTAGATATGTTTTAAAATGCAATTTAAAGCATTTTTGGTTTTGATCATAGTAGGCTATTTTCAAAAAAATATCGATTTTAAACCTACATTAGCATTTTTAATTATTTATAATACCTAGATATATTTTAAAATGCAATTTAAAGCATTTTTGGTTTCGATCATAGTAGGCTATATTCAAAAAAAAATATCGATTTTATATCTATATTAGTATTCTTTATCATTTATAACACCTAGATATGTTTTAAAATGCAATTTAAAACATTTTTGGTTTCGATCATAGTAGGCTTTTTTTCAAAAAAATATCGATTTTATAACTACATTAGCATTTTTAATTATTTATAATACCTAGATATGTTTTAAAATGCAATTTAAAGCATTTTTGGTTTCGATCATAGTAGGCTATTTTCAAAAAAAATATCGATTTTATATCTCTATTAGCATTCTTTATCATTTATAATACCTAGATATGTTTAAAAATGCAATTTAAAGCATTTTTGGTTTTGATCATAGTAGGCTATTTTCAAAAAAATATCGATTTTAAACCTACATTAGCATTTTTAATTATTTATAATACCTAGATATATTTTAAAATGCAATTTAAAGCATTTTTGGTTTCGATCATAGTAGGCTATATTCAAAAAAAAATATCGATTTTATATCTATATTAGTATTCTTTATCATTTATAACACCTAGATATGTTTTAAAATGCAATTTAAAGCATTTTTGGTTTCGATCATAGTAGGCTTTTTTTCAAAAAAATATCGATTTTATAACTACATTAGCATTTTTAATTATTTATAATACCTAGATATGTTTTAAAATGCAATTTAAAGCATTTTTGGTTTCGATCATAGTAGGCTATTTTCAAAAAAAATATCGATTTTATATCTCTATTAGCATTCTTTATCATTTATAATACCTAGATATGTTTAAAAATGCAATTTAAAGCATTTTTGGTTTTGATCATGGTAGGCTTTTTTCAAAAAAATATCGATTTTATACCTACATTAGCATTTTTAATTATTTATAATACCTAGATATGTTTTAAAATGCAATTTAAAGCATTTTTGGTTTGGATCATACTAGGCTAATTTCAAAAAAATATCAATTTTATATCTATATTAGCATTCTTTATCATTTATAATACCTAGATATGTTTAAAAATGCAATTTAAAGCATTTTTGGTTTTGATCATAGTAGGCTTTTTTCAAAAAAATATCGGTTTTATATCTATATTAGCATTCTTTATCATTTATAATACCTAATTTGTTTTAAAATGCAATTAAAAGCATTTTTGGTTTCGATCATAGTAGGCTATTTTCAAATAAAAAAATATCGATTTTATATCTACATTAGCATTCTTAATTATTTATAATACCTAGATATGTTTTAAAATGCAATTTAAAGCATTTTTGGTTTCGATCATAGTAGGCTATATTCAAAAAAAAATATCGATTTTATATCTATATTAGCATTCTTTATCATTTATAATACCTAGATATGTTTTAAAATGCAATTAAAAGCATTTTTGGTTTCGATCATAGTAGGCTATTTTCAAAAAAAAAATATCGATTTTATATCTACATTAGCATTCTTAATTATTTATAATACCTAGATATGTTTTAAAATACAATTTAAAGCATTTTTGGTTTCGATCATAGTAGGCTATATTCAAAAAAAAATATCGATTTTATATCTATATTAGTATTCTTTATCATTTATAATACCTAGATATGTTTTTAAATGCAACTTAAAGCATTTTTGGTTTGGATCATACTAGGCTATATTCAAAAAAAAATATCGATTTTATATCTATATTAGTATTCTTTATCATTTATAATACCTAGATATGTTTTAAAATGCAATTTAAAGCATTTTTGGTTTCGATCATAGTAGGCTATTTTCAAAAAAATATCGATTTTAAACCTACATTAGCATTTTTAATTATTTATAATACCTAGATATATTTTAAAATGCAATTTAAAGCATTTTTGGTTTCGATCATAGTAGGCTATATTCAAAAAAAAATATCGATTTTATATCTATATTAGTATTCTTTATCATTTATAACACCTAGATATGTTTTAAAATGCAATTTAAAGCATTTTTGGTTTCGATCATAGTAGGCTTTTTTTCAAAAAAATATCGATTTTATAACTACATTAGCATTTTTAATTATTTATAATACCTAGATATGTTTTAAAATGCAATTTAAAGCATTTTTGGTTTCGATCATAGTAGGCTATTTTCAAAAAAAATATCGATTTTATATCTCTATTAGCATTCTTTATCATTTATAATACCTAGATATGTTTAAAAATGCAATTTAAAGCATTTTTGGTTTTGATCATGGTAGGCTTTTTTCAAAAAAATATCGATTTTATACCTACATTAGCATTTTTAATTATTTATAATACCTAGATATGTTTTAAAATGCAATTTAAAGCATTTTTGGTTTGGATCATAGTAGGCTATTTTCAAAAAAAAAAATATCGATTTTATATCTACATTAGCATTCTTAATTATTTATAATACCTAGATATGTTTTAAAATGCAATTTAAAGCATTTTTGGTTTCGATCATAGTAGGCTATATTCAAAAAAAAATATCGATTTTATATCTATATTAGCATTCTTTATCATTTATAATACCTAGATATGTTTTAAAATGCAATTAAAAGCATTTTTGGTTTCGATCATAGTAGGCTATTTTCAAAAAAAAAATATCGATTTTATATCTACATTAGCATTCTTAATTATTTATAATACCTAGATATGTTTTAAAATACAATTTAAAGCATTTTTGGTTTCGATCATAGTAGGCTATATTCAAAAAAAAATATCGATTTTATATCTATATTAGTATTCTTTATCATTTATAATACCTAGATATGTTTTTTAATGCAACTTAAAGCATTTTTGGTTTGGATCATACTAGGCTAATTTCAAAAAAATATCAATTTTATATCTATATTAGCATTCTTTATCATTTATAATACCTAGATAAGTTTTAAAATGCAATTTAAAGCATTTTTGGTTTCGATCATAGTAGGCTATTTTCAAAAAAATATCGATTTTATACCTACATTAGCATTTTTAATTATTTATAATACCTAGATATGTTTTAAAATGCAATTTAAAGCATTTTTGGTTTCGATCATATGTCGGGGATCGGATTTGCCGCAATTCTGCGAACGTCGAGGATAAATGAATTATTCAAGTCGTGATGGTTATAATTCACAAATGATGCTTTATTGAAATAATTCTTTAAATCGGTGAAGTTCACAAATATTTGCTATCCTGATCCGTCCTCTTCAACGTGTAAGAGTAAAAGAACGTGGGGATTGACAATTGAGCAAATTATTGAGGGGAATTGCATTTTGAGCTACTTATGAGCAATGCATTACAAATTTTAGGAACAAGTTACAAAGTCGCTTTATGTCTGTCATTTAGCGTTAATGACATACTCGGGGAGGGAGAAAAGTAATTCAAAGAGGGCATGAAGGATCAATTTTATTAATTTAGGAATGTTTTGCAGACTGGATCTTCATAACAGATGCCAAGACTTTCTTCATTAAATTCTTCTTGCGTTGTTGTGCTGAACTCTTCGTTGACTTAACTTTTCCTCTCTTCAAGAACCTTTGAATTGTTCTAATTTCATTTGTTGTTTCAATTTCATACGGTTGATTATGATGATATTCCAATGCTCCGCCATAAATTGTATAGCCTAATTTTGTCTTTAGACCTACGGGATTGTTGATTCCTCCTTGCTTTACCGCTTCGATTGCTTCTATTGCATAAGCATGTCTTGAACCAATTAAAATGCATGGAGAGGCATTGATATAAGAATCAAATGGTATATTACGTAAGTATGGAAATTGTTCCTTCAACTCCTGAACGTTAAGTGACCTAGGTGCTATTTGTAAGTCATCAATTGCATAACATTCGTTGAGAACTAAGACTTCACTGTTTGGAAGTATTCCTGAAATTGTAAGATCAACTTTAAAAGCAGGCATAACTTTAATCTATGCGTCAGTCCACTGCAGTTCAATATCACAAGGCGTTCCTGTTAATCCTAGATCATCCATCAATGATCTTTTAATCAACGTGATTTCAGCTGCTGAATCACCTACAGCGTATCCGACTGCTTTCTTGTCATCACCATAAATGTAGGTACGAAATAACTTAACAGTTCTATCTGAACTTTGATAACTTGTGGAATTAGCAGTTGAGCACATCATATAACCTTTGTTGACATGCTGACTAATTGAAAATTGAGCTGCTGGAAATCCACGATATTGACTTGCTTGTGGAGAATTTTGTTGTTGCTGGTTTTGATGAACAGCATTGACTTGTTGTTGAGGCACTGCTGGAGGATGTGGTGGAGCACTTGGTTGAGGAACAGGTGCTGCATTCTGATGATTTTGTTCATCAGTTTTACTGGATGTTTCAGCAGTATTAGTCTTGGAATGATTTTTGTATGCATTACTGGATTTATACTTTCCACGATGAAGCGATATATGATGCTTTAATGCGCATTTGCTGAAGTTATCCATATTATATCCACATCCTAACTTAATGTTGCAGTCCTTTGCCTGATGATCAGTTGTAATAAGACAATTGTGACATAAGCCATGAGAATTTACCATGCTGTATCGTTGATCAATAGACATATCACGATACTCACGGCATTCAAGCGAAAAGTGATTTGAATCATCACAAATATAGCATTTCTTTTGGATTAAATCGACTTTATCAATGTTGTATCCAATGTATGGTGCCTTTTCTCTGGATCTTATTTCAAATTTGAAGTCTTCTTTGTGGAAATTGGAATGAAACTTCGGATTAGATGACTCCGAATGCGTTTCATCATCAGTCGATGCGACTGATGTCGAATAAACTTGAAAGTTTCCACTTTTATTTGCAGATTCCTTTTTATCACTGGAGTTTGTTCCTCCCATCGGCAATGACTTTGCTATGTCATTAAGGAATTCAAATTGTACATCAAGTCGTTCCATTCTTGTTTGTCCTGGATACTTGACATAATAATAATTATAGTATTGTTGTTGATGAGGAGGTTCCAATTGATTGTGGATGTGTAATGAGATGCTCATATCTAAAACGGGTAGATGTGCATATTTGCATGCTGCCATATAGGAAGCAATTTTTGTTGTCACTTCCATAGCTGATGAATGAGTTAAAGGTCTGGCTAATTTTACTGCCATTAGTTTCATACGTGCATTCGCTACGATGTTATTTGAACATCCATAGCATTCCTTCAGGAAACTCATTAATTCATCGACTGTTGAATGATTGTACAAGTCATCTATTCTCTCTAATGCCTGTCCTGTAAGCGCTTCTCGAATTAAATTCTTTGCTATGCTATCTGGATATTGACCTTCACGCCTGTTTCTATCAACAGCGCGTTCAAATGTCAGCCATTTATCGACATCACCATCGAATTTCTCTATTTTGGGAAGAGTTTTGCGAATATCTCTCAAGGTAATGAATTGATTATCATTGGCATAAGGATTAGAAAAGGAATTGCTGCATTGGGTGGCATTAACTTGTGGATTTGATGATTGTTGATTCAGTTCTCTGGATATTTGTTGCAGAATATCATTGGCTGTAAGTACTTTAATGCTGTACGAAATTTCATTTATTTTTGTAGCCTTTCTGTTTTCATCATTTGCAAGAGTATGACTCATTGCATTTGATGTTCCAGAAACTGAAGGATTTCCACTACTTTGGTGAGAAGGATGATTCATCACCATAGTGGAAGATAAACAAGGAGGAGTTTGTCTCACACCTGTTGTATTTTGAAGCATTTGCAATTTTGTGTCTTGCAAGAACATCCTTTGATTAATTGTCTTCTCTAATTTCTCCAATCTTGCTGCATACGACTCACTTTCCTTGATTTTGTCAGCTAATTTTCTTGCTAATTCAAGCTTTTCTTTTTCAGAGGATATCAAGTGGCTTTTTAGTACTTCAAATTCTTGTCGCTGATTCACTAGTTTTGTTCCTAGTATTCTGGAAACGCTAACTGGCTCCAAGTCTTGAAAGCTTGAATGAAGAGACTGTTCAATAGCTGAAATTTCCAAATATGAATCCAGTTCTATAATTGGTGGATTGCCAGTCTTTTGCTTTGGCGATGGAATTTCTACTGTCGTCGTGAATCTTTCTAGACGATCCTTCAATGTCAAATTGTAACGATTGGACCTGAAAAGGTCAGTTGCATGGGGATTAAGTGGATCTTTTGTGCATTCATAACATATCCAAGGAGTATTTTCATTATGTAAGTCCTCTTCAGATGTGTGTGAGCAGCGTTGATGGAAAATTCTATCACAAGAGAAGCAAAAGAGGAATAATCGAAGATCCTCATTGTCTGGATCTATGCAGCCTTTCTTTAATTTCTCACAATTCTTGCCTGTTGCACACGAAAAGCCTTCTTTCAATGTATTGACTGAAATAATGTAGTTGTCGATTTGATTAGCGCCTGGATTATTGGACATGTAATTGATCAACCACTGCTTATCCTCAGCAAGCAAGTGTTTCAAGGATTTTGATGTCATGGTAGGAAATTATGTGCTGGATGAGCAAATGCTTTGGACTCGATTTGTGCCTTTTGATGGCTTGTAGATCTCTTGAATGATCCTGATTGGTTTGTAGTAGTTGTATGTCTCTTGTAGGACTGATGGGATCTTTTGTACGACCCAGGAAATTGTAGTTGAGTGAATTTAAAATGTGGGAATGGAAAAACCCTGGATTAATTACCATGCGTAATTAAAACCAAGTTGTGCGTGAATCTACGACCGGGTGATGATGCGTAGTTGTCCACGACTTGAATGTGTGTAATATAAAGCACTGATTCTAATGCAAATGATCAAATTAACTGTCTTTTTTAAGCTACTTTACTTTAATTTTCTTTACTCGTAATTTTTCACTATTTCTCACCCAATTCTGTACCAAGGCGTCTATTGAGGTTCTGGATGATTCTAGTGTGATAAATAAACAAATGCAGAGGCTTACAATCCGGAATTGTCGCGTAAACTACTCTAAACTTCCAGAAAATTAATGCACGTGCAACGAAATTTTTGATCTATAATTTTGACCGTAATTTTTGGCTTTTGAACTGTTCAATTAAGCTAGAATGCTATCTTGATTGTTTCTAATCACTTCTAATAATGTTTTAAGCTTATTTAGCCTTTTAAATGCGAAAATTATGCACAAATCAATCGCGGAATATTTACGTCACGAAGATTGATGTGACAGTCCATGTATTCCTGGAATTTAAGGAACTGCTGGTACGCTGGATCGACTTCTGTAATTCACTCAAATATTTGTGAAAATGTCGGGAATCGGATTTGCCGCAATTCTGCGAACGTCGAGGATAAATGAATTATTCAAGTCGTGATGGTTATAATTCACAAATGATGCTTTATTTAAATAATTCTTTAAATCGGTGAAGTTCACAAATATTTGCTATCCTGATCCGTCCTCTTCAACGTGTAAGAGTAAAAGAACGTGGGGATTGACAATTGAGCAAATTATTGAGGGGAATTGCATTTTGAGCTACTTATGAGCAATGCATTACAAATTTTAGGAACAAGTTACAAAGTCGCTTTATGTCTGTCATTTAGCGTTAATGACAATCATAGTAGGCTATTTTCAAAAAAAATATCGATTTTATATCTCTATTAGCATTCTTTATCATTTATAATACCTAGATATGTTTAAAAATGCAATTTAAAGCATTTTTGGTTTCGATCATAGTAGGCTATTTTCAAAAAAAAAATATCGATTTTATATCTATATTAGCATTCTTTATCATTTATAATACCTAGATATGTTTTAAAATGCAATTAAAAGCATTTTTGGTTTTGATCATAGTAGGCTTTTTTCAAATAAATATCGATTTTATATCTATATTAGCATTCTTTATCATTTATAATAACTAGATATGTTTTAAAATGCTTTTTTTTTTTTTTTTTTAAATTAAACTTTTTATTTATTTACATTTAAATTTAAGTATGTACAAAGTTTCTATACATTTTGTTGCTTTTTGTTTTAAGGTTTCAGGCATTTAATTTGCCTTTTGTCTCTTAATTTTGATTTCATTTACGGATTTTACTTTCTTTTGTATTTCATTTGATTTATTCGGTGTTTTGAGATGCAAGACGACTGTTGAAGTTCGCTTGCAACTTTCCGACGTAGTCTTCGATGGACGGTATTTTCGCTTCTGTATGAAGATCGGTGATCCTTTCATATCTTGTTTTATTGAGAACAATTCTCAAGAATTTGTTTTGCAGTACTTGAAGTTTTTGAAGATGGGTTTTTGCCATGCTTCCAAACGCTGGACAACCATATGTGAATATTGGTCTGATGGCTAGCTTGTAGATGAGAAGTTTGTTTCGTACGTCGAGTTGTGAGTTCCTGCTGATGAGCGGATAAAGCTGTCTTAATGCGGTGTGAGCCCTATTGGTCACATACTCCACATGCGGCTTTAATGTCACTCTCTTGTCGATCACCATTCCCAGATATTTAGCTTCTGTTTCCCATTTGATGTTTTCGTTGAGAAATTTGATGTTATTTCCTGGTAGTTGCCTGGAGTGCCTGTTTGTGATGAATAAGGCTTGAGTCTTCTGTTTGTTGAGGTTGATCTTCCATTTGTTCATGTATTGTTGAACTTTTCTTCCTGTGTGCTGTAGATGTGTCACAATATCGGCCGAGTTCTCTGCAGAATGATACAGTGCTGTATCATCTGCGAAAAGACCGATGTTGTTGGTTGTCTCTCTTACAACATCATACGTGAAGATGTTGTAGAGAGTTGGTGAAAGCACTGCTCCTTGTGGCACTCCGAATTTGATTACCTTGATTTCTGAGAACTGACCTTTAATAAAAACTGCGAAAGATCTTTCACTGAGGAAAGATCTTACAGTTTTTATAAGTGGCAGTGGAAATCTCAGTTTGAGCATTTTGTACAAGAGTCCGTTATGCCAGACTCTGTCAAATGCTTTTTCTACATCCAGGAAGATCATGCCTGTTGACTTTTTGTTGTTTAAGTTTTCTTTTGCTGATTTGATCACTTTGATGAGCTGGTGAGATGTTGATCTTCCAGTCCGGAAGCCGCACTGCTGGTTTGGGATGATGTTGTTATCCTCAAGATGATCGTTGATTCTATTCAGTAATACTCTCTCCAGTATTTTGCTTATTGAGCTGAGTAGACTTATTGGCCTGTAGCTGCTTAGCTCATTTGCTGGTTTTCCAGGTTTTGGAATAGGAATCACTTTTGCATGTTTCCAAACTTTGGGGAAGTGGTTGAGTTTCAGACACGAATTGATGATGAATTTCAAGTATTCGAAACCTTTTTCAGGAAGATTTTTGATGAGTATGTTGTTGACTTCATCTAGTCCCGGAGCTTTTGGATTTTTCAGATTTCTTATGATGCTCACGATTTCGTTTACATCTGTTAGTTCTGGATTCTCATCATTGTCTTGTTCCAATGCTTCTTTGACTGCGTTGTTTACTTCCTGTGTATGTTGTGGATCGTTTTGTTCCAGAGGATTTTCGTGAGCTTCACGAAAATACTCGCTGAGTGCGCTGGCTTTTTCTTTGTTGGTGATGAACGTTTTACCCAGATTTGTCAATGGAGGCATTGTTTTTGAACCTTTTTTGCAAAATTTTGCTATTCTCCAAACTGTTTGGTTTGACGGTTGAATCTCTGAGAGACGCTTATTCCAGTTTTTGTTTTTGAGTTCTTTAATTTTCTCATTGATGACTCTCTGCAGATAATTCAATTCAGATTTGAGTTGATTATCTCTGCTTCTCTGCCATCTTCGACGAAGACTCCTTTTTGTGTTGATTAGATCTTTAATCTCCGGTGTGAGTTTAGTTGATTCGAACTTGATCTTTTTCATTTTTACACTTGAGTTCCTCGCTTCCATGATGAGTTCAGAGAGAATCTTAATGTGATTCTCGATCTCATCTGTTGTATTGCAAGAATTTTCTCCAATGTTGTCTTCAATGCGGCGTGAAATTTGTGCTTTGAACTTTTTCCAGTTTGCGTTTTTGTAGTCATATCTGTAGACTGTATTTTCAGTTCTGTCGATTTTTGATGTTTTGATTTGGAAATACACAGCGCAGTGATCACTCATTGCCTCTGTGCATTGAAGTTCTGTTGTTTCGAGGTTGGAATTCGAGAGCATCAGGTCAATTGTTGACACTGATTTGTTTCGATCTTCTGGGTAGTACGTTGGCGAGTCAGGAAAGTAGATCATGAACTCTCCTGACATTTCCTGAAGAATATTTCCTGATTTATTTGCAACGTTGCAGTTCCATTCTCGATGTTTTGCATTGAAGTCTCCACAGATGTAGTAATTTCCTCTCAGATTTGTTATTTTGTTGATGTCATCTCTCAGATGTAGATCTATTTCCCCTCCTTTGCTTCCTCCTGGGAGATAGACTGAGAGGATGTGACAACTATCCGTGTCATTGATGAAGACTTTGATTCCAATGCATTCCATTAGTTTTGTGTTGTAGCTTGGTTGAAGCTGATGTTTTAGATTTCTTTTGACGATGATTGCAACACCACCCTTTGGTCTATCCACGCGATCCAATCGATGAATTACGTAGTCTGGATGCGAGTCAATTTTTGAGTTTGGTTTTAGGAATGTTTCTGAGATGCAAGCAACATCGACGTTTTGCTTGCTTAGGTAGTCGAGAAATGCTAACATTTTGTCAGTGAGGCCGTTAGCATTCCAGTAGAGGACGTTGATACTTTGTTGTCTACAATCCATTATTGTATGCGGTGTTTTTGGCACTTGAGCCGATTGCTTGGAGTATTTCGTCGATGAACTCTGGATTTTTGGCGATTAATTTGAGAAGCTCGCTGATAAGGTACTTGCACTTTGATTCCTCTATTTCTGAGATGTTTTTATCTCTTGTGCTGGTGCTTTGAGCTTGTTGATTAGTTGTTATGTTTCGATTCACTACCTCAACACTGAATGAAGGTTCTGGGAAGACTTCATTCGAGGTCTGACTTGTTGCACTGATGTCTTCTGAGTCCATAAGCTCAACATCTTGCTTTGGTTTTTGATGTTGATTGTTATTAATGCGCTCGTTTTGCTTTTTTCTTTGATTCTTTTTCCAATGTTTTCCTCTTTCTTTATTGTTTTGTTGGTTGTTCAAGTTATTTTTATTTCCCTGATTTGAGGGTTTGTGATTTGGAGGAGGATTTGTGTTCCTTGGTTTGTGGTTGACTGGAACTTGTTTTTGATGAACAGGCTTTTGTGTACCAGATGTTGATGGTTCCATATACTCCTTTCTCCATTGAGGTTTTGGTGCATGTTGGACGTTTCTGGTTGATCTCTCAGGACGATGCGGTGTTGGAGGATTGTTTCTCCGTTGTCCATATGAATAATGGCCTGCTGTTTTGTTTTGATTTTGGTTGTTTCCATTCTGTGATTTTGATTTCCATTTTTCAATTATTTCTTGTCTGGTTTTACAACCTGTGAAAATTGCTGTATGTTTTTCACCGCAGAAGAAACATTTGAGTTTTCCGAGTGGAACCTTGTTGGTCTCTTTCGATATGTACTGGCACGTTTTCGAGTCATGTTGCTCAGAGCATCTGAAGCAAACGGACGGTTTGTTACAACCGTTTTGTCCATGACCAAACTGCAGACATTTCGAACATTGAGATGGTCCAGCTTGTCTATTTTTGTAGTCAGCCCATTTAATTTTGAAACTGCTGACAATTTTGATTCTTCTGAGGAATTCCAGGAAATTTCCACCTTGTTCTACATCTTTTTTGAAGTACACGAGGTAGTTCTGGTCGTCGTCTTGTTCGTGTCTTTTGTGTTTCATTGTCATTTTGACAATTTTTACTGGTGTGATTTTTACGGTTTGAAGTTCCTTCTCCAACTCACTGATTTCCATATCTGGGAGTCCGTAGAGTACGTACTTCTTCAGTGGTTCATGGCTGGAGTATGTGTGGAAGTGATGCTTTTTGTCTTTGAGTAGTTGGATGAATTTCTCGTAGTAATCCCAACTCTCCGTTGTTACCGTTTTTGTTCCTTGTTTGCCCTTTTTGGTCTCAATTAAGAAACTTCCAGGTTGATTGTTTATTTCATTCGTCAATCTCTTGATTTCACCAGCTCCTCCTGTGCTGATGACAATTGGAGGTGGTTTTGATTTTTGTTGAGATTTGTTGTTGTTGCTTTCCGTGTTTACGGAAATTGTCTTTTGTTGCTCTGATGTTTTGCTGTTTTCTCCCCAGTACGAAGAAGTTGTCGATCTTTTTTTCTCCTGTTCTGGTGAACCAAATAGATACGGTACTCCAGAAGACGAAGCTTTCTTCACTGGTGGGAGTACGAACAGTGGTTTGTTCCCATCTTTTGGTTTGCTTTCGTTTGCTACTCTTTTTAAAAGAGCGTTGGGAACTATCACTTCTCGAGGGCGTTTTTCTGCTTTACTTGCTTCATTGAGAAACTTCTTTATTGATATTTGTTTTTTTGGTTTGAGATTTGTCATCTCAATGTCGGCTGCTTGTGAAACATCTTCACTGAAAATTTCCTCAATATTGAGAATTGTCACTGAAGATGAATGTTGTTGTTGAGAACTATTAAGTCCATGCTGATTTTGAGAAAAATTTTCTTCGTTGTTGGTAGTTTTTGGTGATGCTACCATTTTGATGTTTTGAGAATCAAACTGAGATTTTGAAACTTTTTGCAAACAAAAAGCTTCTCAGGTAGTCTCTGTTTTGTTTCTTTTGAGATTTTTGAATAATTTGCGGAGCGATTTGTAAACACGTCTGTTCACGTTGAGATCTAGTTTGCAACTGGTTCATGTTTTAAAATGCAATTTAAAGTATTTTTGGTTTCGATCATAGTAGGCTATTTTCAAAAAAAATATCGGTTTTATATCTATATTAGCATTCTTTATCATTTATAATACCTAGATATGTTTTAAATGCAATTTAAAGCATTTTTGGTTTCGATCATAGTAGGCTGTTTTCAAAAAAATATCGATTTTTTATCTATATAAGCATTCTTTATCATTTATAATACCTAGATATGTTTTAAAATGTAATTTAAAGCATTTTTGAATTCGATCATAGTAGGCTATTTTCAAAAAAATATCGATTTTGTATCTATATTAGCATTCTTTATCATTTATAATACCTAGATATGTTTTAAAATGCAATTAAAAGCATTTTTGGTTTTGATCATAGTAGGCTTTTTGAAAACAAATTTCGATTTTATATCTATATTAGCATTCTTTATCATTTATAATACCTAGATATGTTTTAAAATGCAATTAAAAGCATTTTTGGTATTGATCATAGTAGGCTTTTTGAAAACAAATTTCGATTTTATATCTATATTAGCATTCTTTATCATTTATAATACCTAGATATGTTTTAAAATGCAATTTAAAGCATTTTTGGTTTCGATCATAGTAGGCTATTTTCAAAAAAATATCGATTTTATACCTACATTAGCATTTTTAATTATTTATAATACCTAGATATGTTTTAAAATGCAATTAAAAGCATTTTTGGTTTTGATCATAGTAGGCTTTTTGAAAACAAATTTCGATTTTATATCTATATTAGCATTCTTTATCATTTATAATACCTAGATATGTTTTAAAATGCAATTAAAAGCATTTTTGGTTTTGATCATAGTAGGCTTTTTGAAAACAAATTTCGATTTTATATCTATATTAGCATTCTTTATCATTTATAATACCTAGATATGTTTTAAAATGCAATTAAAAGCATTTTTGGTTTTGATCATAGTAGGCATTTTTCAAAAAAAAATATCGATTTTGTATCTATATTAGCATTCTTTATCATTTATAATACCTAGATATGTTTTAAAATGCAATTAAAAGCATTTTTGGTTTTGATCATAGTAGGCTTTTTTCAAATAAATATCGATTTTATATCTATATTAGCATTCTTTATCATTTATAATAACTAGATATGTTTTAAAATGCAATTTAAAGTATTTTTGGTTTCGATCATAGTAGGCTATTTTCAAAAAAAATATCGATTTTTTATCTATATTAGCATTCTTTATCATTTATAATACCTAGATATGTTTTAAAATGCAATTTAAAGTATTTTTGGTTTTGATCATAGTAGGCTATTCTCAAAAAAATATCGATTTTAAATCTATATAAGCATTCTTTATCATTTATAATACCTAGATATGTTTTAAATGCAATTTAAAGCATTTTTGGTTTCGATCATAGTAGGCTATATTCAAAAAAAAATATCGATTTTGTATCTATATTAGCATTCTTTATCATTTATAATAACTAGATATGTTTTAAAATGCAATTTAAAGTATTTTTGGTTTCGATCATAGTAGGCTATTTTCAAAAAAAATATCGATTTTTTATCTATATTAGCATTCTTTATCATTTATAATACCTAGATATGTTTTAAAATGCAATTAAAAGCATTTTTGGTTTTGATCATAGTAGGCTTTTTTCAAATAAATATCGATTTTATATCTATATTAGCATTCTTTATCATTTATAATACCTAGATATGTTTTAAAATGCAATTTAAAGCATTTTTGGTTTCTATCATAGTAGGCTGTTTTCAAAAAAATATCGATTTTTTATCTATATTAGCATTCTTTATCATTTATAATACCTAGATATGTTTTAAAATGCAATTTAAAGCATTTTTGGTTTCGATCATAGTAGGCTACTTTAAAAAAAATCGATTTTCAATCTATATTAGCATTCTTTATCATTTATAATACCTAGATATATTTTAAAATGTAATTTTAAGCATTTTTGGTTTCGATCATAGCAGGCTATTCTCAAAAAAATATCGATTTTAAATCTATATAAGCATTCTTTATCATTTATAATACCTAGATATGTTTTAAATGCAATTTAAAGCATTTTTGGTTTCGATCATAGTAGGCTGTTTTCAAAAAAATATCGATTTTTTATCTATATTAGCATTCTTTATCATTTATAATACCTAGATATGTTTTAAAATGCAATTTAAAGCATTTTTGGTTTCTATCATAGTAGGCTGTTTTAAAAAAAAGATATCGATTTTATATCTATATTAGCATTCTTTATCATTTACAATACCTAGATATGTTTTAAAATGTAATTTAAAGCATTTTTGAATTCGATCATAGTAGGCTATTTTCAAAAAAATATCGATTTTGTATCTATATTAGCATTCTTTATCATTTATAATACCTAGATATGTTTTAAAATGCAATTAAAAGCATTTTTGGTTTTGATCATAGTAGGCTTTTTGAAAACAAATTTCGATTTTATATCTATATTAGCATTCTTTATCATTTATAATACCTAGATATGTTTTAAAATGCAATTAAAAGCATTTTTGGTATTGATCATAGTAGGCTTTTTGAAAACAAATTTCGATTTTATATCTATATTAGCATTCTTTATCATTTATAATACCTAGATATGTTTTAAAATGCAATTTAAAGCATTTTTGGTTTCGATCATAGTAGGCTATTTTCAAAAAAATATCGATTTTTTATCTATCTTAGCATTCTTTATCATTTATAATACCAAGATAAGTTTAAAATGCAATTTAAAGCATTTTTGGTTTCTATCATAGTAGGCTGTTTTCAAAAAAATATCGATTTTAAATCTATATAAGCATTCTTTATCATTTATAATACCAAGATAAGTTTTAAAATGCAATTTAAAGCATTTTTGGTTTCTATCATAGTAGGCTGTTTTCAAAAAAAATATCGATTTTTTATCTATCTTAGCATTCTTAATCATTTATAATACCTAGATATGTTTTAAAATGCAATTTAAAGCATTTTTGGTTTTGATCATAGTAGGCATTTTTCAAAAAAAAATATCGATTTTGTATCTATATTAGCATTCTTTATCATTTATAATACCTAGATATGTTTTAAAATGCAATTTAAAGCATTTTTGGTTTCTATCATAGTAGGCTGTTTTCAAAAAAATATCGATTTTTTATCTATATTAGCATTCTTTATCATTTATAATACCTAGATATGTTTTAAAATGCAATTTAAAGCATTTTTGGTTTCTATCATAGTAGGCTGTTTTCAAAAAAATATCGATTTTTTATCTATATTAGCATTCTTTATCATTTATAATACCTAGATATGTTTTAAAATGCAATTTAAAGCATTTTTGGTTTCTATCATAGTAGGCTGTTTTCAAAAAAAATATCGATTTTTTATCTATATTAGCATTCTTTATCATTTATAATACCTAGATATGTTTTAAAATGTAATTTTAAGCATTTTTGGTTTCGATCATAGCAGGCTAATCTCAAAAAAATATCGATTTTAAATCTATATAAGCATTCTTTATCATTTATAATACCTAGATATGTTTTAAATGCAATTTAAAGCATTTTTGGTTTCGATCATAGTAGGCTGTTTTCAAAAAAATATCGATTTTTTATCTATATTAGCATTCTTTATCATTTATAATACCTAGATATGTTTTAAAATGCAATTTAAAGCATTTTTGGTTTCGATCATAGTAGGCTGTTTTCAAAAAAATATCGATTTTTTATCTATATTAGCATTCTTTATCATTTATAATACCTAGATATGTTTTAAAATGTAATTTAAAGCATTTTTGAATTCGATCATAGTAGGCTATTTTCAAAAAAATATCGATTTTGTATCTATATTAGCATTCTTTATCATTTATAATACCTAGATATGTTTTAAAATGCAATTAAAAGCATTTTTGGTTTTGATCATAGTAGGCTTTTTGAAAACAAATTTCGATTTTATATCTATATTAGCATTCTTTATCATTTATAATACCTAGATATGTTTTAAAATGCAATTAAAAGCATTTTTGGTTTTGATCATAGTAGGCTTTTTGAAAACAAATTTCGATTTTATATCTATATTAGCATTCTTTATCATTTATAATACCTAGATATGTTTTAAAATGCAATTTAAAGTATTTTTGGTTTTGATCATAGTAGGCTATTCTCAAAAAAATATCGATTTTAAATCTATATAAGCATTCTTTATCATTTATAATACCTAGATATGTTTTAAATGCAATTTAAAGCATTTTTGGTTTCGATCATAGTAGGCTGTTTTCAAAAAAATATCGATTTTATATCTATATTAGCATTCTTTATCATTTATAATAACTAGATATGTTTTAAAATGCAATTTAAAGTATTTTTGGTTTCGATCATAGTAGGCTATTTTCAAAAAAAATATCGATTTTTTATCTATATTAGCATTCTTTATCATTTATAATACCTAGATATGTTTTAAAATGCAATTAAAAGCATTTTTGGTTTTGATCATAGTAGGCTTTTTTCAAATAAATATCGATTTTATATCTATATTCGCATTCTTTATCATTTATAATACCTAGATATGTTTTAAAATGCAATTTAAAGCATTTTTGGTTTCTATCATAGTAGGCTGTTTTCAAAAAAAATATCGATTTTTTAACTATATTAGCATTCTTTATCATTTATAATACCTAGATATGTTTTAAAATGTAATTTTAAGCATTTTTGGTTTCGATCATAGCAGGCTATTCTCAAAAAAATATCGATTTTAAATCTATATAAGCATTCTTTATCATTTATAATACCTAGATATATTTTAAAATGCAATTTAAAGCATTTTTGGTTTCTATCATAGTAGGCTGTTTTCAAAAAAAGATATCGATTTTATATCTATATTAGCATTCTTTATCATTTATAATACCTAGATATGTTTTAAAATGTAATTTAAAGCATTTTTGAATTCGATCATAGTAGGCTATTTTCAAAAAAATATCGATTTTGTATCTATATTAGCATTCTTTATCATTTATAATACCTAGATATGTTTTAAAATGCAATTAAAAGCATTTTTGGTATTGATCATAGTAGGCTATTCTCAAAAAAATATCGATTTTTTATCTATCTTAGCATTTTTTATCATTTATAATACCAAGATAAGTTTAAAATGCAATTTAAAGCATTTTTGGTTTCTATCATAGTAGGCTGTTTTCAAAAAAATATCGATTTTAAATCTATATAAGCATTCTTTATCATTTATAATACCAAGATAAGTTTTAAAATGCAATTTAAAGCATTTTTGGTTTCTATCATAGTAGGCTGTTTTCAAAAAAAAATATCGATTTTTTATCTATCTTAGCATTCTTAAGCATTTATAATACCTAGATATGTTTTAAAATGCAATTTAAAGCATTTTTGGTTTTGATCATAGTAGGCATTTTTCAAAAAAAAATATCGATTTTGTATCTATATTAGCATTCTTTATCATTTATAATACCTAGATATGTTTTAAAATGCAATTTAAAGCATTTTTGGTTTCTATCATAGTAGGCTGTTTTCAAAAAAATATCGATTTTTTATCTATATTAGCATTCTTTATCATTTATAATACCTAGATATGTTTTAAAATGCAATTTAAAGCATTTTTGGTTTCTATCATAGTAGGCTGTTTTCAAAAAAATATCGATTTTTTATCTATATTAGCATTCTTTATCATTTATAATACCTAGATATGTTTAAAAATGCAATTTAAAGCATTTTTGGTTTCTATCATAGTAGGCTGTTTTCAAAAAAAATATCGATTTTTTATCTATATTAGCATTCTTTATCATTTATAATACCTAGATATGTTTTAAAATGTAATTTTAAGCATTTTTGGTTTCGATCATAGCAGGCTATTGTCAAAAAAATATCGATTTTAAATCTATATAAGCATTCTTTATCATTTATAATACCTAGATATGTTTTAAATGCAATTTAAAGCATTTTTGGTTTCGATCATAGTAGGCTGTTTTCAAAAAAATATCGATTTTTTATCTATATTAGCATTCTTTATCATTTATAATACCTAGATATGTTTTAAAATGTAATTTAAAGCATTTTTGAATTCGATCATAGTAGGCTATTTTCAAAAAAATATCGATTTTGTATCTATATTAGCATTCTTTATCATTTATAATACCTAGATATGTTTTAAAATGCAATTAAAAGCATTTTTGGTTTTGATCATAGTAGGCTTTTTGAAAACAAATTTCGATTTTATATCTATATTAGCATTCTTTATCATTTATAATACCTAGATATGTTTTAAAATGCAATTAAAAGCATTTTTGGTATTGATCATAGTAGGCTTTTTGAAAACAAATTTCGATTTTATATCTATATTAGCATTCTTTATCATTTATAATACCTAGATATGTTTTAAAATGCAATTTAAAGCATTTTTGGTTTCGATCATAGTAGGCTATTTTCAAAAAAAATATCGATTTTTTATCTATATTAGCATTCTTTATCATTTATAATACCTAGATATGTTTTAAAATGCAATTAAAAGCATTTTTGGTTTTGATCATAGTAGGCTTTTTTCAAATAAATATCGATTTTATATCTATATTAGCATTCTTTATCATTTATAATAACTAGATATCCAACGACTGCAAACAAGAACTCATTTTCGGAAATAGGTACTTCATTTTCGAACTTGATTTGAATTTAAAATTTCCGTTGAAAATATTTGTTTACATTTCTTAGTCTTTATTGAATTTATTAAATTTCATTTTTTTAAAATGGCCAGAAATTGTGTAATTACTGGTTGTAAAGGAAAGAAAACCAATAAAATACCTTTGTTTGAACTTCCAAAAAGCTCTGTGCATAAAGATAAGTGGATTGAATTTCTTAAATTGCATAATATTGAATATTGCTGTGAAAAAAAATATTTCTTGTGTATTCTTGAATTTATTTATAGACAGCTTAATTGTTTTACCTTATGTTCTGATCCTTCCTTTAACCAGAAATTCATCAATACAGTAATTGCACAAATTGAAGTCGATTTTGAACATTGTCAAGATACAATTGATAAATTATTAAAAGTTTTTGTTGAATTTAGAGTAAAATTACAATTTCAAAGTCGATTGGTACATAAAAGGAATAATTTTGCTTTAAAAAATAACTAAAATAAATATTATTTTATTAATTCCCTAACGATCATTTATTTTTTAAAAAATTTGATAGTTCGAAACAGTTCGAAATTTTTCGAATTTCAGTTTGAATTTTTCGAATCTAACTGAAGTTTTCTTTGTTTGCAGTCGTTGGGATCATAGTAGGCTATTTTTAAAACAATATCGATTTTACGTCTTTATTAGCATTCTTTATCATTTATAATACCAAGATATGTTTTAAAATGCAATTTAAAGAATTTTTGGTTTCGATTATAGTAGGCTATTTTCAAAAAAATATCGGTTTTATATCTATATTAGCATTCTTTATCATTTATAATACTTAGATATGTTTTAAAATGCAATTTAAAGCATTTTTGGTTTCGATCATAGTAGGCTATTTTCAAAAAAATATCGATTTTATATCTACATTAGCATTCTTAATTATTTATAATACCTAGATATGTTTTAAAATGCAAATTAAAGCATTTTTGGTTTCGATCATAGTAGGCTATTTTCAAAAAAATATCGGTTTTATATCTATATTAGCATTCTTTATCATTTATAATACCTAGATATGTTTTAAAATGCAAATTAAAGAATTTTTGGTTTCGATCATAGTAGGCTATTTTCAAAAAAATATCGGTTTTATATCTATATTAGCATTCTTTATCATTTATAATACCTAGATATGTTTTAAAATGCAATTTAAAGAATTTTTGGTTTCGATCATAGTAGGCTATTTTCAAAAAAACTAGATATAATAACTAGATATGTTTTAAAATGCAATTTAAAGCATTTTTGGTTTCGCTCATAGTAGGCAATTTTCAAAAAAAAAGAAGATTTTATATCTATATTAGCGTTCTTGATCATTTATAATACCTAGATATGTTTTAAAATGCAAATTAAAGCATTTTTGGTTTCGATCATAGTAGGCTATTTTCAAAAAAATATCGATTTTATATCTACATTAGCATTCTTAATTATTTATAATACCTAGATATGTTTTAAAATGCAATTTAAAGCATTTTTGGTTTCGATCATAGTAGGCTTTTTCAAAAAAATATCGGTTTTATATCTATATTAGCATTCTTTATCATTTATAATACCTAGATATGTTTTAAAATGCAATTTAAAGCATTTTTAGTTTTGATCATAGTACGCTTTTTTTAAAACAATATCGATTTTATATCTATATTAGCATTCTTTGTCATTTATAATACCTAGATATGTTTTAAAATGCAATTTAAAGCATTTTTAGTTTTGATCATAGTAGGCTATTTTTAAAACAATATCGATTTTACGTCTATATTAGCATTCTTTATCATTTATAATACCAAGATATGTTTTAAAATGCAATTTAAAGCATTTTTGGTTTCGATCATAGTAGGCTATTTTTAAAACAATATCGATTTTACGTCAATATTAGCATTTTTTATCATTTATAATACCAAGATATGTTTTAAAATGTAATTTAAAGCATTTTTGGTTTCGATCATAGTAGGCTATTTTTAAAAAAAATATCGATTTTATTTCTATATTAGCATTCTTTATCATTTATAGTAGCTAGATATGAAAGCATAATTTTCAGTCATATTTGATCATCAGGTATGAAAGGAACCGGTCAGTTCCGCAAAAAAATTTTTGGCATCAAAAGGAGATTCCTTGATGAAAAAGCAACAAAGCACAGCTCGTCCACTCCCCTTCCTACAGCAAAGACTCCCATCAAAAGTATCCTTTCACAGACATTGAAAAGTTACAAACATCTCAAACTGAATTTTGAATGAAGGAGTCAGAAAAATATTATTAAATATAAAAACTCTAAGGGCCGTTTTCACTACAGTGGGTAATCCTCGTTTTCGGATCATCCACCCCAATTTTAGGGATTATCCTGGGATAATCTTCGGATGATGGTTTTCACCAAAAAAAGATTGAGGATAATCCTGGATTATCTTCGGATCGGATTATTGAAAATGTCAATCCTGGTCCCCCCAAGATTGAAATCGGATAATCTCGGAATTTTTAGGATAATCTCAGGATAATCCTAGGATTATCCCAAAAATCGGATTAGGATTATCCACTTTAGTGAAAACGGCCCTAATATTTTTATTTTTTTTTTCATTTGCGAAACCTACGTTAAAAACCTTCAGATATTTTTAGTTTAATTTGAAAATTTGTTCAATTTGAAATTTGTTAATTTTAGAACGGAGCAAAAAATGATCAAACATTTTCAAAAATTACATACTCCTAGGTAGACTTTTAGACCTTGTGGACTATTGTATCCATAAAATTGTCTGAAACTTGGGAAAATTATTTTTCAATACTAGATCTATTTAACACAAAAAACTGCAGCTTCTAAAATGGTTACAATTTTGAGATATTATCCATAGTAAAATAGGTTCCAAAAACGTCAATGTTTTCAATTTTCAAGAGGCTATAGCACAGGGGCGTAGCCAGGGGGGGGGCATATGGGGCCCGGGCCCCTGCTACGAAAATCTGATAATTGTTTTATTAAGTATTTATAGAGAAGAACCAGTTAATGTAGAGGAAGTGATGAAAGAAATGTCAAAATCAGCACGAAAAATTAAATTTAATGTATGAATAATGAATTAAATATTTAAACTTATGAAGAATGAATATAGATTTAAGGATACAAAATAACAATTTTTTTAATTTTCGAAAATGGGCCCCTGCTATAGCATGTCATGATAAAGTCAAATATAGTCATATGGGGTATTTTTGTAAAGCTCTTGCTGAGGACTATAAGATAAAATTCAATTTAATATCCAGTTTGAAAAAAAGTCTGGTGCCGCAAGAATTTTAAGAAAATGACCATTTTTACTAGGTTTTCCAACTTTGACAGCTTCAAAACTACTGAAAATTTTAGAAATTCGAATGGCACATGTGATCAAATGGCAAACGAATTATTTTCCGAGACCCTTATGGCTCGGCTGTGAACCTGATTACCAAATTTGTAGACCCAAAAAAGACGTTTGATATAGGATTTCACACCTCGACCCACGCTACTTCAGTTGCTGGTGTAATGAGATTAGTTCCTCACATCCTGTCTTAAACAGCTCTGCAGGCAGGCTATCCAGACCAGGAGCCTTGTTGTTCTTAAGGCCACTGATAGCTGTTGCCATCTCCTCAAATGATGGTGGATCGAACTCCTTCCTGCTCTTTCCCATCATCGATTTCGTAGGGTCGCCTGTTGTGAGAGAGACACTCATCAGCTTCAGAAAGAAGTTCGTTGAAATGCTCTTTCCAGTGGTCCAGGACTCCTTCTTTGTCGCACACTAGACTACCATCCTATCTCCTACATACAGAGACTCTCGCATAAAAAGACTTCTTTGTAGCATTGATAGCCTTATAGAACTTCCTGAACTCATTCATATATAACAGAATTAAGAACTGAAAATTATTCTTCAGTATCTTTAACCATTGCAGAGATTTGCCAGTTCTAATATGACATAAAAAAGCAGATTTTCGCTCATTTTCATCTTCAAATAGCCACAGAATCGCAATAACAGCACCAAATGACCTGAAATTACCCCGAAAACGTAATTCAGAATATATCCATTTTCAAAGTGAAAGACCCTTTTTTTTCAATTTTGCCCCATAGCTAGAGATATACTCTTAAAACTTAATGCTATCATTTATTGAGTAAATCTTAAGTACTAAAACTTTTTAATTCTTAGGTATACACTCAAAAATAACGAACATATAAAAATCAAACATTTATTATTTCATCACAAAATTTCAATTTAGTTTTCTACCCCTTGTTAAAAAGTTTTTGATTAAAGAAAGTTTTATAACTTTATTGAAAATTTCTATTGATAAATCACTCTTTAACTGATCAAAAATGGATGAAGATCTTTCTTGGCGTAGTCCTTCATTTCGACAATCTGTCGTTAATAAAATGTAAGTTGTATTAATTGTTCGAAATCATAAATTATCAATTTTTTTTATAGCAATGAAGCCATTAGTTCTTCTGATCTTACTCCGAAAAAGAATACTGTTGATATGGAAAGTCATGTGTTCAGTAAAGCTAGAAGCAAAGATGAATACTTAAGTTTTGTTGCTCGTTTGATTATACACGTACGGGAAATGAGTGAGTATTTTGATTTTTCTATTTTGTTTTTCAATTGAGAAAAATATTTCAAAATATTATGCAGACAATAAAAATAAAAATATAGATGGCGGAAATACATCACAAGGACCACAACAAAATTTGCCGAACCAACAGCAAATAAACAATCCTAGCATTCAAGATCCCATCAATGCACTACAAAATCTAGCAACTCAGGGAACACGAAATAACAATTCTCAGATGATGAATCAACAGCAGCAGATAAATACTTCAGTGAATATGATTCAAAATTCTCAGCAAGGTAATGTGCAACAACCGCAAGCACAGCAATCTTTAAATAATGTGAATCAATCTCAGTTAATACGTCCACAAGGACCACAACAGCAAATTAATCAAGCAAATATGATGCAGCAAATGAATCCAATGAACCAAATGCAAATGAATCAAAATATGCCACCAAATCTTTCTGGAACTCAAGGAAAGAATAATCAGCAAATCAATCCAATGAATCAAATGATGGGAACAGTTCAAGGAAATATGATGAATCAAGGTGGACAAATAGTTGTTCAAGGTAATATGGGAAGCAATCAACAAATGAATAATATGATTAACCAAAATCAAATGATGATGATGATGAATAATCCAAATAATGCTGGCATGATGAACTCAATTCGTCCAGTTCAAAACCAAATGGTTAATCCTATGGGGATCGGTCAATCCCAAGTTGTTGGTCAGGTTTCAAATCAACAAAATCCAATGATTAATAACAATCAGCAACAGATTCAAATGAACATGCAACAAATGCGAAAACAAGAAATTGCAGGCGCTTTCCCGCCAGTCCGGAGCGTAACCCCTAATTTTCTTCGCCAATCACCTTCTCCTATGTCAGTACCATCACCGATTGGTATTACTTCAACAATGGTTCCTTCACCACAGATGTCGAATCAAGCAAGGGCTTCTATGTCTACAAATGTAATGGCTCCATCACCTAGTGCTCCAATGAATACACCGGGACAACCGATTCAAGCTGTACAAAGCCCTATGAATCCAGCCGATGATCAAATATATCGTGAAAAATACAACAGATTAACGAAATATAAGGAACCACTGAAAAAAATAATTTCTCGTGTAGGCTCAGACGGGATTAACTCTGAGAAGATTACAAAACTAAAAAAACTTTTGGAAATATTATCTAACCCACACACAAGGATACCGTTGGAAACGTTAGTCAAATGTGAGATTGTTTTAGAGAATCAATTTGGTGCTTTAAAAGATCCTCAACCTTCATCCATAAACAACCCATTGTATGATGCAATCGTCAACAGTTTACAATCACCATTGGGAAATCATATTTTGCACAGAACATTTAAGCCAAGTTTAGAAGCATGGTTTGGGCCAGATATTAAAAATTTGCCACCTGCTAAAAAGCTAAAGTTATCTGATGATCATTCTGATTTGGCATCAACAACTTCCATTTCACATATTCTTCAACGAGAAATAGCACGACTTGATTCAAAATACAAAATAAGCTTAGATCAGACAACACATTCTGTTGGATCAAAAGTTGTTGCTCTCATTTGCTGTTTAGATGATAAACAATTACCACCCGTTCCACCAATTAATATTTATATTCCCGAAGATTATCCATCTACCGCACCTCAATGCAACATTATTGATCATGAATATGATGATACTGATTTTCTTATCAGAGTTAAAAAGGCATTAAAAGCACGAATTTCAAAATTACCATCTACACATTCTTTAACACACATCTTAGAAACATGGGGACTTGCAGTTCGTCAAGCTTGTAATTCAAGCTTTATCGAGCCTACTAAAGAAACTGTAATGTTGGCAGTTTAAATTTTTATTTTTTTAATATAATACACTAATAGGGTAAACCATGTTAAAATTTGTGCGCTCACATTGAAGCAGTAGAAAATTTTAAAGATTTCCGAGAGTATAAAATTTTAACGGTTATGCACATTTTAAATTTTCTTACGTTACCTCAGTTAGATTTATGAAAATTATCTATATACACTTTTAATTTAAAATAGTGTAAAGTTAATTATATTAATTTACTATAATTAAGGATTGAGTCTGAATTAGTTGTAACATTAGGTAACAAATGAAAAGAATTTACATAGTGAGTAAAATATTAATTATTGAAACATTACATGTAGAAGCTGGAAACAAAACGAAGATTTTGATCAGCCATAATAATATTGGTCACTGGAAGGCGGTATTATTGTAAGAGTTAATCAAATTTTATAGTTAAAGCATAGATACTTTAATCTTTATAACTTTTAGGCTGTATTTAAAGATCAAAATAAGATCCAGTAAACTTTTCGATTCATAACCCAGAAAGTTTCAAACGTAAGAGTTTTGCTCATGTTTGTTACCTGCAATGTTTAATTCAATCTTTTTCATAGATATGATTTGAGATCTAAAAAGACGTAAATTAAGTAAAAAAAATCTCTATTTTATTGTTACTGGAAAACAAGAAGTAAGTTAACAACTTGATATAAGTTGATGAAATGTCTAATCATTTTGTATTATTAGTTAAAAGATTTCTTTGGTATCTTGTGAAATAAAGTGGCCTTCAAGTAATTTCGGGGCTTTATATTTGTGCAAAATCAAGAACCCAAAGTGTTTCGCTACAAAACATCATCACATCACCCAACGGGAGGCCAAGCTGGCGTCACACGAAATTAATTTGCACAAAAAAAATGACATCCAGAAAATTATCGTTTTCACAAAGTTGAACATCCAGTTAGTTATTAAGCATCAAAATGAGTAACGGCAGAGACGTCATTGAGTTTATCAGGGAACCTAATCGCAGAATCCAACAAAAGCAGTATAAGTGCAAAATTAACTTATTCTTTCGGTAGAATCCCCATATTTTCGCAGGAAGGCTAGATAAAAATATTTCGTTTATTTTATTTGATTAAGAAACATTTGCACAAATTACTGACCAAGTTTGAACAATTTTCGTTAAGCCTTGTCAGATTTACAGTCGAAAGTGTTAAAAGTAAAAAATCGGCCCTAGCTCCGTTTTCAGATGCTCATATCTCAGAACTGGAAACTTCACAAAATTTAAAAAAGTTATTTTTCTGCTTTCAGAAAATAGCACAAAAAACCCATATATAGTCCATCACTCAATTCGTTAGGTCACCGTTCTACTTGATGGACACGTATAAGTTCCTGGTGCGGACTAAATATTTGTCTGAACGTCAGATCTTTTCGGAAGCATTTTTACGAGAACTTGTATCAGGTGATTGACAGCCAGTTAGAATAATACGCAAGCTAAGTGAAGTTGAAGATATTTTTAATAACAAAAGTAACTTAGATGTTGGAAGTATCAATAATGTCGTACTTAATTATGTGAGATTTTAAGATTGGGTTACGAAAATGATGAGATGGATTGAAATTAATAATGTTGTAACACCCAATAATGTAATTTAAATTTGAGACATGGATAAAGCCATCGGAAAAACAGTATTATAATCTTAATAATTATCACTCCTTACACTCTACCAGAACCAGCTCTATAGGTGGAGGTGCCTCTATCTTTGTCCTTAATGAATTTGACACAGCAAATATTGTGTATGAGGAATGTACCAACAATAATAACTTCATAATTATCTCTCACATAATAATCAAGGATGAAATGAAATATCTTGGGATTATATTGGACAACGAATTAAAATTTAAAAGTCACTTACATGGGTTAAAAACAAAAATTAACCAGACAATCGGTGAAGTAGCAGTCATGAGGAATAAATTGATGATAAATCCTCTATTGAATTTTTACTATTCTAACTTCCAATCTCATCTGATGTACAGCACTTTCTTATTAATTCGATTGTTGACGAAAGACTTAAAACAGCTTCAAACATCACAAAACAGGATAATAAAGATGATCTATAAACTTCCGCTGCTTACAAGAACTGTGGACCTGTACACAAAAGTCGCACCAAAAATTCTTCCGATAATGGGCATCATTTTTTATGTAATTTGTATGATGATCCATAAATCTCTGCAATCAACTGATGAGGCGTTAATTAAAGTGGAGAAACTTCGATCTGAAAGAACAAAATTGCTGAAAATACAAGCATCAACTTTAACAATTAGGTCAAATGATATAGAATGTATAAGACCTTCAATATTTAATTGTCTTCCATCAGAATTGAGATCTATCAGCTCGATTCCTCTCTTTAAGCGTAGATTGAAGCAGTTTCTCCTTAGTAAGAACAGTACGTTAGTCACAGACACTCAAATCAGCACCAAAAATAAAATTTTATAGTCACATCTTCACGATAAATTTCAAACATTAATGTCAACATTAAGGTGCATACACATTTTTTTCCAACTTAACGAAACAATTTGCAACATATCGAAACCAGCATTTAAAACGAATTAAACCGTTAATTTGTATTAGAAGTAGGAAAACAGAAGTAAAGTCTAATCAGAGTGAAAGGTTAAAAATGCAAACAAGCTTGGATCAAGATTCAGTGCGTGAACTGATGAATAAGTCAGCAATAAATGCAGTAAAATTACTCACATCCAACCAGTCAATGAAACAGACGTACTATATAAAAATCTCTGATGTGCCAAGAAGATTGAAATGGTATGACATAATGATCAAATTGCAAAAGGAATATAAGCTTAATTTTATCACAAGCGTGCATAATTGTCAATCGTCAAATAACATCCGATCTATGGTGATTGGAATTAAAAATGATATCGAATTCAGAACATTCATGTCACGAGGCGAAGTAGTTATAGTAAAGGGATATCGGTTAATCGTAGAAGAGACGAGAAGGCCATTAGGAATGAATTTTGTAAGAGTGCCAGAAGAATTGAAAGGTGATGTCAAGAAATTGCCGAGAGTCATATCATTTGATGCAGGAAGCTCGTATTCTAAAGTATTTCCTGAAGAAATGATAATTGAAATATTAATAGAGATGGAAGCTGACGGTTGGATACTAAACGGACTGGAAGGGATTTGGCTTAAGTACATTCACCACGAAAGAAGGCTCGACGATAAAGTCATAATGTCAGTGGATGAAACGATTAGTTTCAATGTGATATCTCGTTTCTTAGTCGAATATGGAAGTACAGAGGTCAAGAAAAGATCATTAAGAATAATAATGACCTACAAATCCGTTTGGCAAAATGAAAGTGTTTATGAAATCAATGATGAAGAAGAGGCAGTCTATAGTTTAACAAAGGGGATTTTGGAAAGAGACATGCTGTTAAACGAGGAAAATTTCAACAACATAAGAGGAGTGTTGGAAGGATAGGATTCAAATGTATGAAAAAATGGAAATATTTGAGAATGTGAATTAAATCAACTAAATGGAATTAACAAAACTTTATTCAGTAATAAATACACGACATTCACGTAGGTCTTTGCTACAGGCAGCCAAATAATTCTCTTGATCAAGACGGAAGAATATTCCTGAACAAACTTGATCTCTTATTAAACACTTACAGTAAAATATATTTCTTCGGCGACTTTAACATTAATCTGTTCGATAGATCTGCTCCTCTTGTAAATAATTATAAGGACATAGTAAACTCAAATGGGCTGTCATTCCTAAACTCCACCTCAAATGAATATCCAACGCGCATTAACTATAGATATAATTCGAGCTCTTGCATAGATCACATATTTACTGACTTCCATTTCTACAAGAATCCGTTATCTCATGAAATGTTTCTGTTTGACAATATAGCCGACGACAAGAATATTATCTTAAGCATACAAAGGCAATCCAATGAATATGAAAATGCTAAGACAATTCAGTACAAACGCGTTAATAATCAAAAAATTCTTAATTCCAAAGTACTCGAAAACTTAGACTGTAACACATTTGAAGACTTTAATTTAGCAATTCTAGCAATTCAGAAGATTATAATAAATAACACAGCTGAAAGTAAAGCTCAACTACCATGTATTAAGCCATATATCGACATTAAAGCAAGACATCCCTATTGTATCGAGATTAAAACAAGATTTAAGTATTATAGAAATTTGGTCAACCGACTCGTAAGAAAATCTAAAAAAGATTATTACGATAGGAAATTTGCGGAAAATCTCAATGACTCAAGAAAAACTTGGCAAAATATCAACTCAGTTTTGTATAATAAATCACACATTCATGATCCACCTTGCTCACTCTTATCTGAAAATGGTATACCAGTATCTAATCCCAGTGCAATTGCTGAGCACTTTAATAATTTCTTTATCAACATTGCCAATGTAACACCTAATAATATATGTGTCCAAAATATACCACCAATTAATCACAGTCTGTCATATGAGATAAGTCATAACTTTACATGCCCATTAGCTACTGAAGATCAGATTTGCATGATAATTAACAACTTAAAATGCTCTAGTGCGATCGATATATACGGTATGTCTAATAATTTTATTAAAATGCACGGGAAAGCATTGACAAGTTCCTTAACCAAGTTGATAAATATAAACCTTCGTGATGGCACTTTTCCTGACGCACTCAAAGTTGGAGTTGTAACACCAATTTATAAAACCGGTGATAGGAAAAATAAAAATAACTATCGTCCAATAACTGTTAGCCCAATTGTAGGAAAAGTATTTGAGTACGTCATACAACGTCGCTTGCAAGATCATTTGGACAGTAATAATATTATCAATTGCAATCAATTCGGCTTCGTTAAAAATTCAAATGCTGAAGTCGCGACAGCTCATATTCTTCATGACATTTATAACGGTATTGACAATAAAAAAGCCGTATCTCTTACATGTATTGATCTCTCAAAAGCGTTCGATTCCATTAGACATGACATACTCATTAATAAATTAAAATCACTTCAATTCGATAAAACCTTCATCAAATTACTGATATCATATCTTGAAGATAGGAAGCAAGCCACTAAAATCTCAAATATAATAAGCTCGTTCAAAATCATTAAGAAAGGCACTCCACAAGGCGGTATATTATCAAACCCGTTCTTTAATTTGTACATAAACGATATCTTTAATATTGGAATTGTAGGCAAACTAGGGTTATATGCCGATGACATGTCTTTAACTAATGTAGCAGATAATCCACAAGAACTTAAGAATATGATGGATCATGACTTAGATCAAATTAGTAAATGGCTTAATCTTAATCAACTCACTCCAAATCCTGACAAAAGCAAGTACATATTGTTCCACAATAAAAAAAAGTTCGAAAACTTTACCGAAACGTCGCTTAATATTCAATTCAACGGTAGAACATTAGAACGTGTAGAAAGAGTAAATGTGTTAGGCTTATTAGTTGACGAAACGCTTTCATTTAAAGATCACATATAATCTATTAAAGATAAAATTATATCGTTTTCATATGCAGTTAAGAGAGTGAGAAAATTACTAAGCGATAAAACAGCGATAGCTCTTTATTATGCACATGTTCAGTCGCGACTTATGTATATGAATACTGTATGGTCAGCAGCAGCCCAGTACAACTTAAACTCGCTTGAAATTGCCCAAAGAAAGTCTTTAAGAATTTTATTGAATAAAAACTGGTTCTGCAGCAGATCAGAATTGTATAGCATAAGAATTCTTCCGTTCAATACACTTTGTCAAATTGGTGTTTGCATTCAAGTTTTTAAAATCGCGTCTAACATGCTTAAAAACAATGTTAATATTCAAACGGCCTATCAAAGACACAATTATCGAACGAGAAAGAGAGAAAACTTTGTCATTCCAGTCACCGATTCATAACCAAAATAAGCAGTTAAGTGCCTTGCTGGTCGAATAGGTAAGGCGCTTGGCTCAAATTTGGTATGGTAACTCGAAGGTCGTCGGTTCGAATCCAGCCATTTCCAAATTTGTTCTTTTTCAGAAGTTTAGATACTTCAACTGCTTAATGTACGAGTCAAGCCATAATTGGGCATTTTGGGCAACGTTGGATTAAGGAACGGATCAGGAACTTGAAGTGTAGCGGGAGAAATAGGAACGAGAGCTACAAGATTACCTTATAATGGAATATTGTCAGAACGGACCTGAAATGTATCACGTCACGCCCACAGAAGATTGAAACGAGAGCCTTAGTTTATTTGAAACCTAGATTTGAAGATTAGAAGCTTGATTCTACGTCACCCATAGTGATATGAAATGTATCACTAATCAATGTAAAAAGTAAAACATGTATAAATACTAATTCTTCCGGACGGTAACGTCGACAAATAAATAATAATAATAAAAAAAATAAACCCAGAAAGCTTCAGACGTAAGAGTTTTGCTCATGTTTGTTACCTGCAATGTTTAATTCAATCTCTTTTATAGATTTAATTTGAGATCTAAAAAGACGTAAATTAAGTAAAAAAAACCTCTATTTCATTGTTACTGGAAAACAAGAAGTAAGTTAACAACTTAGATATAAGTTGACGAAATGTCTAATCATTTTCTATTATTAGTTAAGAGATTTCTTTGGTATCTTGTGAAATAAAGTGGCCTTCAAGTAATTTCGGGGCTTTATATTTGTGCAAAATCAAGAACCCAAAGTGTTTCGCTTCAACATAAAAAAGAAATCAGCCCAAATAAGCCATTTAAACCAAAATTTTGTTTGCAGCTCTGTGTAAAACGGTTGTACAAACATTTCTACATCATTTTGGACATTCTCGAATCTTGGAGCAGCTTTAAATTTGAAAAATTTAAAATCCTATACGAAATTGTGTTCATATTTTTAAATATTTGGACATAACCAGTGCTGCTTGTAATCAAATCACAGTTTTAATATAAAATTTCATAATTGCTATTCTGTTTCAAAAAAAATTCAAATTATAAAAATCATTGGAAGTGCTTTAAAAATTGATTTTAAAATTTCTTGATTGTAAATGTTAAAATTTGTGCGAATTTTTTTTACAAATTTTGAAATTTGTGCGCTTTTTGTCGTAGAAGCGATGGGAATTTTTGACAACAACAAATATTATTTACGTATGATATTCATGTTTTTATAGGATTTTACGAAGAATAGCATAAATTGAACTACTGAAAGTCAAAAACTGATAACAGATGAAAAAATAAAAAACGTGGATCATTTAAAATTTTAAATAAAAATAAAAAAAATGCAAAAGACTTCAAGAATATCCATACATTCAAAAAGTATATCCTGTTTAGTGTTTAATTTCAGATCTTTAAATAAAAACATTTTGATTTCCTAATTCTCATGTTTTTATTGTTAAAACTCTATGCTGCATAAAATTTACAAAAAAATGGAGGAATTGCTGATTTAATGGATGTTCCTTTGACGGTTGTAAACTCAGCCAGCTCAAACTGAGTTAAATCTTGAATCTTGCATTATTTCTTAAGGAAAAGGTTTGAAACAAATCAGCTTTATGTTCTTAATTTCATTTAAAGTTTATTCAAAGTAGTTCCTTCAGCAAAAATATCGATTTCGGTTCCAAGAATATGTAAATAATATGTTTGTTTACATTTAAGAATTGCAATTATTTCAAAGATTGCTATTAATAAAACGCACAAATTTCAACATTTTTTCGCACAAATTTCTGCATTTGATCGAAAATGTCAAAAATCTCTTCCCATAAGCAGCATATACTTCAAAAAACATTATTAACTGAAAATTCCCACAATTATTGATCTTTTGACCCCATTAGCAAGTTATTTGAAAATCAAATCTTCATGTGCAAAAACACAAATTTCAACATGGTTTACCCTACACTAATAATAAATTTAAAACATTTTTAATTTTTTGATTCAAATATTGTATTTTTCAATTTATATAATAAAAACAATATATGTTTTTTAAATTATGGGAATAAAAGAGCGTTTCAACATTACACCATGTTGATCAACAGTTCTAAAGGCATTAAGATTCAATTCATTTATTAAATCTACAAAACCATAAAACAGCTTGTTTGTCTGCCATACATTTTATAAAAATCCTTCAGTACTTTTATGAATAAAATTGATAATATTCAAAAGTGTTTTGACAATATGTTTTTGAACGAATTTTAAAAGAATGTGGAGAACGTGATAGCGTCGTGATACTCTTTTTATCTCAGTTTTAAAATTTCACATCTTTACTTAATTGAAATATGCCACATCTCAAACTCACTTTATTGGATCTGAAATATGAAACGAAACTATTGGATATACTTTATAAAATTCACCTGAGAAAACATTAAATAAAACTGTTTTGTATAATAAAAAGTAGTCTGAGTTAAATTTTTTGTTTTAATTTTTTTTTTATTTTTTTTTACCTTTGAATGATTAACAAAATGATATTAAATCTTTATTATAAAAATCACAGATTTCTTCATCTTGAGAGTCCCATTTCCTTTCATTTTTTTTACAACAAATATTAAGAAAAGGATATTTTTTGCAGGGACATTTCATAAAACTGAGTTAAAAGTGCATATATTTGCATCATCAAAACAATAATTAATTTAAACTTTCATGTTTTTTCGATAATTTTTTTTTGCCACTCAAAGAAGCAAGAAATGCAAATCTCGTCATGAGATCATAACAACTTAGCATATACCAAAATTATATTGGTTTGTATTTGATGACAGGTCAATTGCAGGAATTATAGGTCGTGGTGTTTGCACAGCAAGTGATGGATTTAATGAGTTAGGTAAACTCACGTTTGATTTTGTTTTAGTCTTTTCTTTGTTATGACGTTTTACATGCTTTGATAAATGGTCAGATCTCATAAAACGTCGCTCGCACACGTTGCACTATTAAAAAATAAATGAAGAAGAAAACAATTAATAATTTGCTATTTATATGTCTAATAATAAACAAACTTACTGAAAATTTTTTCTCTCCAGTATGAGTACGTTTGTGACGTGACAATTCGTCTGATCTTGAAAAACGTCTTCCGCAACCCAACCATTTACAGCAAAAAGGTTTTTCACCTGTATGACTACGAGTATGAGCTTTTAAATGACTGGATTTGAAGTAGTTTTTTCCACAGTTAGGGTAACTGCATTCGAATATACGCCGACGTTCTTGAGCAGGTTGTTGAATGCATAAATTTAATGATTTTGAAGGTTGTGTTGAAGGAGTTGTAATCATTGTTGATGATACATTAGACGATGGTAGTAGTAAAATCCTAGTTGTAGTAATATTATTACTTGGTTGTGTTGTGAAGAAAATATTTTGTGATGCTACTTTTGGGACAAACATTGGAATTTGCTGATTATTGTGATCGATGTTTTGAGAAACTTTTAGTAAAAGTGCTGGCGATTTTTTTTCAGATAGAATGGGTGTAAAATCTGTTATTTTATTTTCAGTCCTTCCATGCATTGATGAATCGTAAAGATTTTTTGAGGGATTGTCCAAAGACTTTATATTCTTATCATTATTATACATGATAGAAGATGAATTACTGCTTTTTCTTCCCATTTTATATTTTACACATCGAAAAACATTTAAATTAATGTCATTGTCATCATACTTAGGGTTAATGACTTCAGTTGCAGGAGTTATGCATGTACCATCCTTGTTTGCACGCATAATAACACTTACTCTTTGTGCTGGAATCGTTTCAATTTTTCTTTGATATTCTATATTTGAATAGATGCTTAATTCTTCTGGTGGTGGTGTAAATGATGAAGGTTCGGACGTCAAACGAGAGTTTCTAGCACATAAACGTTTCTGAGGTGGTAAATCAGTTTCATTGTCCTCTTCATCAGAGGGATTTGGTGTAATTAAACCTTTTGGTATGCCTGTATTGTTGTTTAACTTCCGTTTGAGTGAATTAAATTCATCAATTTTCTGTAAATTAAATAATTAAAGATAACATTATTTATTTAAATATTTCACATTCATTTTATATATGTTTCAATGAATACATTCTATTTTTATATTCTATTGTAAATCATCAATAAATATGACGCAATGTCTAGTATTATAGATAGATTTTTAATAAGAAAAAGAAAAAAAAATAACATAAACAGTGTTCGCTGCATACAAGTATGTAATGAAATTTAAATGAAGAATGAAACATACAGTAACGACATCAACAATAGAACGAGCCCGAGAAATATACAGACTATATATTGAATGGGTGTGTTAAGTGTTTAAAATTATTTTTTGTTGTTTTGCGTTTCATTCTCTCTGTTTTTGTACCCCGTTTTAGTATAACAAGGCGACGTCATGCAAGAGTTCAAAGTCGAAAATGTACAAAAGAAACTGTTCACGTGAACAACAGCTGATAAATGCGTGCTCAACATGAATGAAACGCTGACTGCGAAAGAAACAGAAAATGTTATTGCTATCTCTCTCGCACTGTCTGTACATCTATTACAATTTTTTATAATTGTTTTCGTTTTTAAAATATTGTGCTATAAGCTTTTGAAATTATATTTAAAAAATCTTTTAACAAATTGGAATACTTATAATGAAATAATTAATAAGAAGAAAATTTTAAATTGTTTATTGATTTTACAAAAAAAAAAATCAAAATTATTGCTAATGAAACTTTTTTATCAAGAAAATTTTTCACTATTATTTATTGTTCATGATAGTATCAGATTCTTATTGAAATCGAACACTGACATTGCATATAAGCATACGTGACCACAAACACAAATTAGATTTTATACATTTTCTTAGGGAAATTTAAACTATTTTAAACTTTCTGATTCATAGATATGGTATTTTAAAAATTCCATTGTCCTCACTTGAAATTCATTTGCACAGCTTGAATTAGAGTCATTTAAATCCATCGGTGGAGTTGGAGGTAAAGACAATTCCATCTCTATACTATTTATACTTTTTGACATATTCTTTTATTTGCTTTTCTTTTATTTTTTAAAACAACTTTTGATTAAATAATTTATAATTTATAATTATTTAAATGTCTAATAATCGAAGTTATTTTTTCTCTTATTTTATTTTTTATTTATTTCCTTTAAAAATTAACAATTTTTTAGGCTCGTCTTCACAGAGCAGGAGACCGACTTAGATTGCACGAACGTTGAAAATTCAGTAAAAGCTTGTTGAGAAGAATTGATTCATTTATAAGTTGAATTTATATGTGTTTGTGAATCGTATAGGGTGTTAATAAAATCAAACTTTGACTTTATTTTTAAATAATCTGAATTATTCAATTATTAAAATATTTTCTAACTTAAATCTTATAAATTTTAAATGAAATTTTTGAAATCATGTTGCATATTTTCGTAATTTATGCTTTACATTTAACTACAAAAAACAAAAAAAATACACCCTGTAAAAACAGTTCTCACTCATACAATTGACGAACCAATCGAAAATGGGGGCTCGAGAATGTATGTACATGACCATGATTTTATTGTTTTTATTGTTACCTATCATGCATTCGAAACGTGAACACCGCGTGATACTCATGTTCTCTTCAGTTCATCGTTGAGTGCGGCAAATATTCAAGGAAAAAAATAAATATATACGTCATTTACTGGAGGTGTGATAGAAAAAAAAATATTTCGAATCTTTATGGTGAATCTTCTTTAATATTTATTGAATAGTTTCATCTAAATATAGAACTTAAAATTTTAAAAGCTCGAAATCTACAGATTCAAACACATATGAACAATATCCCTTTGAAAACTAAATAAGAGAAACGTCATAAAAAAACCAAAATATCTCAAAAATTGAAATTTAGATATTTCATATATCTTGTACATTTCAATTCAAAAAAAAGTTTTTAAATAAATTTTAGCATACGATAATTTTCAACACAATAATAAATATTTTAGTAATTGGAGAATTTTAAATCAGGAACAAATTTCTTTTTTTTTCTTAGTAATAACGTCACGAAATTTTTTGAAAAAAAGCTGGCAAAAAAGCTTTATGAATTTTATTTTTACAGTTAAAATCAGGAAATATGCTTTTGAGGAACAAATGTTTTTGGGAATTTTTAAGTTTTTAATAAAACTAATTCTATTTGAATCATACTTTTGTGCTTTTTTGTTGTTATTATTTTGCATTTTAAGTTCGATATGGTAAAAAAACATGTCACAAAATTTAAACAGTAAAAAATGGAAGTTTTTTGTGTAATTCGTTCATTAATCATCATCATCTCTTATCTTATTACTTGCTTTTTCTGCGGTTAAAAACCATTTAAAGAGAAATCATAATTTTTCAAGCAGTAAATGAAGATGAAGGGGGCGTGTTAAGGACATCACGCGAGAAAGTACACATTCATTATTCAATGATAAGGAGCATAAAATTTACATCATAATCTACAGTTTGTTCATCTCTTCCTTGTTTCTTACATCATACTTTGTCATTGTTTGCGCTGATTGATGTTGATAATGTTCTTTTTTCTCTTTATTCTCATTTCTTTTAACTCAAAAGTCAAATTTTAAATTTAAATTAAGACAAAAGTATTTTTTTTCTGAATGTTTTTAAAAAGAGATGTGAGATGTGAAAGAAAAATAATAGACAGGAGAAATTGTTTCAGTATGTTGGATGATTTACCATTACCCATTCTAATACTGAATTTGTTCATATAGTTTTTCATTTTTTCCATTTCAAACCTTTGCAAACTGATATCCGAAAACGAGAAACTTTATGAAATTTTAATTTCCTCTTTTTGATTTTTTTCTTTCATAACTCTGAGGAAAAAAACTGAAAATCCATCGAGAAGATTTAGTATAACGACTTAATTTATGGAAGCTAGGATGTTTTTGTACGAATCATCTTGCTTACTATTTAGAGTAGAAGTAAAATTTATTATCTTCACTCGCATTTGTTTCTGTTGGTGTCGGGTGATGCATGTCTTTTTATTTGCATTTTACTAAAAGCAATGTCTGTGGCAGTGAAATGAATGATTGAATTTTAGAGAAAAAAATAAAAATAACTTAAGAAACAACACAAATTATTAGTTCTCAATTTAAAATATTATATTATAAGTTTATGCTATGAATATAAATATACCTTATTTAAATTTAAGTTTTTTTAAATTTCAAACAATTATATCCTGCTTCTATCTGTTTTTAAATCAACTGAAAATAAGGTATATATATATATATATATATTAAAAGCAGCAACGTAAGACCATACGATTTTGTTATACAAAAACTTATCAGCAGTTTGCTGGAAGCACAAGCTTTCGCCTTTCACTTCAGATAAGACCAGCATGAAAAAACTGGAAAAAGTTTTCCTCATAGAATGCAGTTATCAGATGAATGAAAAATGCTTAAAATTCACAAAGTTTTTTTTTTACTGTATTGATACGAAAAATTGCAACAATATTTTTTCTTCTTTTTATCCTTTTAAAAGAAGAGTAATATGGAAAGAAAGAAAAGTGTTATCATGAGATAACATATTTTTGTGCAACTTGATATGTCATCCTGCTACATTTTCTAATTGTAGTTATACGAAAAGTTTAAAAATAGAGTTATGCAAAAATCATTCTATTTTTTTAAAAAAAACTGTGCATATATAAAATGTAGACACTGGTAGACACTTGAAAGCTTAAAAAAATCTCATTTTTATTTTAAATAATAAAAAATAAAAAAAAATTTAATACTGGTATGTGAATAATGTGAAAAAATTGAAAACCGTTTACGAAAATCTAAATAGTATCGAAGACATTCATAAAAAAGTAAGGAAAATCCATTTATTTATGCACATAAATGGTGATTTCGCTAAATGTTCAAATATCCATTAAATCTTGGAAATTGGAATTCGTTGCTATTTCAATATTTGTCGTTTTTTGCACTGCACTCTTTACGTTCATTCTTTTTCAGAAAGAATATACGATGAAAGGAAAAAATCTTGATTTATGACTACGATTAGCAGCTAATGGATTTTTTTCCATGAAATCCTCAATTTATATTGCACACTTTTTGTGGATTTTGCATCGACAATTGAAAGAATTTCCATACGCTTCCAATAATTTTACGTGGATATGAAAATCCTTCTCTAAATGCTTCACTTGTGACATAAGCACACTACGATAAGTTTTAGTTCGCAAAGCATTAATTTTATATGAAATTGAGTTTTTAAAGCTTAAATTTTTTATGATATTAAAATATATGTTGTATATTACGTATCTCATGAAAAGTCTTACTAGATTGTAAATTAAGTTTTTGTAGCTATTGAAAGTCCAGTTCATCTCATTGCTATAAGTACTAGTAAATAAAGCAAAGCACTAGAATCTTTCAACTACATATATACTGCTTTTCTATACAGTAAAAAGTAAAGCAATATAATAGTATTTTTATGTTGTTATATCCTTATCAAAACCCACAGCACCACAGCACTCTGGTTCTTATCGTAAAATCCCCACACTCGCAAATGAATGACTACTTTTCGCGGCATATCGAATTTATTTTCATAAAAAAATGTATTCATTGCAAATTAAAGTCAGGGTGCGTCCTTTTCGATTTCATTTAATTGATTTGATTCTAATTTTTTAGAGTTCAAAATTTTTTATTAAAAAAATAGTGTATCCAAATTACTTCACAAAGAGTACGAAAAATATATTACAAATATTTAAAATGTTGGTTTGTTAAATGTCATACTGTCTCTTTATGAATCGAGTATAAATATTTAATACGGATTATTATTAATATAGGTATTTTAACATACATATCGTGTTAAGGGAAAACATCTGGAATACATACGATTTCATTTTTGACTCATCAAGAACAGTGAAAAGTAGTACTAAAGTATGTAATGCAAAAGGAGAGAATGGTCGAGTCAAGATAAGCAACTGTATATAATGTTGAAATTTTCAAATACCATCAACTCCGTCCTCTGAATTCGAATTTCCCCCATTGCTTACTCTCTTTTGATATAAGAATTGTGTTATATGACATTCACAAAATACATAAAATTATTTTTTATTATAAAAGTCAACACATTGAATGCTGTAAACGGGCTAACACAAAGAGAGAATGGAAGCAAAAGATCGTTGTGTATGATATCAGGAAAGCAGTAAGAATGATGGAGATTTCAATATACATTTACATAAAAATCCTTTTCATTCTTGAGTATCAGGACAGTGAGTAATATTTTTCAAGCATACGAGATGTACTTTGTATGGTATGACTATGAAAAGGGAAAACTTGGGTGATAAAGAATAATGTGCGAGTTGTCGTCATTTTGAATCTTATGGCAATGGCTGCTCTTTTAAGATAAGAAAATCATCAGATTAAAAAATTTTCCTCTTGTGTATCATAGCCATTCAGGCAGTTAACCACAATCATTTCTGCAAATAGCCGCAATAAAAAGCTTCTATAGCTATGATCATTCTTTTTTTGATTAAACATACAATATTTAATGTGAAGCTACACAAAAAATGACAGAACGTTTCTTATCACTCTGTATTCACTCGTAGAAGTATTTAAAACTCTTTTGTGAATCCTGAATAATCTAAATGTGAAATGCTGTATAAGATATAATAAATATATATGTAAGAGAAATAGTAAAAATTGCTAAATCCAGACGAATGAGGAGATGATTATGACGACGACGAGCGATACTATTGTGCTTGGTAGCGAGAGAGATAAGAAAATATAGCAAATAAAACTTTTGCAATATAAAAGTATGGCGTGGTGAGTAAGATGAGATTAGAATTCATCTTCAAGCTCTAAATAAATCAAAATTTATCTTGAATTTTCATTTGTTATAAAATTTTCTTTTTTTTTATTTCAATTCAACTTTCCTTTCTTTCTTCCATATCATCTTTTATCTCCTTCACAAGATCTTAATATATGTAATTATATATTCATTTTCTCACATTCAGTTTGGTTTTCCTTTTTTCTGTCTCTCTTTTTTTCAGACACATACACACATTAAAATGTTCTCATCTTTCCCCTTCTTATTTTCATATTTTCGTTTTTAAAAATTCTTTATACTCAGTAAAGATGAGAGAACTGACTGCTTCCTTATCTTATTGATAACACATTTCATTGTTTTCACATTCGATTGTAGTCTTTGGTGAATATCAAATATTTTAAGAAGTAACAAGAACATTTCTTTTTTTATTTATTCTTAATATAAGGGTGGTCTGGTTGTGAACTGAGAATCATTGGATGTGGGAAAAACTTTGAATCGAGTGTTTTAAATTTCCATTTAGAGTGTAATATCTCTCGCGTTCTATGCGACTTAACAAATATCTCATAATAATAATCGTAGAAATTTTTCTGTCTCTCCCACACTTCTCGTATCTAGCAGAGTTATGCTATAAGAGAATAAGAGTAAAAGCATAATGTGTTTCTAGTGATTACATTAATGTTGCTCTTTTATTCACGTCTAACATGTTTATTATCATTTACTGTAGGAATGGTGGAACACAGACGTGCTGTTATGGGACTTATTATTATCTTAAATATGTTGGAATACTTGTTGTTTAAATTTTCACTCATTCCTTTCCTCCTTCAATTTCATTATCAGTTTCATGCATTCCCTACTGTTAATAATCACAGTTGAGTAACTTTTAATAAAAATTCATACATTAAATTTATTTTTGTAAATTCTCATATCTTAAACTCATTTCTCATTAATTTTTTTTTTTATATCTGAGTAAGTTATAAAGATCCTATTTATGGTAATCTGTTTTGTATGAGCATACACTTTATGAGTAAATAATGGTAAATAATAACAAAATTTTATAGAAAATGGAATGTTTAAAGAATCCAAGTTCATATATATTTGAAATGCGAAAAAATAATTATATTAACCAAAAGTATCAAGTTTTGCTTCCCGATTTAATTAAATGTCGCGGAAGTTTTATTTTAAAGGCAATAATGGTTTAAAATATGAAAAGCTTTATGAACAGTTAAAATGACTCGACAAACATTTTAATTTAAAATTCAAAGCATATTTTGCATTAAACAAGAAATTCAATTTCCTCAGGAAATGCAATGAAGAATGAAATATTAGAATTTTGTATAAAACATGAATATTTTTAAAAGGGGTGTCTTTCTTTATGGTCAAAAATGGAAGAAATTTATTTTAATGTCATTTGAATTTATGCTCCGTTATATTTGTAAACATAAATCTTTTAACTTTTTTCTGTTTTCATTATAATGCTTCAGCAAGAAAGCTTTCCGTTCCAACAAGTATTATAAAGTATATACATGCTATGAAAAATTTCCGCCGCAAAAATTAAAGCTTTGTCGAAAGTGTATCGAAAATAAAATAATTAATTATACGAATTGAATTCAATACATATGTGTCATAGCATAAACTTCGAATTTTCTTGTGTTTATAAAAATATATACACGTATGTCTCCTGTGGATAAGTTGAGTGGATAAATTTGAAAACTAAAAATGAAAACTTATTGCAAACTGTTGACAGATGAATGGTAGCATTGCGTTTGCTTTTGAGATAATAACGTTCTATTGAAAGAATAAATTGAAAACCATCAAGTGGTGCTGTTGTGCGGTCGGCAGTGAAAATGTCATTTCATTTGTGTACTATCTGGTTTGCGCAATCACCATTTAGTAGAATTATTGGAAATATTCTAAAGACCAAAGAATCAGGTATAAAAATGAAAAAAAAAAACTCTATAATAGTAAATTTTTACTTAGATTGATGAATAATTTAATTTTTCTAAAATTTCTTTTAATTAAGATAGACATCAAATGTTAGCATCTCTAAATGTTCAATGCTTTTTTAATTCATAAATCCACAATTTATTAAACCTTAGTAAATAAAACTCTTTATATTTTAAAAACGATAAAAATTCAACAAATGTAGCAGCATGTATGTGAATGCATACACTATATCCCCGGCCTCAATTGATTGGTAATGATATTATTCAAATTTTTTTCGATTTCTTGTTCACTCATTTATTTTCGAGATTTCCAAATGTGATAGTTATTCCTTTAGAATGAATTTTTCTTGCATCGAAATCAGCACAATCTCCACCAATATACACCGTTTGTACACAGGTTTAAACTTTAATTAAATATACTAAGTATTTTGAAAAAGAGGAGCGATGACTTTGAATAATAATTCCACAGATTCGTGTTTTCAGTTGAAATCATCTATCTGGTACTTATTACATTGAGAAGTTGTTTAACAAAAATAAGGAAAACGTCGAGAAAGATTAGTTGGAAAAGTTTAAGTCTCTATCAAAACCATAAATCAATTTCTTAGAATTTCAGACACAACCTGTATAATCTGTTCACGTTTGGTATAGAACCAATCAAAACAATACAAGAAAGAAGTTTCATTGCAAAAACCTGTATGTTAATAAAGAAATCAACTTTAAATTGAGTAAATAGTGCAAAATGGTAAATGACAATGCATGAACGTGTTACATGACAATCAATTAATTCTTGTACTTGTAAACGTAGTTTTGACTTCCACGCCAATACACCAGCTTGTGTAAACACTTAGATTCCTCAAATAAAAATCTTTGCAGACTTGAAATGCATATTTTCGTTCTTATAAAAACTGGATTTAAAATAACTTCTTAAAATAAGAATGAATTTTCAAGTTTTCATTTTTGTTTGATATTTTTTTCTTGTCCATATTTTCACATCAAATTGAAAGGATGATTGACTTTTGACAGCAGATAAATATTTTGTCATAATAAATTTTCTTCTGTGTTTGCATTAATAAAAGATAAAATGAAGGAAATATCACGTCAATCATAAGAAAAGTGAGCATTTGATGATTTGATGGTACAATTCAATTATTCTAAAGATGTCCCTTGCCATTTTTTACATTCCATCATTTCTTGTGATTGAGGATGATATTAAATTTTTCAACCCACATTTATTTCTATCATCAAAAAAATTTGAGTCTTTTATGGCATCTTTTTGCATCTTTTGTGCGTCAATAAAAAGCGAACGAAATGTCCTTTATCAGTGAAATTCAAACCCAACCTTTCAAATAACATAAAATTCGATATTGATGAAACCAGTCCATTACCAAGTAATCAAAAAATAATATATTGATGTAATTTTGAAAGCAATATTCAAAAATCATTAATGATATTTATAATATTTTAGAAACGTTTTTGATATTTTAATACGTTTAGTTTAACTCTCTGCAACCGAATGGTTAGATTTTTTTTTTCACAAAAACAAGTATATTTTTAAAGCTTCATAGCACCAAGAAAACTTAAATTTCAGAGCACGTCTGGCTACAATTAATCAAAGAAAATCTGAATCATTGGATGAAATTTCGAAATATTCTGGTAATATATAATCAAAATATAATGAATTGAGTATTATAAAGGATTGCGAAGAAAGTCCATCATTTTTAAAATCCATTTCCGTTTAATTATTATATATTCCTGAAGTTGTCGGAAAGTAACTTTATCTCGGAAATTAAAAGTAACATCTTTTATGACAGTAAACCCTTTTCTGAAGCTGTAGAATGATGATGGGAAATTCCACAGCACACAACTTCATTTTTTTTTTGATTGATATATTCTATGATTGATTATTAATCTACCTAATGGAAAAAATTTAGTTTTAGATTAATTTTCTTCGTGTGCTGGAAAAACAAAAACGATAAGATAAATGGCAAAATGTTAAATTTATACCGAAAAATTATAAATGATATGCTTTTTCACAAGTGAATGTTTGTTATGCAGCATCTTTGCTTAATTTTGTATATTCTACTCTAAGAAAAATGAAAAAAACGAGGGGATGATAAATATCTTGCAGCGGAAGTTTCCTTGCATTGATGAATTGCTTATAAAAATTGGAAATAAATAAAGTATGAATCTGATCGTTTTTCATTTTCATGCTTGCCTTTACATTGAAAAGAAAAATTTATGAAAATTATCACATTCTTAGGCAAAAAATGATTTATTGGGGAGTTTACATTTTTCACGGTAAACATTTTTTACTGTTAAAACTCATCCTGCTTATTGAAGAATGATGAAGGAAGTCTTTGATAATTTTTCATTTCATCTACTGTGTTAAAGATTAACTATAGGAAATTGAATTTTTTTCTGAGTTTGAAGTGAGAAAAATATTTTATCAAAATAAATTATTGAGGAGCACGATTATGAATTTAAATATTATAAATAAAAGGCTAAAATGATTAATTTCAAACGTTAAAGAAGGGAAAAAACACATTTTCGCTCGTACAAGTTTAAGAATGTACTACACTTCCATGATTATCTCTCTGTTACATTTAAAAAAGTGTTTAAAAGTCAACCAGCATAGAATATAAAATTACGTTTTTGAGGAACAGGAAACAAAAAAAAACTGAACGATGATAACACTTTTTTAAATTAAATGCTGGTATGTCTACCTGCAGAAATGATGACACTAAAAATGTTACAAATTATCGCTGCGAAAAAAACTATGTTGATGTCATTTCAGAAAAAGAAAAAATGTTTTAGATAAAATGATGAAGAGCATTTTTAGTTTACAGAAACTATGATGATTTGAAGTTTCTATAAACACACTAGTAACTTAAAATTCGAATAAACTAAGGAAATTTCGAAAGAGAAATACATATACAGAGACTAGATTCTCTCTCTCTGAGAAAAATATCTCTTATATTCTATTAAGAGAGAATAAATTACTTCAATATCTGAATGATTAAAATTGATGTTTGTTTTCACTTTATAAAAAAAAACGTGGTAAATAGTTCAATTTAATAAGTATTATTGTTAATTTAAAATTCATTGACATTAGAAAATTCGTTTCTTATATATCCTTATGTATTATTGAAAATGAATGTTCCCTCAGTATTGTTGCTATATTTCTCTGTATACATTCAACAAAAGCATTCTTTTAGTGCGATAAGAATTTTTGCGCTATCAGTATCTGGTACACCCTCACTCACTTCCTCCATCCAGAAATTATACAACAACACTATAATATGAATATATTGTTTGTATGTATGAAGCAAGGGAGAATTGTGGGTAGACTGACAGTATAGATAGTGCTGAATAATGAATTTTGTTTTTGTTATCTTGATTCAGCGCCATCGTTGCAACTGCCTTGTCTATGAAATATCAATACGTACATACAGTCAACATTTCCATCGCCACTTGATTGATTGTCGAATATTTGTATTAAAAGATTTCCATTTATTGATAATATTGACGATGATTTCGATGTATGTATCAATGAAAATTCTGTTATCTCTTCACATAATTTTTGTTATTGATGCCACTATTCCATTCGATTGTTTGAAATAAAAAATTTCTTAAATAATTTTATTTTTATTTTTTTTTTGAAATTCATCTGTTCTTCTAAATTTAGCGATAAAACAAAAAAAAAAACATTTCTAAAAGTCAAACCTTATAAAGTTAAAAGATTCTTCATCTAGAAATTTATCTATCTATCTATTCATCCATACCATATGATTTAATTCATTTATTTATGAAATATTTTTACTATCAGCATATACCCAAATTTATATTATACCAAAGTATCTGTTGTATATTTCTTTTATCTAAATTACCACTAGAGAGCTCTACTTTTAATGGAAATGACCCTGGATATGTATTGCAAGATAACATCGATCTAGAAATTGTGCTTGTGTGTGCTTTATACAACTCCACAAGAATTTTCGTTTCGTTTCATTTCGTTGTTATTGTTGTTGGTGTTTTTTTTCCTTATCAAGAGTTTCGATCTCTCGTCGCTTATACAATTTCTGCTTGCCGCTCTTATCTCGATATTTTTATCGAAAAAACGAGAAATAAATGAGAATTTTTCATTTTGAGATTGAAATGAATTGATAAAATGCGATTCTGAGTATTTTTGTGTGGCTTATCTTTACGAAAAAATCAATTTTAGTATAAATTTAGTATTCTTGCTGAGTGTAAGGCGTAGATCAAATTCAAATGAATTTTTTTAACAAAATTAAATAAAGTAAATAGACTTTGGAAAAACAGGATTTTTAAATTCGCTTTGGCAATAAAACAAAATAAAAAGGTATGAAAATCTTTGAAAGCAAAATAAAAAGGACACTAAGTGACTTTAAAATTTTAATATTGGTTCAATAAAAAATTAAAATACATATTTAGTTTAAAGATTTTGACTAAAGTACCTGAATCATTTAAAATTGTTCAATTTTAATTATCAATTTATCAATTTAAATTTTTCAAAAAAAAAACAGCAACTGTTCACTCTTCACCAAAGGTTTTGAATGCCTCTGAATACAGTTTAGGTACTTGTGGTTTCTGAGCAAAGTGGAATCTAGTGTATCGAGCCATATACATATTGGCGAATCTACCAGTGCGAGGTTTACACCTCTTGGACGTAAGTGGTTATAAAACATTAGTTCATGAATTAAAAAAAAATTATTTATTGTATTAAGTTTTATATATGAACGGAAAAGCGTTTTAAAGTTTGGATATGAAAATTACAACCTTACTTTCTTTGTATTCATTCTCTTAATTCTTAATCTCATGTGCTGGTGTGTGAGATAAGATTTCTTCAAAAAATTTATTCGAATTCTTTCTGGCGTTAAGTAAGAAAAATGTTCCTTATCAGTTCCATTAAGAGAGAGCGGGGGAATGAGATGAACGATTTTCTTTTGAGTCCAACAACCCATCAAGACTGATTTTGTATCTTAATCGAAATGCCGGCTTTTAAGTTTTTTTTAAATTGAAATAAAAAAGAGAAAAATAAGAGAAACGAAATCATATTCGTCTCCATTTGGATTCATCATAATTGAAAATCGATATAAATAAATTTATGGATTTTTAATTATTAAGATTTTTATCCAGAACACTCACATTTTCTGTTTCAAATTCAAAACAAATATGTTATTGTAAGTAACTAGCATAAATAGCTAAGAAAAGTGTAATAAATTTGTTTTTTATTTTTGGAAATCAATAAATTATAATTTTACTGATCATTTTATGTTCTGGTTCATTTACTTAATTCCACGCTGTCATTCAATGCTCCTTATTCCAGAGTTCATAACAATAATCACAACTTATTCACGTGCAACAGTGCCATAATGAAATTTGTTGATGATAAAGAATATTTTTTTTTATTTGATTAACTTGATGTTGCTATTTTGTTTATTTAAAATAGATTATATATTGTTTCGTACCAAAAATTTAAACCATTGAATTCTAATGATGAGTTTAAACATTGACGAAATTCTAGTCGACGTAGTAAGTGAGAATAAGTGAATGAAAAAAAAGGAGACAGCAAATGTTAACAGACAATTTTATCTTTTCTAAGGATCTTTTATCGCAACATTTTCTACATGGCTGGAGTTAATGGAATTATTTACTGAATATATTTTTCCATTACATGTATATGATTATCATTTTATTTTAAATTCAAGATCAAACTTTTTCCTTACTATTCTAAAGATAATAATTTTTTGTATAAAAATTCTGTCAAAGTGATAAAAATTCAATGCTTATTTAAAATTTAAGAAGAATGCCTTTGTTTTGAAGAAAAACGAAAGATTATATTTTAATAATGTTAAATCAAACAAAACAGGTATGTGTTCACTTTAACAAGAAAGCATAAAACAATTGAAAGGAACAAACAGTTATACTAATTGCATAATATTTATTCGCATGCACTTTGTAGCCTTTCTGAATTGCAACAGAAAATTTGTTGATACAAAGAAATCACTGATTTCAATTTTAAGATATGTATATTATATATTCTTTCAAAATAAGAAAATATTTCCATTGAATTGTTACTCATTCTTTAAGGTAAAATCGGAACAAAAAAGAATCGAAATTTTATTTCGGAGGATTTTGTACATATCTCCTTTTTTAAAACGAGAAAAAAGAGAAGGTCATAATATTTTTTATTCATACATCGCGTTAATCATTGCTTTACAATCTACTTAAGTATGCTTTTTGCCTTTATTACCAACCTCCGACTTCTTCCATCCATTAATGTTTTATCTTTTCTTTTTCCATCCATTTCGTTAGAGCTAAGAAACCGGAGAGATAAATTTTTAATTAAGATAACTAAAATGTGATAAGTGCATTAATGTCTGCTATTAACGATATATCATTTTCAAGCGAACTTTGTTGTGTATGATTCTTCCTTGTCTTTTTGTGTGCGTATATGTCTAAGAGTCTTAAAATATTAAAGTCTCTCAATACTTTCAAGAATTTAAATTAGATTTTTTACTGCTGATAGAAACACTTGATTTCTGATTGTGCTTAAATTTAATAGCTTCTCTCAGTTTCCAGGTATGATAACTGTTCATGCTTTCAAAATGTTTATGATTTTACCAATTTACTTATTTTGTCTATTATCTATTAAGTAATTGTAACGCAGTGATGATTTGAGTCCTTTAACAGTATTTGATACTTTTTCATACTGTCAAATTACTTGATTTTTTTATATTTTGTTACATCGTGTTTTGATATTCTCTCCTTAGTATTATTATTGTTTGTATCCTGAGTTCTTATCAGTTCGTACCACATTGACGAATATAAATTACACTTGACATTATCTATCTTTGACTCATCCATTTTATGTATTTTTTGTATCATCATCCATGAAAGAGGATTTTACTAACAGTTCTTATTCTAATCTTGTTTTTTTTTTTTTTTTTTTGTTATAAATGTTTCTTCCTTTGCTTTTTTTTCTTGTTCTTGTAACGGCAGAGTTATTAAAATAACGATATTTTTGTCTCCACATAAGAGCATTATTCCATGAAATAAATACTTCATATTTAAGATTGTACTAATTCTACAAGTAACAATTAAAATTCAAAAAAAAAATTAGCATCTATATAGCACTTTTTCTTGGATAGGACAAAAATTTTTAGTATAAGACAAAATTTAAAATAATAAACGCTTCCTGATTCATGAATGTTTGTATTTGACTGAGCATATTTTAAAATTGAGGGACATACAAGTTATTGTAGAAATTTTAATAGTTCAACGATAAATTTTGCACGACTTTTTTCGAACATCTAAAACGTGATGTCTCTTTTTGATTGTAAGCGAAACAACAAAATATTGCGATAAAAATTATAACATTAATGTGTATTGAGGTTTTTTTTAAAGAGTTAATTAACACAGTTTCAGTCTTATCGATAATTCGAACATTTTTTGATTCTACTTCCCAGACAGACAAAATCACTTAATGAAAGTTCCTTATTAACTTTTATTTTTCATTCTTACATTCGATTTAAACCTGTCGTGGTTATTACAAAATATATTCAGTTTTGTTCCGCCTTAAACCAATGAATTAAACGAAGGATAATAATTACTATCGGTCCAATATGCTCAACTGGCATGGCAAGAAGATCGCAAATTTGATATTTATAACGGAATTCCCTAGAGAAGCTTTAAAAATGTCATTATTTTATATTGATTATTAATAACAAATTAATAGCAAGTTGTCAAGCATTTTTTTAAAACAAATTTAGATAATTTGTGAATTATTTCCTATATGATTTTTTTGTGATGAAAATAATTCTTATTTGCTGGGAAGGTTAAAAATTATACTAATACAAAAAAATACCAAGAACAGTTTTTTTTGCCTCACATGTCGACAAGACTTGTTTCGTGACAAAATATTACTCATGGTAAAGTTGTACGAGTAAACATTTTGTAAAATGTTAAAGAAAAAAAATTAGTCACAAACTTCTTGTATTGTTCTTTTCCATTATCAATATAAATTAACTGCTGACTGCTTATCTACTGAATAAAAAAATTTAAAATGACAAAGAAAAACTTTAATTCCATTTTCACTATCGAGCAATTTAAATAGTTTTACTTTTTGTTCTTTACACAAAGCACTTATAAACTAAGACAATGGACTTCCAGAAAAATGTTTTTTGATTACTTATGTCAATTTATGTGACATGGTATAAATTTTTGTTAATTTATATATTTTTATAAATTGATCAATGAATTTTTTTAAAATGTAATTAGAAAACTATCAATTAAATGGTTAGAAAGAAAAATTAAGATGAAAAAGGTTTACATCTTCTTTCTGTGTATCTCATTTCAAACACGTGTTTTTTGTTGAGAACATTTCTCATTGCCTTTAATTTATTTCTCATTCTCTCTCACATTATTCTCGTTATTTCGAAGTTTCGAAAATGTGGTGCAGAGAAAATTCTCAGTCGGTTGTTTTTTAGTTGCGTGGAAATTGTTGAATGGAGTAGTCTTATAGCAAGAATATTACAAAAGACGTACTAATATAAAATTAAAAATATTTCGTTCATGAATAAAAGGTGCTCAATATAAATTAAAAAAATGAATGCATAAAATAATAAACAAATAGAAGTTGAAAAGTGTTACAATTTCAAAAAGCAGAAATTTATGCTCAAGTGCATAATATGTCAAAAAAATAAAATTAGTGATTGAATAATGTGAAATTAAAATTTGTAAAAAATATAATTACTATACAAATTTGTATTAAACAATATTTAGACATAAAGTGATATTATTTGATGGTTCAGCAAAAACTGATCAAAATTGAATGAACCCAGTAAAGCGGAATATTTTAAACTTCAATTACATTATGTCTAGAAGAAAGCAGTCTAATCCGAAACCTCTTTTAAAAAGTATGTATAGATAACAATTAAATATGATTTAAATGTTTTTTTTTAATATAATTATTAACTTATTCGATTAGAAAAGCAAGAAAATATATTAAACTAAGTATTTGACAATTCATTTTAAAAAATTACTACACGAAACGACAATTCTTATCGCTTTTAGTGATGCCATCGAATTGATAGCACCAACAAAATACGGACACATTAATTTAATTTTCGTTGCTATCATAGCGTAGAAAAGTGTTTTCTTAAAACTTAAATTTCTTATCAATAAATATATTTATACAAAAAAAAAATTAGAAAATTTGAAGTGTTTGAAAGCTTTACTTTTAATAAAATTATGATATTAAAAAAAAAACATTTTATATCAATAATCCAGAATATGTTTCAAAAAAATCCTAAATGTTCTTCATTCTTTTTTAAGCTTTTATACAACTTAAATTTTAAATCATAATGTTTATGAGAAGTTCGATTAAGATTAGAAGATAAATGATAGAAGAAGCATTAATGTATATACTCAAAACATTTATTTATAACAAAATAGAAATTTGGAATCCTTTTTCTGTTCATCCAAATCGAGTTTCTGGGATCATAAAGATAAGCATATACATGTAATGGAAAAATATATTCAGTAAATAATTCCATTAACTCCAGCCATGTAGAAAATGTTGCGATAAAAGATCCTTAGAAAAGATAAAATTGTCTGTTAACATTTGCTGTCTCCTTTTTTTCATTCACTTATTCTCACTTACTACGTCGACTAGAATTTCGTCAATGTTTAAACTCATCATTAGAATTCAATGGTTTAAATTTTTGGTATGAAACAATATATAATCTATTTTAAATAAACAAAATAGCAACATCAAGTTAATCAAATAAAAAAAAATATTCTTTATCATCAACAAATTTCATTATGACACTGTTGCACGTGAATAAGTTGTGATTATTGTTATGAACTCTGGAATAAGGAGCATTGAATGACAGCGTGGAATTAAGTAAATGAACCAGAACATAAAATGATCAGTAAAATGATAATTTATTGATTTCCAAAAATAAAAAACAAATTTATTTCACCTTTCTTAGCTATTTATGCTAGTTACTTACAATAACATATTTGTTTTGAATTTGAAACTGAAAATGTGAGTGTTCTGGATAAAAATCTTAATAATTAAAAATCCATAAATTTATTTATATCGATTTTTAATTATGATGAATCCAAATAGAGACGAATATGATTTCGTTTCTCTTATTTTTCTCTTTTTTATTTCAATTTAAAAAAAACTTAAAAGCCGGCATTTCGATTAAGATACAAAATCAGTCTTGATGGGTTGTTGGACTCAAAATAAAATCGTTCATCTCATTCCCCCGCTCTCTCTTAATGGAACTGATAAGGAACATTTTTCTTACTTAACGCCAGAAAGAATTCAAATGAATTTTTCAGAAGAATCTTATCTCGCACACCAGCACATGAGATTAAGAATTAAGCAAATGGAAGAAGGGAAAATCAAATGATGATGCACAAAGAGAAGGTTTTTTATAACTTACTTGTTCACTCATTTGATGGTTTAAGAGTTTCGTCATACATAAAGTTTATTGGAAAGAGATGAAAAAAGGAAAAAAACATAAGATAGAATAAAAATTTAATCCAAAAATATATACTTACGTTCAATACAAAGCAGGCAGCAGAATGTGAATTCAATATCTCTAAATCGGTAATGGAAATAGAGACAGTAAGACTGGCAGAGCTCAAAAGAGATAACAAAAAAGGCGCGTATTAAGTGACTAACAATATTGACCACATGATAACGTAAAAAAGCTTATATGCCGATTCAATGTCGACCCTGTTGAGAGAGTTTTTCATTTTAACATTTTTTAGTATTAAACTGTGAATAACCAATAAATAAACTTATCTACATTCTGTTCTCAGTGCGATATTTCTGGCTGGAATCCATTACAATAAATGAATTTACGATAAATTTATTATTTATTTACTTATTCGTTTTTATTTTGTCGATTGGTTGCTCAATAGCTTGCAAACAAACAAGAAGAGAGAAGCTAAAAACCAGACATCATTGAATTTTTCATTATATCACAACAAGATATTATTAATGAATGGTTTTAGATTGATATGAATATTATACTTTAAAATCTCAATTAAAGATTGAATAAACCAATAATAATGCTTCAAAATATGGCAACATAGCTATTTGTGAATTATCTTGCTGACTCATTTTCAAATTCTTTAACCTTACATCGTAGTATACCTAAATTGAAGTATCTGTACTAAGCTAAACAAGAAACTTTTACAAAAGAATGGGGAATCAACATTTTCATATCTTGTCAGTTGAATCAAGTCATCTCTCCATCTATAATATAAAATTTATTCCAAGCCGATCTCACTTGATAGATAAGCCACACAAAAATACTCAGAATCGCATTTTATCAATTCATTTCAATCTCAAAATGAAAAATTCTCATTTATTTCTCGTTTTTTCGATAAAAATATCGAGATAAGAGCGGCAAGCAGAAATTGTATAAGCGACGAGAGATCGAAACTCTTGATAAGGAAAAAAAACACCAACAACAATAACAACGAAATGAAACGAAACGAAAATTCTTGTGGAGTTGTATAAAGCACACACAAGCACAATTTCTAGATCGATGTTATCTTGCAATACATATCCAGGGTCATTTCCATTAAAAGTAGAGCTCTCTAGTGGTAATTTAGATAAAAGAAATATACAACAGACACTTTGGTATAATATAAATTTGGGTATATGCTGATAGTAAAAATATTTCATAAATAAATGAATTAAATCATATGGTATGGATGAATAGATAGATAGATAAATTCCTAGATGAAGAATCTTTTAACTTTATAAGGTTTGACTTTTAGAAATGTTTTTTTTTTGTTTTATCGCTAAATTTAGAAGAACAGATGAATTTCAAAAAAAAAATAAAAATAAAATTATTTAAGAAATTTTTTATTTCAAACAATCGAATGGAATAGTGGCATCAATAACAAAAATTATGTGAAGAGATAACAGAATTTTCATTGATACATACATCGAAATCATCGTCAATATTATCAATAAATGGAAATCTTTTAATACAAATATTCGACAATCAATCAAGTGGCGATGGAAATGTTGACTGTATGTACGTATTGATATTTCATAGACAAGGCAGTTGCAACGATGGCGCTGAATCAAGATAACAAAAACAAAATTCATTATTCAGCACTATCTATACTGTCAGTCTACCCACAATTCTCCCTTGCTTCATACATACAAACAATATATTCATATTATAGTGTTGTTGTATAATTTCTGGATGGAGGAAGTGAGTGAGGGTGTACCAGATACTGATAGCGCAAAAATTCTTATCGCACTAAAAGAATGCTTTTGTTGAATGTATACAGAGAAATATAGCAACAATACTGAGGGAACATACATTTTGCTTTCGGAATTATAAATGGGAATGTCTGATAAGCAAGCAATGCATGATAACAGAGTTGCAAAGGAAGGAAAGACAAACAGTTTACAAGAGAACAAACTGCAGATATAATTTTTTTAAAAATTATTCGAAATATTTAAAAAATATTTAAAAATCTAGCAAATTAAAAACGCATTTCTTAATTTTTATTTTACCTCTTTGATTTCTTATCTTTCATATTTTAGCGCTTTTTTTGAAAACTTTTTTTTATAAAAGGGAGCTTGTATAATGCATTTTGTTGGGCTGCTCGGCATGGCAAGGTTCTTTTCTTCATTTTATTCTGCTATTAGGTATTTAGAAGCTTAAAACATATAATTTGAAATGTTTAAAACCGTTTATTTATGAATTCTTAATTAACAAAGTATTTTTTAAATACTCTGTTTTTTTCGTTATAAGCTAGTAGCTTAGTAGATTAAAAAAGTGATTTTTTTGCCTCACTAGTAGCTTAGTAACGAGGAGTAGCTTATAACGAAAAAACAGGATAAGAATTTACTAGCGTTTATGCTTATCACATACTGATCGCTGTGACTAAAATGCGCTGAAGTGCCTCGTGCAATAACACGAGGACTTTTGAAATTTTTATTAAATAAAACCTTCAATTAATTCATAATTCTGCAGATTACCGCATAGGTAAACTAGAAGTAAGTTAAAATGAAATGATATTTGTCCACTTTAATAAATGCCTCGTTTATGAGGACTGCCTTTTCAAATATATAAGCTATATTTTCTTTGCTTATGAAATGAAGACCATAATATGATTTCACACTTTCATGGATCAAAATATAATCGCTTTTATCGCGATAAAAAGAGTATTTTTATTGGTTTCATGTTGTAGTCCTTATTCAATATTATGGGTGTTTCAAGTATTAACAATTTTTATATTTTAACTTATCTTTTCTCACTTCATTCTCCATTTGCGCTTATATTTTCTGATTCTCACAATTCGATGTTTTTCGTGCACTTTGCACAACTAGACTGAAATTTATTGCATCAAATATGAGATTTCACACCAGCGTTTCTTTCTTTTCCTTATTTCGTTTTGTATTAGCCTGCAGAAATACACAAACGGCAAATTGCATTTTGTTTTTCACGCGAAGTAGGCACTTTCCTTAGCCGGCTTTATTTTTTACTGTGAATACATATATACGAATCGAGAAATTTATGCGATTGAAAAAATTGATACATGCTATTTTGATGTCTTTCATTATTGGCAACTTCTATAAATTATGGTGAAACAAGAGCAGCATTAAGATGAACAAGCAAAGATAAAATGGTGCACATTCTTTTGAACAAAAATTGAACTTTGACTTGAACAATTTGCTCTCAAATATATTTCACTAGTTTCTTCACTTATACTTTATTAAATCTTAATGGCATATCATATCATAAACTTGTAACTTTTCTTCCATATATTATTATGGATTTAATGTATCAATGTAAAAACTTGACAGAAATTGAAATAAACATTAATAAATAGAAACAAAGTTTCATATTTAACAAGACCTTCCGCTATCTTTGACTACCATTTAAAGTTAATAATCACTATTAAATACGATGATAATTTAAAACTCTTTGAATTTAAAACGCCAAATATATTTTTATATTATTAATTTAGGGATCCTTTCTTTATTTTTTGAATATTCGTGCTTTTTATAAGATTTCACAAACTTTGCTTAGTGAAACAAATTGTTTTAAACGAGGCCTGATATTGAAAAAAATGAGGTTTGACTATTTAGTGTATCGAGTGTTAAAAAATTTGGGAATAAATGCTTTCGATTAAATCGATTCAAATATAAAATAAAAAAAAATAAAATTAACCTTCAAAAAAGGTTTAATTTTGGTCAGTAAATTAAAATGTTATCTTTATACAGTGATTATTAGATTTTAATGAATATTAGTAATAGAGTTTAATTGTGTAATTTAGAGTAATTTTCAAAATTTACTTGTTTTTTGAATATTCCCAAGATGAACACAAAGTTATGATTCCTGTACACAACAATAATTTTATGTGCCCGAAAAAATCGATTCAGAGTTTACAGAAAGTTTCTCATTCTGCAGCATACTTGAAAGCATTTGAAAATGGTTATCAGATGGAAAAGTTGCATTGTTCGTCTGAAAACAATACTGAAAATCAGAATAAATATTTCATTCTTATCATCATCAACTTAAAAGAGTATATGTTTTTTTCTCCTTTTCATTCCTCTCATTTGTTTCTTTTCGATATTTCGAAAACGGAAAGGCTATCACATATTTCGATCAGGAGTTTCGCTTCAAAACTTATTATTTTTTATTTTATTCTAGAGAAACTCAAAATCCTTTCAAGAAGTACTTTTTTGATTTAAACAACATTTTTATAGATTAGCCGTATGCATTTTTTTAATATCACATCAATCTAATCATTTTAAAATTAACATATTTTGAAGTCAAGTTTAAAAAGAATTTATATAATAAAATAGATACCACTTTTCAATAATTTTTGGGGCATGATAGAGACTTTATTGATGAGAAAGTACCAAATTATCTCTCTAAAGCTTATTCATTTACTTTTATTAATCAAAACCCCTAACAAGGGTGTAAGCTATCAGTTCGAATATTTAAAATTGAGATTCATAAAAAACGAATGCATCTTAACATTACCCGTAATAAAACTGGTTTTAAAATTATATGAAATGCAAAAGTGCAAAAGTAGGCGGTTCTTAAAAATTTATATCCATTGTAAATAAGAAAAAATTCTTTTTCTCACATGATTTACGCCAATCAGCGACGCTTTATAATGATAGATATCAGTGATTAAATGTGCTGCATTGATGCGTACTTAATACTTTACAAATATTTTTTTCATAAACCATTAAAGAAGCCGCTAGCAAGTACAAATACAATTCATTGCTCTACATACATCAACAATAACTTACGTATGAATTCACAAGAATAAAAAAAAATTCAAGAAAGTTAAAATAATGATTTTTGACTTCCCGTACGGATATCACATGAATACTGAAATTTGGTATAAATTGAACTGACTTAAAAGCAAAACGTAATGTTTATCCTTTTCTCATTTTGATAAATCCAAAAATGTTGTTTTTCAATATAAATGAATATAATAGAAAATAAATGCAAACTTATAGTAAAAGAAAGGATGATAAGAGAAAAAGAGAAGAAAAAAATACATAAAATCTGAAATGTGATTGAGTAATATTTGCGTTGCATATATTGAAGAATCTCTGGACGATGCTGCTTCTATTTCTTTTCAGGGTAATGTGGAAATGTAAAAAAATCCTTCAGAGTAGAAAATCGAAACATTTCTTATCTATTCACTACATTGCACAAAATGCAAAACGAGAAATGAGAAAAATTCTTTCTCTACTTGAAACTCTTTCTCAATTTTAATACGGCATCTCTTATTGTTATCTGTGCAAAATTCTGTGCTTGCTATTCACATTAAATTTATTCCTTTTTCACTCTATAAAATTGTTCTTCGTACTAGTATTTCTGACAGTGCTTATCTCATTTATTCACTATTTCTATTGCCATCATCAACATATACATTTGTGCAATGAAGCTAACACATTGAATTTATCTTTGCAAAATATGTATATGTAAATATATATTTATGTATAAAAGTAAAAAGGCAAAAAACAATTGACGATATATATTTGAATATACATACGAAATTGGATATATATTGAAGCGATTTGGTATATGGCATGTCCAATCTCTTTTATTGTTTTAAGTGCATCACTTAATAAGCTCATTGTTCAACGAAATCATTTGTATATAAATTTCTATCTTGATTTCAATCATCTCTTTTTCCTATACTTCAAAATCATGTTTGAATGACAAAGGATTGCACATCTATTCACTTTTCTCGTTCTATCGTTTTACCACTTGACTATTTTTTTTGCCAATGGAAAGTTTTAATCTATCATCAATGGTGAATTGCTCACTCTATTATATGCCTATGTATATATATAGAAGTTGATGATATTATGCGGTTTATTGAAAAGACTCTCGTTTACCATCAAAAGGCAGAAAAATAGCAAAAGTTGGGAGTTTTTGAATTCATAATTCAAAAAATTTTAATTTTTTTTCCTGATCACATGATTTAAATAATAGCATTCCAATGCATTATTCAATTCAGAAAAAAAGTTGACAAATTTTTGATAAAAAAATCTAAAATTATAACACGTTTTTCAATAATTTCATCTTAAGGTAGGATTTTTAACATATTTTATATACACATAAAGACTTCTGTGTTTTTTTTTTGCTTTCAATAGCTGCCATATTGTACGTAAACTGAATCTTTTTTTGAAGCTTTTCTAATTATTTATTATAGCTTGATTAACTTTTTCATAACAAACGAGTGCATATAGAAATAATTTATTAAATACTGAACTTAAAATAAATTAACTTAAATTTTGAAATTTTAACGGAGTTGAATTTTATTTCTGAGAATTTTCATTAACCAAATTTTTTTTACAAAATGCACACAAATATATATATGACAACGTTTGTTATTTTATCAGTAACCATCAGCAATGATTAGTAGTGTTAAATTAAGATAATAAAATTCAAAATAAGTTGGTAAGAACCAAAAATAAACCCTCCCTAACAGGCAAGTGAGTATACTCATGGTACAGTAACATACTCAAGAGTATGTTCAGAATATACTTTTGAGTATGTTACGGTACCATGAGTATACTCGTTTGTCTGTTAGAGCCTTGGATAATTTCCACATCAATTACGTAAATCATCGAATTTTTCCATAATTGAATGTTTTAAGAGTTTGAAGATGAGCATAAACTCATCTTACTCACCACACTTTACTTTTGCAGAAGTTTTATTTGCTATATTTTCTTATCTGTCTCGCTACCAAGCACAATAATTTATCGCTCGTCGTCGTCAAAATCATCTCCTCATTCGTCTGGATTTTAGCAACTTTTACTGTTATCCTTACATACATGTATTATATCTTTCTTTTATAGAACATATTAATAATTTTCAACACTGACAAAAGAGTTTTGAATACTTCTACGAGTGAGAAATGAAGATAAGGATATTCTTGTTATTTTTCATTGTGTTATATCAGAAGAAAATATTTTGCTATGGCTATTTAGAAATATGAAACATTTAATTGTCTGTATAAAATTTATGTTCATAATATTATGAAAAATATATTTTTTATCAGATGTTTCGTTATCTAAAGAAAACATTCATGTCATAAGATCCAAATAAACAGCAAATTTTTTATTACTCCATATCATCCTGTTCTTTTGTTTCTATGTTATATTAATATTTTGAGTCTGTGTTTTATTAATGAACTTTGGTAGAAAAAATTAATGAGAAAGAATCCACCAGACTGTTTTTTTCAACGTCAAATACTTTCCTCCCATCCATATGCTGCACCTGTAAAATATTCATTTAATTTGTCACCCAATTTGCAACTGTACTGAGAACCAACATAAAAAAAAATAAGAAAGTCTTGTAATGTGTTTTATTGATGCAGTCTTATCCTTTAAATTTAAAGGAGAGTTTCTCATCATTTTTTTGGAACGCTTAAAGCTAGATTCATGTTTGAACTCAATAAACTCTAAATTTGGCTCAACATTACGTGAAATATTGAATTTTTTAATTTTTTTTTTTTTTCAAACTATAATTGACAATGCTTGAGTTTTGAGCAATTCCACAGATTGATATTTTTTTAAAAAAAATTGTGTTTGCGACAGTTTTTCTTATAAGTAAGCAATCAAGACGTTTCAACAACTTTACATACATACATATGTAAAACTTCGAATTCTATCTTCTGTATTTTCTTTTTTTATTTCTATATCTTTAATTAAGAAAATATTCAAATTTTCGCGAGTTAGTGCAATACTTTTTTTTTAACATTCTAGACATCAAGACAACCCTTGATTGCTGTTATTCTGTTCATCCTTACTTCTTTTATGATTTTGTATTATTATTATCTCAAAACTCACTTATTAAGTGGAAATGTGTAAATTTATAAAACACCAAATGAAATAGTGCAACGCTTCTAAGCTTTTATTTTCCTAATCTATGCTATAGCTATGTGAAAATAATTTTTTAAAAAGCCAAATTTAATTTTCTTAAAAACTTTTTCTTACTAAATACCAATCACTTTAATTTAAAAATAAGAATATCCTCCAAAACAAATGTAAACTTTTTTCAAAATGTTTGTGCTTTTAAATTTAAAGAAAAAGAACAGTATGTTATTCATTTATGTTTGCTGTTATTGTAAATGTGTTTAATTTTGAACGCGATGTAATAATCACAATAGAGATGATGATGATGATGACATGTTCAAGAATACACTATATAATTCAAAAATTGTAGATTAAAATCTACTTAGATTGAAGCTCTTAAGTGCCGTAATTTTGCGTGGTATGCCAGAAATTTCCATTATGTCCGTCGCTCATAATTCAATTCTTGAATCACCTGAAAGACCATTTCAGTATGATTTTTACGTCTTTTTTCTTATCAAACGTCATCATCAATTTTTCTCGCCTCTTCGCTCACCACGTTCATTAAGCATTCGTTTTTGTTTTAAGTATTTTTATTACATTTCTTTAATCTTGATTATAATTCTTTTCTCTCCTATATTGTTCTTTTCTGTTTTTAAATTGTTTTAACAATATTCGAATTCAATATTATTACTTACCTTTACTTCCACACTTCCATTTTCATTTTTTCCATTCCTAAGAATATTATCATTAAAAATACTTTTAAAAATCTTTGCATTTTCGTTTTTTTTTGTCTTAAGGTCATCACAAACGTACATTGTGGAATTGATAATATTGTGCCATTTCCCTTCTCTCCAATATTCAAACGTTTTCTGACGAATTTCTTCTGTTTCGTGTCTTATTCATTTATTTAAGTCTCTTATCAGGACACGAGCGGGAGAATCATTTTACGTCGATAGTAATTTTTTTAAGTTTGAACTATGATCGTGCATTTCAAACTCATTATAAGTGTGGATTTTTCGATAGTGTTCATATGCCAAGCTACTTTCTTCTTGGAATACATTTTTTAAATTATTTATAAATACCTTAAAAAATTGTGTCCGCTATCAAAATAATGATGCTTTAAATAAAAATTACGGCTAATTTTTTGTCAAGAAAAAAAATATTTTTTTGAATAATGTATATGCAGGAAATGATATGATGTCGCTAAAAGCAAGTATTTATTGCATACTTTTGAAATAAATAACATGTAAAATATTTAAACTTTTGTGTAATAAAGCAGTCGTTTCTTTCCGCTACCCGATGCTTTAAAAAACATTTCCCTTCATAAATGTCTTCATTTAAATTCCAAATGAATCCATTCTTAAATGCCAACACTAGCTTATTGGAATGAAAAACCATGTCGTTTTTTTCTGTATTTTTAAACTGTAATTAAAAGTAGTTATTTTTTTTCTATGTACTTCCTTTAGGAGACGATGATGAAGAATTTCCCAATGAAGGAAGCACAGCACACCAGACAAAAAATAATGAAATGGACGAAATGGAAGAACAGATTTCAGAAAAAGAGGTTTTAAGGACTAGTTTATCAGAAAATAATGAGGATCCAGAATGTTTAGAGGAAAATAAAACAAGTAAATCGCCTCTACAAATTGTTCCTGCCCTTAGATTAAATGTAGCACTTGCCTCAGACCCTGCAACTAATCCTGATGCAAAAGAATTTTTAAAAATACATATAAAATCTGAGATAAATCAGTCAGGCGATGATGAAGATGCCGAAGATGAATATATGAATCCCAATAAGGATCTTGATACAATTAGTGAGACTGTTGGTTTACAAATTCATTCACAGCGAAGTGATGGATCACAAAAATCAAAAGAAAATATCAATAATATAAACCAAATGTTAGTGAAGAATCTAGAAATATTACCGCGTCAAAATGTTTATATGTGTGCACCATGTAGCATTCGCTTTTCATCACTGTCAACATTAGAAGCTCATTCTAAGTTCTATTGTGCTCACCGGAAGGATGCCGATGAGAATCCAAACAAATCATCAAACATATCCTGTGAGACCAATGGATCTGAGCCCCCAACAAAAGCTATCAAAACAGGAAAACAGTATGCTTGTACTCAATGTTCGTATAGTGCTGATAAAAAGGTATCATTAAATCGTCATATGAGAATGCATCAAACATCACCTACTCCAAGCTCAACAGCTACTTCAAATGGTGATGATACTACATCTAGTCAAATAATTGTTCCTGCTTCAATAATTGGACCTTCTCTACCAATCAATGATCGTTATTGTACTGACTGTGACATTAGGTTTTCAAGTACGAAAACATTTAAGGCGCACAAACAATTCTACTGCAGTAGTCGGAACTTAGAAAAAGTAAAGGTAGGAAAGTTTGATAATTATAACAACTCATCAAAAATTGTTCAAGGTGTACTGAAAAGGCATAAAAAAATTTAAAAGTCTGAAAAAAAAGTTTCACACACAACTGCTAGAAACTATGACATAATAGTTCAAGTATGAACGTTTTATTTTATGTATTTCCACAACTGCTAGAAACTATACAATAAAAAATAAAAGCATTAAAGCTTTATTAAAATTCAATAGAACGTATTAAAAGGAATGATAAAATAAACCCAAAAATTGAAGCTGCTGTAGCTTGTCAAGGAAGGCTTGACAAAATTCGACGATACTATTACGAAATTATAGTAAAAGAAATTTAAAGAATTTGGCTTTAAATTTTCAGAGTATATTTGATAAATTTTTATATCCTAGTCAATATCGTTCACAAAATTTCGCATAAGTACACCTTGATCTTATCGTACAACTTAACAACTAAAAACGTGGGCGGATTATAAGAGAAGAAATATGTTTATGTGAAATCCTAGTTGATGATCCCTCAATCAGAATAGTGCAAACATAATACTCTATGATAAACTTAACTTAAGTCACACTGTACCAAAGGGTCTTTGAAAACAGTCTCTTAAAAATCCTTTGTGTCATTCGAGTTAATTTATGATAAAGAAATCCTTAGTAGTATTAATTATTACCTTTATTTTTGTTTTTAAGGACAATCAATTTTATTGTAATTCGCGTCATCAAGGGTAAGATATACTGTTAATAATTTTGTTAAAAAATTATTTTAAGATGCATTCTTTTATTTCTAATTAGCCAAGCTTCATCTATTCTCTCACCAGTAATCGTTCCAAACGCACCAGCTACTTCTATTTCAAAGTCTGAATCTCAAACTCCACCAGAAGCATCAAAAACTCCTCCAACTTCAACATCACCATTTTTGGCATTGCCAACAAATCCTATAATTATAATTCCGTATTCACTAATAAGAAACTCAAGCATCATTCCAGGACCTTTGTAAGTAAATTAAGAATTCATTTTTTTTTTTAATTTAAGATTTTCAAAATACTTTTTGTAACAGATCTTCTGTAGCACAAGTAACAAATCCCGACTCAACTTGCTTTATATTTCAAAACGGCACATTACAACCAATTGCATATTCAATTGCACCTACTGTTGTTGCAAGCTCCTCAAACACTCAGCAAACATCCCCAAGATCGGTATCACAAGTAGCTATCAATGAAGTAAAGATTTCCAAACCAAGTAGCGCTGGAAATATTGCAAACGAAGCTTTAAAATTATTAAACAAACGTGATGGAATTGTAAAGTAGGATAGAAATTTCTTTATCATTTAATATTTAAATTTTTTCACGTTAATTTTTTTTTTATTTTATAAATTAGTCGTGAATCAACAACACCTTTAGATTTGTCAGTACGACGTTCGTCTCCAAATTCACGTGAGCGAAGCTTGTCTATATCTTCAGCTATATCATCGGAGCAATTTCGGATGGAATTTGATTCGATGATGGAAGGAAAGGAGAATTTGTCTGTTAGTGGTGATTCAATTACTCCTGAACAGATTGTTTGTGCACCATCACTTCCTGGAAGCCCATCATTAACACCGTCTAGAAGATCAAACAGTCCACGTGGCAGCAGTGTGTCAATGTCACCAAATTCTTCTACGCCACATTCTGTCTTAATGCGACCATTATTTCCAACAGACATAGCTATACGCTTATCTGATCCAGCACTAAATGTCATTCCACCATTGGTTAAACAAAGTATGGAATTAGCGTTAAGATTATCTAGTACGAGTGAGGCTACTAATGCGCAGCAAATATCTCCATCACACCCAATATCATCTACACGAACAACACCTACACAAATTCCTGCTCAAATTTTTGTCAAAACCGGAATTTCTAAATGTAAAGAGTGCAATATAGTATTTTGTAAGTACGAGAACTATGTCGCGCACAAACAATTTTATTGCGCTAGCAACATGGATAAAGGAAAGGTAGGAATAACTCAACAATAATAACAGCTCATCAATAATTAAATAAGTTGCACTAAAATGGCACAACATACTATAAAAGTCTGAAAAAAAGATTTTAAATACAACAAATATTGTGTATTAAAGCTTTATTATATTTCTACGGCTTCTAGAAACTATATTTTTTTCTTTTTTTCATACAAATTTTATAACAAAGTAGAAAAGGGGGGGGGGGGGGGGTAAAAATTTAGTAAATGTTGTTGTGTTAATTAATGAAAATTTAGTTTAATTTTCTCCTTTTTTTTGTTTTTAAGGATTCATTGCCTGAAAGTGACAAAAAAAATTATTGCTCGTTCAAAAACTTGGAAAAAAACGAAGGAAGTAATGCAGAGCAATCAAGTTTATCCATATCACCTCCAACAACTATATCAAATAATCCTCAAACGTATCAGCAATTGATCTGTTTGGCATGCGGTATTAAATTTGCATCACTTGATAATCTCACTACTCACCAGGTATAAATAACTCAATAATTATAACAAATCATCAATAATTCTATAAGATGAACATAATTGGCACAAAATATTATAAAAGTCTGAAAAAAAAATTAGGAGTATTTTTTTATCATATTCCCTTAAATATTAGAAATTATTTTTAAAAAAAATTAAAGCATTAAAGCTTTATTAAAATTCATTGGTACGTAATAACAATATTTAAAGGTTAACATTTATAAAGAAGACTGATTACCAGGTTGAAAATATTTCATTTGGTGAGCTCATAAGCTAAAGTGTGAAATAAAAATTCTATCACACGCAACACATGACAATTTTCTGGGAAAATCTTCAGTTTTATGAATCTGTAGATGATCAATGCACTGTGGACACATTTTCAGATCAATATTTTTGTCCTTTTCTTCTAGCAATGCAAATAAGATCCGTATGATTTTTCCATTTGTTTCTTCACTGACCGCTTGGAGACTAGCTTCTTGCAGGTTGCACACTCATTCTTGGTCAGCATCTAATCTGTTGTGCTGTTCCTTACTTTTAACGCCAAAAGCTTCATAACTGAGTGTCAACTTAATTTCGAATCAATTTTCGGAAATGTGAAATCATTATATTCTTCCTTTGCATAAATGATAGCAAATGACTCATCAAGAAAAACAGTCGAGCTAAAATTGACATACTTTTTCTTCTTCTGGGTAGGCGTTAAATAATTTGTTGAACAACAGCATGTAGACATGACATCGTTTCTTTAGTGGAGCGGGTAAACAATGACCTCCTGGCACATCACTATCAATTTGATGACTGTCAATCTGTTGCACTTGAGATGAAGATGCTCCATTTGTGCAGCCTCTCGATTGCTGTAAAATGTCATCAAGTCTCAGCAGCAATTTGTCATGATCTTTGAATTTCAAAATTTGTTTAAAAAAACACATCTGAAATCAACTAAATGATGTACATAAAGTGAAGGAGAGGAAGAATATTTTTGCGCATTGTACAATTTTCTCTTAATTTAAGCATTCAAATGAATTTGAAGAAAATAGGGATCCGCATATTATCACATAAAACTTTACAATGTTAAAAACCGTACAAATTTCAACATTCTACACTTCTCTAAGTCTTCAAATGTTACTGTTGCTTCAGACCATAATATTTTATATTTAATTGACTATGACATCTGTATATGGGTAAATCCACAAATAATACCTTTGACATGAAAAGTTTATAATAAATTTTTTGCTTTAAATATTCAATTATAGTACTGAATGGATACAATTTCATTAATTCTTCACTCCTGAAGTGTTTTAAATAAAGTTGACTCAGAAACGCTATTTTTGGCAATTATCTCTTTTATATACCATTTATATAGAACAAAGTGGATGTTAACTTAAAGCTGTGGAAAGAGGAAATCAATTCTATACCTTTTGAAATTAAAATTGACTCCGAAACACTTTCAAACTTGAATTATTCTTTAATCAAAAAAGGTACAAAGCTGATTGTTTCGATCAGCTTATTCGATTCTTTATCATATATAATACCTAGATATGTTTTAAAACCCAAATTTAAGCATTTTTTGTTTCGGTTCGGATTTCAAGAAGAGAAAAAAAAACGTTTGTGGATTTGCCCATATCAACAAGTGACTACCAGTGAATACATAGGAAATTTCGATTATTATTATAAATTTTATTGTCTTGATATTTTTTATGTAACATTTTAATAATGCCAATTTTTCTCACCATTTATCTTTTTATAACATAAAGTTGATAGAAAATCGTCTTAAATTCCTAAGTGTTGGTTGCGTGAATCAGTCTTATTTAATGATTTTCCTCAAATACTCATACTTAATTAATTTTTCCTTTACTATACGATAACTCATTTAATGACTGAAATAATTATAAACTGTGCCAAATTGACATTGCTTATCATGTTTCAGAAATACTATTGCTCAAAAGCAAATGATCTCCAAGCTCAGCCTAGTTCAATAGCCACTATTCCATCATTACAAAAAGAGAAATGTGCTAAATGTAAAGTCATTCATGATCCATCTCAAAGTTGTGCACAGGGTTCTCATTATAAATGTCCAATCTGTGAAGTTGTTAGTCCTAATTCATCTGAGGCGAGGCGACACATGGAAAGTCATGGCGGTGTTAAAGCATTTCGCTGCACTATTTGTAGATATAAAGGAAATACTTTAAGGTGAGATAGAAAATAAAATTATTAAAAGAAATCAAAGATCCTATTTTTTAAAAAAAAATTTTATTTCATTTTTGAATTGTTTAGAGGAATGCGAACACATATAAGAATGCACATTGACAAAAAATCAGGAGATGTTAATGAAGAGAACTATATATCTTGCATATTGGATGATGATAGTACCGAAATTCCTCCATCCATAGTTAACAAAGTTCCATCAACGCAAGAAAATAGTAAAAAGAATTGTCTGAAATCCCAGACAAAATCAATTCCAATTAACTGTGAAAAACAGGAAACAAAAATGAATACTGCAATATGTTCAAAGTAAACTTATGCTCTTACATATCATGAAAGTATGATTAATAAGTTTGTATCATTTACAGTATGATTAAAAAGGAATTTAATGAAGATGATGTAAGAAGTGTTGACAATTCTAGAGATATTGAGGATGAAATATCAAATGATACAATCAAAATTGAGAGTGAAAATGAGACAATACCAAAATTGTTAACTGACTCAAAATCATCAGAAAAACCAGCGTCTGAAGAATTACGTCAATTACCAAATATCGGAAATGAATTAGCCCATTTGGAAGATACATCATCTCCACTCATCATAGAGTCACCAAATGATTCAAAGTATTGTAGTAATTGTGATATATCTTTCACGTATTCTAATACATTCATCGTACACAAACAATTCTATTGCAAAGGAAAGAATGGTTCTACCAGTAAAGGAACATCATCAAATGGATCGAACGCTAACGTATCTATAGCAGCAGAAACATCAGTTTGAAAATAAAAAGAATTGACTTTTGAAAAAATACTTAATATTTACACAAAATATATGCAGTAATGCATTCTAAGACTAAATGCAGTATACGATATTTACATTAAAATCATGTAATTTCAAATTAGATATTCTCATGTTAATCGATATAATTTAAAGAGAGAGAAAAAAATCATTTTAAGTGTTCTATTAATAAATAAAAATAGATAACAGTACTCGCTTATCTTTCGATGCAAGTAATGAAGGAAATAGTATTCAATATGCTAACCGTACTTAATGTTATTGAGTTTAACAAAATCAAGCTGAAATTATGTGTAAATGCTTTTGAAAATTTCTAAACGAGAAAAAAAAATAAGAGGAATATACTTTAAGCTTATCTGAATCACCTTATTCTCCAATAATATCCTTTGTTTTTATATTTAAGAAAAAAAAGCTTAAAGTTTTATTGGAATTTTCAACAAAAAAAAGGGCATCTTGTTCTGAATGGATTAATTATTTATTTATTAACTGCAAAAATCCATAACTAGCAAGGTAAATACGTTTAAAAAAACTCTTTGGATCAAAATTGCGGGCATCACAAAATTTCAAAAGAGTGTCATGAAATGATGAGTTTTTGAGTTTTAAATGAAGCTTTGTGGTTTTAACAACTTTGGGATCTTGGGTTTGTTTTTGACGAATAAAATGTTTTTTTTTTTTAAATGGCTTGATTTTATTGCTAAAAACATAAAGTGTGAATGCTACTAAAGTTATTGTGATTGTTGATTAGATATTTTATTTTGGAGCCTTTAATTATCATCAGTAAGCCAAAGTCCCCTTATTTTAAATAATTAATAAAAAATGGAATTTTTGGGCAAAAACAAGATCCAGAAGCAACAAGAATTCTGTGTTCAAAAAATAATTAAAAGTAAAAATTATTTGTAGACTATGAGAAATAGAATTATACCAAAAATGCTCGAATCATAAAACGGATAATTTAAATAAATACAAGCAAATAATTTTATAATTCGATTTTCATTCTAATTCAATCGAATATTATTTGAGTTAATTACACACGGTAATAATTTTATTTAAATTTGGGCTGTTTCTTTAGAAAATGTATCGTCATATCTAGAATGAACTTTTTTGTTACATTTTTTAAAATTATCTAAATAATTCACAAATTTAAAAAAAAAAACTTGATAAAATGTATTGAATATGTTTCTTATATTACCGATAATAAAGACAATAAGAAAAAAATATTAAAAATTTAAATTTGAAGCTTTTTCTTCTCTTAATCTTCTTCGCTTGACTCTTCAGAGTCACTCTTTAAGTCCTTAATCATTCTTTTTCGATATTTTGCATAACTTGTACCACTAACATGATCAGCATTTACATAATCATAATCGTCGTAATCATTATCTTCAGCATTTATTGAGAACACGAAACCGTCATTACTAGTTTCATTAAATTCATCAGCATCGCTACTAGACAAATCATTATCAATTTCAAAATTTTGCATCGCTTTCCTCATTGCTCTTTCATCCACACTAGAATCAGAGATATCTTCTTCATCGGGATAATCATTTCGCCAATTATTCTCATCATTTGAATCCTCATCATAATCGTCGTGTAAATCGTCATCAAGGTCATTAGTTAATCGCGGACATGAATATAAATAATCATTGTATTCTAAAATGCTATTAAACTGTTGGATTTTTTTTTTTTGTATTAATTTAATTATGGAAAGTTTACCTTAAATCGTTAATATCTATGACATCTGCCTGTAATATTGAAGAAAAGTCATCCTGTGCAACATAAATGTCATAAACATATGATTTTGAAGATTTTTCATTCAAACCAGCTGCCGTTATGTTTTCATTATTAAAATCATATTCTCTTTCAACGTCGAGTATTATTTGCTCTCCATTTGATGCTTGGTAAGCAGACTTTTCAGAACTTCTCATAAAATTGACAACCTTAAATCGCTTTTCCTTTATTTTTTCCAAATTTTCAGATACTCGATTACTTAGTCCTGAATTTTGCAGATTACTCTTGCTTTGTACAATGTTTTCGGCTTCTTTTTTTGATATTTTAAGCATATGATCCGGAATAACATTTTCCTTGAATTTTAAAGTGATTTAATATGGCTTTAAAACCGTTAATAATCGAACTTACTTCTTGCACAGTTCCGACAAATGAAAATTGTGAATAGACATCCTTAAAACAAATGATGATAAAATGCTTAATTTCACTTAATTTAAAAAAATAAAAATAATGTTTTTATATTATGAAATTTACCTTCTCACTTAATTTCTGTTTTTTACAGTTTAATACGATTTTCGGATCAACTTCTTGACTTTCGTCAAACTTTCGCTTAACTCTAATTATTGTTGGTGCCATCAGTTCCTGATTAAAGTCTCTTAAATAGCCTTATTGAAATAATTGTGGTCAATATTGTTACTGTTGCTGATTGTTGCTCACTTTTAACATTTTTTTTTTGGAAACTTTTTATTATGACTTTGTCTGCCTTTCATAACTTCAATATTTGCCACCATGATTCAAATCGAAAAAATGTTCAAAATTGTCATATTAATTATACTTCATCTGTTGAATGCCAAATTAAAGATCTTAACTTTAGTCATACCCTATGAAAATATCTCGTCCCAATTTGATGTCTAACTCCAGAAATCTTTAATTTATTATCACCACAAACTTGTTAAAAATTCATATATGAAAAAAACTTTGATTTTCTCTGCTTTAAGTTGTTATTTCGATATCGTGCCAAATTAACAGAAAACTGCTTATTAAGTCTTAAAAATGCAATTGAAATCTGAGTAATTTTACAAAACTTAAAGTATTCATAAGTTAAAAAGACTTCCAAAGACCTCATTGAAACCTTTATAAATCATTCGAACAAGCTTAAATATATCTATTATTTATTTGCGTTCAAAGTTTAAATAAATTTTGATACAAAATTTGGGCATGAACAATATTTTTTGATAAACTTTTGCTAAAAAATCATGTTTATCCTTTATATTACGGATTGAGATTTGGAGCAATTAATGAAAACATTATGTAGAAGATGTTAAAAGCATCAAATCAAAAGAAATTATCAACTAGTTTATCGGGTAGAAACCCAATGCGGATATATTCACACCGTACCATCAAAAGTCTTATTGATAAACCAAGATTTGCTTAGCATAAGTTTAAAGGTATGAAGCTAGCGTGTCAGCTGAGCTTTGCTCAGCATAAGTTTGAAGGTGTAAAGCTAGCGAGTCACTTTAAAAGTTTTTAAAAAAAATTTTCATCCAAAGTTGAATTTTATAAAAATCACAGTCAACTTTTGTTTTGAAAAATTCATAAGAAAGGAAAGTTATTTGCTTTTTCTGAAGCAACGGCTGTTCCTACCTTGCCCAAAAACAATACAGCTCTTCTATAGAGCAGCACGGATCAAATGTAAAAAACTAGAAGTTTCTACGATGTCTCGTTATTGAGATTTCTTGCTAATTAACTTGCTTGCTTGCTTGTTTGCATACAGAATTAATCTTACCAATTTGAAATCTGTTTTTTGCAAAAGATGTGAAATTCCAGGCACAAACTTTTCATCTCTGAACATTTTAAGCTATCTTGCTCCATATTCTCACACCATTCAAAAAACTGATTTTTCAATCTGAACAAAACCAATAGATTCACACGTGAATACGGTGTGAATATAAAAACTTTCAATTTTTCTAATATGTCACAAAAATTTTATGCACAAAGAATTTTTAAACACTTTTTCTATTCAGATTTAATCATTGTGCACGATTTTTCTCAGTTTTATTTACTCATGGAATTATCCAATATACAACATACTCCCTGTGACGTCATTTATGAACTACCCCTTACCAAAATTAAAATGCGTTTTAAAAGCATAACTTTTTTCTGATGTTGACATTTATACTTTTGCTCAGTTTTTTTGTTGTTGACTTTCATAAATTAATAAATATTAAAATAAAATAAAATAGCTAATAAAATGATAAAATCCAGTGTTATAATAGTGGAAAATAGTAAAGGAGATGTTTTTATCGTCGAAGATAAAGAAGAAAAGTCACAAATTGATAAAATACTAAATTCTGATGTCGATAAAAAATCATTTCAAGCTGAGTAAGTTACATCCACAAAAATATTATGATTTTATTAATTGTCTAGTTTTATACTCCAATTAACAGCAATGAATCTGAATTACAAGATATTGAGGAAGAGGATATTATCGAAGAGTATTTGGATGAATATTTAGATGAAATAAAAAGCGAAAGTAGTGTGTATAATGTTTATGCTGATCATCAATACACAAGTATTACTGTTGAAGAAAATATGGAAGGTGAAGAAAGTAATGATGACTCAATAAACTATGAGGATACATTTGAATCTGAAATTAAAACTAATAATAATAGTAAAAAGCAACATCATAAGTTTCATCAATTAACAGGTATGTGACTCTGCCTTGGAGCATAGCATCGTTAATCATACTATTAATCATTTCGTAGGAAAAGCAGCATGCAAATATTGCGAAACAGTTTTTAAATCAAAAGAGTCGTTAAAGCAACATAATTGCAAATATTTAGAATGTGATCCGAAAAATTTTATTTGTCGGATTTGTAATAAGGAACTTAGCAAAAAGACATTCAGTAATCATTTGCATGAAGGCATCCTCGATTGTCAATATTGTTCAAAGTCCTTTGTCAATCCTAGAAATTTAAAAACTCATATTAAAAAGATTCATAAGAATGAGAAATTTATACCTCCGAAATCGCCAAATAGAACCTTCATTAAAGAGCTTAAAGTAGAGGATAATGCAGATGTCGCGCTCTTAGATGATCAAACAGGATTTATTACATCAAAAACAGAAGAAGAAAACGAGTGTATAAAAAAAAAGAAATATGTCAAGAAAGTAGGACGATTTGAATGTGAATTTTGTGCAAGAATTTTTTCGTTTGCTCGCAGTTTGACAACGCATCTTTTGCTTCATACCAAAGATTATCGTTTTGTCTGTGAGATATGCGGTGAAAAATTTACTACAAAAACTGGAATCGCCAAACATTCTTGCTTAAATCGAAAAAGAAAGCGTCCGGAAAAGGATTTCAGAACTGTAGACGTGAGACATTGTAAATACTGTGACTTATGGTTTTCATCCTTCGAGGAAAATAGAAATCATATATGCAAGTTTCAACCATCAACGAGTGATCAGAAAAACTTTGTTTGTCGCTTTTGTATGATCGAAATGTCAAAGAATAGCTTTAACAAGCACATGTCACGTCATTTGAATCCAAAAGAATATGTTTGCAAACTTTGTGATAAGAAGTTGGCATGTGAAAAAGCTCTAATAACGCATCTTACAACTCACAGTGGCAATCGGCCATTCAGTTGCAATTATTGTGACAAAAGTTTTATAAATAAAACCCTTTTGATAAGGCATTCAAGATTTCATGGAGTGCAAGTTCAGCAATTCAAATGTACTGTATGCGACAAAGAAATGGCTTCCAAATATCATCTTAAAACTCACATGCAACTGCACAGTGAATTTCAAATTTGTAAGATTTGTAAGGAAAGATTTCCAACACGCGAGAAACTTAAGGAGCACTACCACTCAAGTCATGAGCCGTTTCGATGTTCTATATGTTCAAAAACATTTGTTCTCGCTAGATATTTAAAAATGCACGAAAAACTTCACACTGGAGACACAACAAAGCATTACAATTGTATTTATTGTCATAAACAATTCAGTAAAAGAGCTTTAGCAAATCATGTTTTTTCACTGCATCATGAATATTTTAATGAATGGAAGGACAAAAATATGGAATTCATTATATCGTAGTTCATCATAAAATTAATAAGTAACTTTGTCTCAGCAAATAAGATAAAGTTCAGAGAATTAACAAATAAAAAATATTGTTTTACTATAACGATTTAGAATTTTTTAAAACATTACGTATGTATATGTCTGAATCATAAATTATGAGCATTTTGAGAAAAGCACGAGACTGCGTAAGAGAGCAAACATAAATTTAGAGAATGAGAAGAATATATATGTATATATACACAGAGAAAGTCAAAATTTTCTTCAGAACATAACAATTCTTTGTATGGACAACATGAACTTACAACGAAAAATCTTATAGTTGCTTATACATATTTACTTAATATTAAGTTGAAGCATTTTATTTAATGAAAGTAATAAAAAAATAAAGTGAGAGCTTATCGTTTAAACTAAAAAGTTATCTGAAAAATCAGTGATGAGTGTGGTAAATTTGAAAACTTTATGTCTGCTGCTCACATTATGTCTGTTTAGTAAGTAATCAAAATATAAGTTGCGCATTGTCTTCATGTCTAACTTAATATTTTATTTTTCTTTAAAGACGCGGCTGTTGACTCTCAATTCATTAATGTGCAAAGGACGAGTGATGGAAAAGTCATTTTTTTATGCAATTCAATAATTTCTACTATAGATGACATATCGTACGAATGGTACAATTATAATGGTAATTTGGAAAAACCCAAAACAAATAAATAAGTTATGAATATAACAATTATTATTTACTTTTTTCAGATAAATTAATAAGGAATGATTCGCACTATGAGGTGGTATGCAATAAACTAATTCTAAAGAAACTGCATACTAATTTACCACTTTACTATAAGTGTGTGATTGAGTTGAAAACCATTGGAGCAAAATTTGCAGTCACGAAAAAAATTGAAAATCGAGATGTCGGTAAGATAGACAGTGTTGAATTAAAGGACATATATTCACTGACTAAAATACAAGCTTCACTTACTTTTACACTTTGAAATTTTAATTCGACTCCCAGAGTACTGCTTGCTTTCCAACTTACCACGAACCCTACCTATTTGTGCATTCTTCACAGTGTAATAAAATTTTACGACTTTTTTATGTATTTTGTTCATGTTAGGGCTGCTTGCTTGCTTTGCTCAAACTTTTCCTCTCTCATTCTCTTTCCTTACATTTCATTTATTTGGACTAAGTACATATTTTTTTTCTTTATTTCAAATTGATTTGAAAATTGACGTTTTTTATGAAAATGATTTTTATAACAGTTATGTGAAAATTATTTTAACACTTCCTGAAATAATAAGAAAGCCACATCAAGAATGTAATCGAATCTGTTAGGATTATGAGGATAAACTATTTACATTAAAGAACATGAATTTCATTGAACTTTTTTTTTTCTCTATCAACGTATATTTTAATGCATTCGCAGAACATCAAAGAAAAAAAAACATATGTTTGAAAGATGCTATTCCGTTTCTCTTTAAAAATTAAAAGAATACAGAAGAAAAAAAATCTTTTAATGTTTTTCTCCTTCTTTTATAAACAGTTTCTAAATTATACAGAAATAAAAGGCATAAGAACGAAGGTAAATAAATTAAAGAATTATCTTTTTAAACAATTTAGCTAATAATTTTTTTTTTATTTTTACCACGTTTTTTAAGCTCTCAAATTCATCACAAGTATGATGCCAAATAAAAACTTTGAGCTTGGATCAACTGGAAAAATTCATTGCAAGGCGACTGGCAGCAAGAGCATTTTTTGGAAAAATAATCAAGGCGATGAACTGCCAAATAATGTAGTCGATGTCAACGGAACATTAATTTTTAATAATGTAGATATTAGTATGAAAGGTGATTAATTTCATTTTTAATTTTTGCTGGATAACAATTTTAATTTTTTGAAGGTATTTACACGTGTATTGCATCTAATGATAACGAACAAATATCACATCAAATTGAAGTGAGGATCTTGCCTGCTTTTGAAGTTATCCCGCCAGATAAATTATTTGTAAATGAATTAGAACCAGTGATACTTCATTGTACCGCTTCAGGATCTCCAATGCCAACAATAAAATGGGATTTTGAGACAAAAATGATTAACTCTAATGGACGTTTTCAAATATATGATAATGGATCGCTTTTTATTCAAGAATCTCATTTAGATGATAGTGGTCGATATGGATGCATAATAGGCAGCTACGCTGGTTTCAAAAGAAGCGAGACATTTTTAACAGTTAAACGTAAATATAATCATTGATTCACTTAATTAAAGCCCGTAATATTTTATGTTTTATGATTTCTAGAAGCTGATTCACAAAAGGAGGAAAACGATAGCCTGGACGAAACCAACAATCTACTTTCAAACAAAGCTGTTTTAATAACTTGCTCACTTGCCATCATCTATATCATATGTGTTGTTGTTCTAATGATTTGGTGTCGTCAAAGACGGGGTATGAAACGACAAATTGAAATCGATCCGGAAAATCTAAAACTTCATGACGAAAATGAGGTGAGCAGTCAGTAAATGCTTTAAAAAAATTATTATTTTTTTCATTCTTATTTAAACTCATCGTCAACTCATTCTAATTAATCAATTCCATTTATCAGACTCATGCGGAAAAATCAAAGCATAAGACTCTTGTCAAGTCATTATCATCATCATTTACATTTGATATAAGACATGAGAAAATTACAGAAATTAAAAAAATTGGAATAGATAGTAATTTCAAAATGGAAATTTTAATAGGGTTCTTAAGTGATTCAGATCTTCCGTCCAAAATCATCATGAAAGATAATGCTGTAACAGACGAGATCAAAATGCAACAACAAACTAAAGTTTTGATAAAAACAATCCGAAAAGATCAGGATGAAAGGACGTTTATTGAATTTAGAAGACAAGTTGATCTTTTCTGCAATGTTGATTCAGAAAATGTTGTGAAGCTTTTTGGACTATCGAAGGAGTCAAAAATTTATGGAATTATTATCGAACACGATAACGAATTAAAATCGTTACTAACTGAAAGAGTTGACATTTCAGTTCAAGAACTTTTAAAATTTTGCCATCAACTTGTAGCTGGAATTGAGGCAATTCACAAGAAAGCAAAGCTCACTCATCGGTAATACTACAATGATATCTGTAATTTGCAATAATACTAACCAAAACTTCCTTTTTTTAGTGACATATCTTTAATCAACTGTATCGTGACTAAAGAAAATGTTTTAAAACTTACATCGAAAGCTTCAACAGACAACAGTGATTATTATGAATTCAATAGCCATCTACTTCATTTAAGATATACAGCTCCTGAACTTTTCTCAAGCTGCATAAGCAACGGTGAAATTGATTACACATATGCTAGTGATATTTATGCTTGTGGGATAACAATGTGTGAAATTTTAAACAAAGGAAATCAAGCATTTAAATCACTTGGTAAAGAAGATTTCGTAAAAAAGCTACAAGCACGCTCTCTCGATTATAATATACTCGTTACTTCAACACCGTCGGATATCAGTGAAATTTTAGTGAGTTTTTGGATGCATAAATTTCGATAATTTTTAAATATTTTTTTTTTCAGCTAAAATGCCTAAAAAATGAAGCAAATGAACGTATAGATTCTAATGATCTCTTAAATTGCTTGGAAGAAGCTATGACAAGGAACAATTAATCAATAACTGCTTTTTAATACTATCGCTATAAGTTTTTTTATTACCAAAGTATTGATAACTAGTCTGTATGTAGAATTATAAACGATAAATTGTAAAATTCTTTTTTTTTATTACACTTGAATAAAAATTATTCAACTTAAGTTTTTTCCTTAAAAAGTTAAATTTTTAATGTAGCTTTATAATTTATGTATTTCAGTAAAAAAAAAAAAACCTCTGCATTTCGCAGTTAAAATGGGATCCGAACCAATCCTTTGTAATGAAAAACTATAGCAATTGATTTCCAGTGTATTACTGTATTACAATTCTAATAATAAACAGAATTACAAAAGCAAACTATCTATCACAATTTCAAAATTCATGTGAACAATTTTCAATATTATCAATTCAACTAATTTTAAATTTTTCAAGACTACTTTAAATTATGTTAAATTCCATTCATTACTCTCCCGTCTCAATATGGATTTCATATTTACACAAAATTTCAATTTTTTTTACAAATATAATTCACATGTCGCTTAATTTCGCTTAAGATGTCTTGACAGTAACGGATCTAACTTGACCATCACTTCCCATATGAAGAATAACAATCCTTTCAATCTTCCACTTCATTGATGGTACATTCGAATCCATGATGAGAACTAAATCATTCAAACAATGCTCTACCTTTTTTAATGAATCTTTCAGTCTTATTTGAGCGTTGATCAAATCCTTACACCAAAACTTCCAAAATAACTGCTATACTTGTTGAATCATATCCCATCGTATCAGTTTACCTTGTTGTCTATCTGTAAAGTCACGTTCCAAATAACTGTTCAACGGCCGTCCAATCAAGAAATGGCCAGGTGTAAGAGCCTCAAAATCATTTGGACTATCGCTTATAAATGTAATGGGTCGGGTATTCAAAACTGCTTCAATTCTACAAAAGAGAGTTGAGAATTCCCCATAGGTCATTAATCTGTCATAACTCTTTTTAATTGATGGTCGCTTGCTTAATTGCTTAATTTCATTTTCCCAAAATCGTCCCATATGAGGTGCTTGAGGTGTAATAAAATGCCATTTTATATTTTTGTCATTGTAATATTCATGAATTTGTTTTTCCAAATCTTTAGCCAATTTCTTGAATTCATTGCACGCACCTTCAAAACTTGTTGCATTGTCTGAGTAAATATTAGTTGGAAGCTCTCTACGTGATATAAATCTACCTAATGTGCCAATGAAAGCCACTGTTGTCAGATCCGTTAACAATTCTAAATGAATTGCCTTTGTAAACATACACTTGAATAATGCGATATAGGACTTCATTGCAGTTGTATTACGAACCTTCCCAGATTTAATTAATAAAGGTCCAGCATAATCGATAGCTACCTTTTCAAAGGCATTTGATTGATTTACTCTTTTTGGTGGTAAATCTTCCATAATTTGTTTACGACACTTAGGGGCCATTCACTTATTACGTAACGCTTTTAGGGTGAGGTCTAAGATTTTGTTACGGTTCAAACAAGGAAATTTTTTTTTCATAAAAATTTTGTTACGAGGGGGGGGGGGGGGTCTAAGAAGTCATTTTTTCGCGTTACGTAATAAGTGAACAGCCCCTTAGGTGATGCTGGAAAACATTTGATGCATTGACTGATGATTTTATGATGTTGAAAGATGAATCCGACGAATCAAATTATAAACAAATTGACATTTAGGCATGATGATTTGATGCTTATTTTCATATGTTAAACTTTCACATTCACCAATGCGACCTCTTGTTCTCATAATACCATAATTATCCAGGAATGGTGACAGTTGTTTGATACTAGATGATAATAAAACTTCTCTTCCTTTTGTCAACTTCTTCAATTCTTGAGGGAAAAAATGTAATTTTATAAGATTAATTACTTTGTTTTTACCTAGAAGCTCATAATCTGCATGTTGACGTGCGATTTTGATATTTGCTTTCTTCTTCCATTTTTCTATTGTTCTTAATAAAGATGCAAATATTTTAAATAGCTTTGTCGGATGAAAATATCTATTTTCAATGTAATGAATGATGTGATTCAACGATGGATGAGTTACAAGTAAAACTCGACGAAATTCCTTTTTATACTCGGAATTATTCAAATCAAAGTTTAATAATGAATGTGGCCAGCACTTTACATCTTCTTGAAGATAATCTGGACCATTCCACCACAATTCAAAGTTATTCAATTCTTCTGCTGTTGAACCTCGTGAAATTAAATCTGCAGGATTACTTTTTGTGCGAACATGACTAAAATTGAATTTTTCTGCTTCTACTTGAATGTCATCTACACGATTTCCAACAAATATTGATAACTTAGCTGGTTCTTACTTGGCCCAATGAAGTGCAATTAAAGAGTAACTCCATAAATAAACATCATTTGCTAGAATTCCTAATGCTGTGCTAATTCGTTTTGCAAATTTTGCTAACAATAAAATTCCACTAAGTTCTAGTCTAGCCAGTGTTATTTGCTTCTGTGGTTCTATACGACATTTTGATGTAATAATTCGACATGTAACATTTTTGTTAATATTTGTTGATCGCAAATACAACACCATACCGTATGTCTTTGTAGAAGCATCACAAAATCCATGTAATTGAATATTTACTGGATTTACACAAATGATTTGTCGATCAATTTTAATTTGATTAACTAATGCCAGTCTTGTTTCAAATTTTTTCCATTCCTCACATAAATCATCAGGTAATGCTGACTTCCAATCAAGATGTTGTGACCACAGCTTCTTCATAAATAATTTTGCAGTTAATATAATTGGACCAAACCAACCGATTAGATCGTAAATACTGGCAAAACATGAAAGAACTGATGACATTGTTAACGACTTTTTATCTTTGAAATTCAACTTGAATGAGAATGTATCTGAAGATATGTTCCAAATTATACCCAAAGCTTTTATTTCGCTTGATTCTTGAATCTTTTCAAGATGACTCATAGGAATTGAAGAGAGTACTTCTTGACTATTTAAAACCCATTTACGTAGACTTTTGCTATCCATCGGTCACTGGTTCAAATCCGGTTCGAAGGACCATTATATCTGTAAAATTCATACGAAACGGCAGAGTGATGAATGGAATTCATCATGATTTAAGGAGGCTCGCGAACACCAGGTCACTCGGGAGCATTAGTGTTCTTGATCCCTGGGCCCATAACAATATCAAAAATCACAAGAATCCGATTCAACCCTGGTTGTATCCACCACTGCTTTCTCCCTTCTGGCTACAACTTTTTAGCCTTGTAAACTTTACTGCACTAAACTTTTCTTTACTATACTTAACTAAACTAACCTATACTTTACTACACTTTACTTTACTTCACTATACTTTAGTACACTTTACCACACTAAGCTTAATTTTACCACACTTTACTACACTTTGCACTATACTCATACTTTTCTATACTTTATTTTTAATCAAATTAATTAGTGCATAATTTCAATCTAAATAGTTAAAGGTCTCTTAAACATGTGGTCCATTAATACGTTATACTCATACTTTCAAAAAAAAATAAAAAAATTTGCAATCATTTTAAAAATTTAAGAGAAAATGTTTAAAAACTTAGCTAAAGGTTATAGCAGGTTATAGAATTAAAATATTATTTTTTTTTATTTTTTTATTATTCAATCATTTTAAACTAAATTTAGCTGATGGAAAAGAAAGAGCTTACAAAAACATAAAGCACTAATGCTGCTAAGACAGAAATAATTTCATTCATGTCAGAGAAATTTCTAATTAATACCTTAAGTTTGTAAGGAAATTTGTCAAAAAAAAGTATAGTATAGAAATATCAAACACATTGATTCTCACTATTCTTTCGTTACTGTTCTTCGAAATTTGGAAGACATCCTTAATGTTGAAGTATTTGAATTTAGTTTAATAGTTTATTTTTTATATATGAAAAAAGATTCATTTTATCTTTGTTAATATTTCCTCAAGACTTAAAAGAATTTTAATGCATGAAATTTCAAATAATAAGCGATAATATTGATTATTTATAAATAAATTGTATGGTAAAATATACATTATTTGAAAATTAATGCACATCAACTTTAAACATTTTGGTTTTTAAAGTTTTAAACAGTTTTAGGATGCTGCACTTTCTATACTTTTACTATATTTAAAACAATCTCTTACAAAATTAATTTTGATAAAGAGACAACAAAAACAATGCTCACTCACGGCTATACTATTTTGGGAGTTTTATGGCCTTGGACCAAGCCAACTGATTGGAGCACATAATGCAACATAATGTTCCATAAGTTACAGTATTCAAGTTGGTATGTTTGAATTTCTAGTTTGGATTATCTCTCCGTATAATGCGTTGAAAATTCAGATGCAATAGCATTTATAAAAATCTGTTTATACATCTTAGCAATATCAGCGTTTTTAAAGCCAATACTTTGTTAAGATTTTTATTATAAGATCATAAAGTTCTGGATGTACTTTTTCTTCTAAATTAAAAATCTGGCTGTACTGTTGGTCCAACAAATAACGTTTCATTAAGCGACAAATTGTACTGTCAAACAAAAATTAAGTGACAAATTGTTATTGTACTGTCTTCCTTCACAGAATATGGAAGATAATAACATGATTTAAATGGTGACGTAATAATTTTCAATTTAGTCATATGTCCCAATCCTTCATATTCATTTATAAACTTTTTGTATTCACGATAATACAAAGCATCTCGTTTGAATCTGTTTTCTAAGCCTCTGAATCGATTAGTTGCGTTTTGCAAGTTATTGCCAAGATTTGTGTAATTTGATTTAAATGTAAGATCAACCACATATCTTTCAATTCCGTATCGAACTATTGGGTCCCAAATTCCCTTTCTATCTTTTGAGCATTTATTGATTTAGCTCATGCCATTGTCAAATACTTAAATTCTGTTTTTTAGATATGATAACTTTGAGTTCAAGCCCGTTTTTAAATTATCTTGATTTTAACAAGTATAATTTGAATCTAGCCCTTGAACTAGTTCAATCGGCTCCCATACACTGAATTATTTTCTTGAAAAACTTCAAAAATTCAATTTCAAATTATAGATGTTGACCAGCTACGAAATGCTATATCAGTTTCAAAAAATTTTGATAAATTTCAGCGTCTATGATATGCTGTTCAATTTTCAATTTGTTGATAATTCACTTTAATTATTCAACTTGAATTTTATAGCGTACTTACGTTGCATTACAAATTTCTTAATTTCTCCAAATTTTCTCAACACCTTTCAATACCTTCCTTCTGGTGGACTGTAATACAATTTCAATAATAAACAGAATTGCAAAAGAAAACTATTTATTCACAATTTCAAATTTCACGTGATCAATTTACAATTTTATCAATTCAACTAATTTTAAAATTTCCAAGCCCACTTTAAAACATGATGAATTCTTTTCGTCAGATAAAATTGCTGCCTATAGCCTACAAAGGAAGGTTGTGTGCTTCATTTTCAGTACATATGGTTCGAAATTATTAGGTTTAATTTATTTCAGTAAATCTTCATTAAATTGCACAAAAAGTACAGAACTAATGTTGATTTTAAAACGTCACAAAAACAGTCAGTTCTTTTTTGCATGATTAAACTTATGATGATAATTTTCTATAATAAAATACTCGTCATTGACATTATTGGTACACAAAACAGTCAGCTTAGAACTCCCTACATCCATCTTTATAACAATATTTATATTTTCACAAATACAATAATGATAGCGAATCTGTGCGAGTTTTTGAAAGTTCGCATTGCTTAATTCGACTTTTAATTGGCACATGGAGTTGCTAGAGCTAGCTGTAAAAAACCGTCAAATAAAATTTAAACATAAATGAACAAAACTGTTCAAAAGTTTCAAGAATCATTTGTAATGTTTACGCATAAAAAATTCATAAAAATCATTCAAGAAGGTTTCTATTATAATAATGAATTTAATGGAAAAACATGGTTTAAGTCTAATAGAATAATTTATTGTGTGTTTAAAGAATATTAAAGGGAGAAAACATTGTAAAGAATATCAATTTGAACCGAAGAAAACAAAGAAAAGAGCAATTTTGAAATTTATTTTTTGAAGCGTCATTTCGTGAAATCTTGACCTTTTTTTTCATTAGTCTTTTCAACTTAATAAGTAATCCAGACTGACTAGAAATTTATTTGAAAAGCAGTCAAATAATTGATTAAAGACAGAAATATCACAAATAATGGCCAGTGAAGAAAGGTATTAAGAACAAAAAATGATTTTTTTTTTCAATTACATAAATTTGTCATTAAACGACTTAATTCTGCCTTAATGTATTTCAAAAGCATATTAAAACATTCCTAAATGACCCATAATATTAATATTAAATCCAAAATATCTTCCAGCAAGGAAAAATTTTGAGAATTTCGGAAAATTTAGGAAAAGTGAAAGTACCATGATGTTATGCATATGTATTAGTAAATTTTCTTCTATGTATGAGTCATTTTTTTGCCATTCATTGACAGGAGTCGTCTAATTATTACGTAACGTTTATTAGTGGGAGGGAGGGGTGGGGTCTTAGATTTTGTCACTGTTGGAGCATTCGTTTCAAGTATTCTTAATCTGAAATTTTGACACAAAAAGAAAAGGGGGCATTTCTCTTGTACGTAATAAGTGGACGATATCCCAAAACATCGTCAAAATGATGATCGAATTTATCTAATTTATTTTTATACGTGTTTTAATTTAAAATTTAACGTATGATTGATTATGATTACATAAAGAAGTAAAGTTATCAATTATGAAAAATATGCTGCACATCCCGTTTATAGCAAATCTATCGTCAAATGTCATTTTCTAAAATGTATGTATGAATGAAATATTTTTTATCTCTGTTTTACAGCATAATGAACTGCGAGGAAGATTTAGAAGATGGCGAGATTGAAAGTGACGATGAATGTGAAAATATTGTAAGTGATAAGGCACAAAATGAAACGATTAAAAATCCTGAAAAATCGCCAACTCCACCACCTCGAAAATCTAATGAAACAACTAAAAAAGCTTCAAGTAGAAAAGAAAGATCTAATCACGAAGAGGATGATTTCATGTGCAGTATTGAATCTAAAATTGCTAATGTGCTGAAAGAAAAAGGTCTTGAACCACCGATGCCAAATATCAGAAAACAACATGATAAACTCGATACTGAGCCTGAACAGCAACAGAAATCCAGTCGTAGCAGCAGAAAGCGACGTAAAAGAAAAGAGCGAAAAGATCAAAAACGTGATAACGCTTCGTCTAAAGTATGATTCCTTTTTACCACACTTTTTTTTTTTTTGTTAAAACTTCTATAAAATTGAATTATGTTATTTTCAACTCTTTAGAAACGATCAAAATTGAGTGACAGTGATAATTTGTACATGATAGGAGGAAGTCCTGACAATTCTGGATCAGATTCCGATCATAGTAATACATCATATAGTAGCTACGATTCAGATGATTATCATAGATCATCGTATGAGGAAAGACGAAATAAAAGACGTGAAAAGTATGGTTCCCGAAATGATAGAGATCGTGATAGAAAAGATCGACGAAATCGCGATAGTGAAAAGGAAGTCTGCTTGAGATTTGCAGAATATGGTCATTGTCCAGATGTACGTTAAAACATTTCTTGCTTCTTAATATTGCTTATGACGATATTATTAATTGATTCTGTTTTTTATATATATATATATATATATGTATTAGGATGACTGTCAACGTTTACACGAAGTGCGCCAGCCCAAGAAAATGGAACTTTGCAAGTTTTGGCTCATGGAGTGTTGTGCTAAGAAAGATAAATGCTCTTACATGCATGGAGATTTTCCATGCAAATATTATTATCTAGGTCTTAAGTGCATCAATAAAGACTGTAAATTTATGCATGCAAAGCCTCTAAGTGACAATTTAAAGCAGATACTTCTCAAACATTTGGATACGGCACCGAAGGAAATTTTAGGAGATTTCCCACGTATTGGTCGAGAAAATGCAACGAAAATGATTTCGCAGACTCATGTTAAATTATGTCAAGAATATAATATACCACTGCCTGAAAATGAAAAGGTTTTGAGCAAGATTCCTGCTTTACTTGAAATGAAGCTAAATCCACCAGAAGAATTTTCATCCAAGAGTGAGAATCGTAAAGAAAGTTCTCGATCATCACGATGGCAGCAACAAAAGGAGGGAAAATCCACATCTCAGCAATCACGAAGTACATCATCGACTAAATCATTAGCTATAAATGAACCAGGTGATATGCCTTTGTCAGAAATGAAAGGAATTTTAAGTGATAAACAGATTGAAACTATGGCATCTATTGGAGTTAAAATAGTTAATCATATTAATAATTTGACAGTTTCTCAAATAAATGATATTGGATTAAGTCTTGCAACAATAGGCGAGATTCAAGCAACTGCAATTAATATGCATAATAAGGCAAAGAATAAAATCCCTGACGAAACTGCTTCACATTCACCTATACAAGAGAATAACGCTGAAAAAGAAGAAAAATCTGCAGATGTTGATATGCGTGTTTTCAATATGAATAATGTTGCAACACCTCTCAAATCTCCTGATACAATCATGTCACCAAATCAGTCAGACATGGAAGGACAAGATAATAAACCAAGTACTTCAAAATCTATAATAATGAGTCCTCCACAACCATCCGCAATTGATTATTCTCAATATTTAAGAGATTCAAATTTGCACAGTAATGATGAGGAAAACGAGGATGAACCGGGCGGATTGAAAATTGATTATGCAAGTGACTGCGAAACTGAAGAGAAAAATTCTCAATCCGAAGATGATCAATTAGAAATCAAGTCAAATATGCTCTCATCAAACGTCCAATTACTTCCACCGTCTTTTGATACAAACGCTTTTCTTAACTCAACATCGGTGCTATCAAAAGTCGACATAAGTTCTTCCATTCAACAGCTAATGGAGAAAGTAGCACCAACTGAAAAATTATCTCATCGTGATCCTCGTGTTCGTAATTCAACTCAAAAACCAAGTGAAACGATCGTTGAATTAAGCTCTCCAACATATAAAGAAGGTACTAGTAGTAGTATTCAAAAACAAGAACAATCAAGACGTACATCAATATATGAAATCGAATCGCCATCAGATGAAGATGAAGATATAAATATTATTAAATTAGGAAAAGATAAGGATATGAGAGTACCACCTTTTTTAAGGGACTCTGAAAATGGCGATGTTGATTTTCGCTTTCCTTTTGCTCCAATGACAAATTACATACCAGCAACTGAGATTGAAGCTTCATTTGGAACTCACATTTTTAACAAATATGAAGTAAAAATAGTTGATATCCCTAAGCCAGACTATAGTGAAATTAAGCGTAGTTTTCAAAAAATGGAAAGTATACAAGATCCTCGATTGAAAAAATTGTGCAATCTTGGGGAATCAAATCAAACAAATAGTAGTTCTAATCTAGACCCGAGAAAACGAAAGCAAAATGATTCTGGAAATACAGATAGCGTGCAAAATAATAGTGCAAGTAATGCTGGACCTAAAAGATTACAAATATCTACAATTTTGCAAAATTCAAAACATTACAATGAATTGAGTTCCTCCCAGAAAATGATCGTTAATGATATTTTAGCAGAATTGTCAAAACAATTAAAAACTTTTCATTCTGATAAAACGTCGAGTAAGAATTTCGACACAACATTTATCTCACAGAATCATCGACTAAGTCAGATATTGATAGGACTTGGTGTATTTGTGAATGCCCAAGGAGAGTTTGAGGAAATCAAAGAAGTTTCGATTGCAACGCCTCAAGTCTTGCCGAATATTCATCAAATGCCACCAATAATACCGAGCATAATGCAACAACCACCACCAAATTTAATGCTTCAACCGCCTAATTTTATTGGAGCATCTGCAAATTTGAGACCAGGCTTATTAGGAATTGCTCCTCCAAACCTACAGCCATTTAATTTTGATCCACAAGACTTTACACCTATCAATAATCAAAATCCTACCTTTGGGAATGAGCAAAACTTTAATAGAAACCAACGGAGTGGAAGTAATAGCAGCAACAATAATTTTCGTAATAATTCACATCACCGCAACAACAATTATCGATCTAATAGAAGATAAACTTATTAATTTTATTTCTACTTCTTCTTTTTTTTTGTTAATCCATCTCATCTTGAATTCTATTGCAAAGATTGCAAAATATTGTTAACGCAAAAAAAGAAAAAAAAAAGTAATTTAAATACATGAATAACTATACATATTGAAATTGAATTTGATTGAATAAAACGCATTCATTTTTTAATGATTATTATTATTTATTCATTAATTATCAGTAGGTATTTATTTCAAAAATTCAAAAAAGTTTCTACAGCTTAGACAAAAAGTTTTCTTAATTTTTGAAATAAGTATTTTAAAGATTTGTTTTTTTTTTTTACTCAAATGTGTGACATTAATGCCTTACAACTTCTTAATAATTGCAGTTACAGATAAAAACTACAATTTAAATGATCTGCAATTATAAAGCTTGTACAATACAATGGAAATTCTCCTAGATCAGCAAGATCCTTAGTTTGATGTTCTTTCAAGATATTATGAATTTTCTCTTTGTATTATCCACACACATAATAATTAATCATCATTATTAAAAAAAATTAAAACTTGACAATCCACTTATATGCATATACTTGAATTGATTATTATGTGTTTAGTTAATATTATATTTTTCATATACTCTTCTATTGGTTGAAATTCAAATAATGAAAAATAATAAAAGCAATAAGAAATTTCATGTAATTTGATTAATATAGTATCAGAAAGTATGGTTTTTAAAAAAATTTACTTTTTAAAGAAGCATGAATTTCTTTTTAAATTTTTTTATATATATTTATGAATTTAATATATACTTGAAGTCGAGCAGTTCACACACCTAATTAACCAAAAATTTAATTCATTTGTTAAATAGAAACAAATTAAACTTATTTAATCCATACTTTTCAAGTTGTTATTTCCTCACATTTATACTTTGCTCATGATCTTCAAATATTCTAAAGCATTCTTGGCAGCATTCGATTGTGCATCTTTAGAATTAGCTCCAGATCCTGAAAATGATTGATTTTGGAATTTAATATTTGCATACATAATTTTATCGTATGTTCTTTCTTTATTAGATTACCTTGACATACAGCAACTGGAAGTGTTGACAATTGTACCAAGCACTGGTAACGTCCAGAATATGTTTTCTCTTCGATATCAACGTATGTTACCTCAAATTGATGTTCTGTAGCAATTTCTTGCAAAAATACCACATAATTTACATCCTTCGCATTAAGACACGTGTTCTACGTACATTAAAAGAAGACAAAATTTTTTTTTTTTTTTAAATTAAATTAATAATATTTTCAAAAATATTGAGTTTTAGAACCTGAAGTTTTGCTAATGATTTTCCATACATATTTTTTAACATTTTATGAAACTGCGATACTTTGTAGCTATGCTGATTGGTCAGCGTTGGTATATTAGCTTCCTTTAAATGTGAATAACGAGAAAAAGCATTTGCAACCCTCATCTAATTCAGTTTTAACACAGTGCAAATGAAGATTAAAGTTTTCGTATGAAAATAAAGAAGAGAAAGAAAAGCAATCATAAGTAAAAAAATTTGTAATGTTGTTCGATGAAAATTGAGTGGAAAATCAAACTTTTTTCGGTTAATCTTTCAATATTACATATGATCATTCATTTAAAAAAAAAAATCTCCACGTTTATAAGAAAATAAGTGAAAAAAACTTTAATCTTCATAGCACTACAAAAATAAGCACCAACCAAACATGTTTGTAGGAACATGATGGATCATAGATTTTGGTGCATATAACATTGAAAGACCTTCCAAAATTTAAATGTTCTTTAAGAACTCCACTCAAGACCCATCATGTTTTTTTTGTCTTAAATTTTGAAAAATCTCTCTCACCTCGTCATTAGCATCATCAATACACGCTTGAATGACTTCCGTTTGATCTAGGGTTTGATTTTGCAATCGTTCCCACATTTTTTGAGCAGCTTGTCGTTTTGCAATTTTCTTCGATTTTCCCGTTCCAACTTCACGAAATTTGAGAACAGTACATGCAATCGTGAATTGTCTTTCATGTGGCAAGCCGATTTCAACCTTAAGATGAAATAATAAAAAGTTAATTCGTATATTAAAATTTAAGTTGTTGTTGAGTGTACCTCAACTTCGTATTTTGGAGCTGGCCAATGTTTTTGCATGCAAAGTTCTTGTAAAACACCAATCGGATTTCCCATTTGATTATTTTCATCGAATGTCGCACTCGAATTAGACGGAGCGGTAGAAGAGCCATTAGCGTTGAAATTGCCCTTTTGCTGATAAAATTGATCTGATATATTCATACCAGTGAGTTTGTCAATTAGTGCTTTAGCAGCTGCATGCTTTGCTTCTTTTTTACTTCGTCCAACACCCATCGCATCTTTATCATTAAATGATACACGATATCGAAATGATGGCTGATGGACAGCTCCCTCAATTTGAACGAGTTCATAATTTGGGGTGATTCCTAAAACAAAAAGATGGCAACGGTGCGGATATTAAAATCAATAAAATGGATTTTTTTTCGGCAAAGAAAATTTACCTCGCCGACTCAAAAGTTCTTGTAGGATAGAAATTGGAGTTTTCATAGTATTTGGCATATATTCAATTTCATTCTTCAAACTCTCGCTAACATCAACGGGCTCGCCTGAAGGTTTTGTAGCATTTTGTTGAGACGCTTTCTTAACTTTTCTCTTACGATTTTGCTGTTGCTGAACCTGAGCTATAGGCACAGGCTGATCTTGCAAACTTAACTGAGTTCTCAGTTGTTCATCAAGCATGATTTCTTGCATCTTTAGTCACTATTTTACCACACTTTTATTATTTTTTTGCTTTTTTTTCTTTCTTTGACACTCAGGAAAGTCTGACAGTCACGAAGTGCAATACTAGAATAGTGATGATTCGAAATTGATTTCATACGAAAAACTTTTTTTATCGAAACTTTTTGCTTCAAATTTATAAGTTTCTCAACAAATTTTTTTGTTTTTCTATTTGATCAGTATTATTAAAATGTGTTGAAGTGAAACTCGATACTATTAAACTAATTAATTGTACATGTGTAATTGCATGAATAATATTTTCAGAATATAAATAACGCTTTAAAAGCATTTAAAATTTGCTATAAACTTGTTAATGGATAGAAACCCAATGCAGATATATTCACACCGTACCGTCAAAAGTTTTGGGGATAGACCAAGTTTGTTCAGTAACAAACGGTTTTAAGATTTTACAAAATATGGTCTGTCACAAACATTGGCAATATTTATGACGAAGACTACTTCCTTTAAAGTGTTGCATATTATTAGAAAGGTGACATTAAACTACATTAAACTGATAAGCCTTTTAAAAATATTTGCTCAATAAAAAGTTAAAGCAGTTTGAATGACGGGAGAAAGGATCAAGTCGATAACCATCATAGGGTACCCAAAATACAATTTTTTAGAAAAAATTCTTTAAAAAACATTCATAAATAGCCCAACCTTCAAGTATTGAACCAAAACATTCAAGCTAAAGCTTGTTTAAAGCAAAAGTTGATTTTTTGAATGATTTTTGAATCTACAATTGAATCTGTTGTATAATAAGAAAATCATAGTAAACATGATATGAAAATCAGTTAAGAAACATATCTCAAAGATATAACATGGCGCAGTTGAAAATTAGTGATTTGGTGACTCCAATCGACCTAAACGCAAACTCTTTGAGCGAAGAATGGAAGAGATTTAAGAGTCAAATAAACTGTTTGTTTGAAATCAACGAAATTAACAGCAAAAACGACAAAATCAAAATTTCATATCTGACGTTACTCATTGGAAATGATGCAGCTGACTTGTTTGATCATCTAGGATTGTCTGAAGAGGATAAGAACTGTTTTGAAAAAGTCATCAATGGTTACGAAAATTGCTTTAGACTGAAAACAAGCATTTACGTGAATCGGCTGAAGTTCTATCAAGCGTTCCAAGACGATACAGAAACATTTGTTCAGTTCGTGTCAAGAGTTCGAAAGTTGGCTACAAAGTGTGACTTCAAGGAGAAAGAAGAACAAATTAGAGATCGGTTGGTGATCGGAATGAAAAATTCAAAAATGCAAGAAAAATTAATTGTTAAAGGAGAATTTTCAGAGATGCTATAATTGAGAAAGTGCGTTTCCATGAATGGCAGATCGATGAATTGGCAAACTTGAAGGAAGAAAAGAATCAGCTTGAATGTAGCGAAGCAGTATGTAAAGAAGGAGGAAAGGTTGGTGCAATGAAAAACAAGAATAGTAGCAAAGAAGAGTTTATTGTTAGTTCTGATTCAGTCAAGTACGTAAGTAGTCTGATTTGGTATAAGAATTTGAAAATTAGTGACAAGTTGGTTAAATTTAAATTAGATACAGGAGCACAAATTAATACAGTTACTGAAGGAATAGTGAAGAGTTTTAAGCAAAATTTTGAAATCATTCCAAGTAAGGTTAAGCTTCAAGCTTACTTAAGTTTAAACAGCATTATAAGGATGTTTTTGAAGGTTTAGGTAAATTTAAGAAGCCTTTCAAATTATATTTACATGAAAAAGCTATTCCATTTGCCGCGGCACCTCGTAAAATTCCATTAAAATTAAAGGATAAAGTCCAAAATAAATTGAATGAGATGGAAAATCCAGGTGTGATTGAGAAAGTGAATGAACCGCGTGAATGGATTAATAATATTGTAATTGTTCAGAAAGTTGATAAAGTAAGAATTTGTATGGATCCCAAACACTTGAATAATGCCCTTAAGAATTTTCGTTATCCAATTCCATCACTTGATGAATTGAAGCAGGATTTAAAGGATGCTCAATTCTTTTCTGTTTTAGATTTAAAAGATGGATTTTGGCATGTTAAATTAGACGAGGATTCTAGGAAATTATGTAGTTTTAGCACTCCGTTTGGGATGTACCAATTTAATCGTTTACCTTTCGGCATCAAAATAGCTTCAGAAACTTTCGAAAAATATATGTATGATAACTTTGGAGATTTGAAAGGTATCAAATTTTATATTGACGACATTATTATTTTTGGAAGGATTTAAAAGAGCATGACTTAAATGTTAGAGCAGTTATGCTAAGAGCCAGAGAAAATGGCATTAAGTTCAATTCGAAAAAAGTTCAAAAAAGCTAGAATTGAAACAATCACGGACATTCCAGTTCCGACTAATAAAAATGATGTTCAGAAATTTTTAGGTGTTGTCAATTATATACGAAACTTCATTCCTCATTTACCGAAGTTAACGCATAATATTAGAGATTTACTTAAAAAAGATAGTGAATTTGTTTGGCAAGCTCAACATCAGGTTGAATTTGAGAATCTTAAATGTGTTATAAAAAATATCATACGTTATGCATCTAGATGTTTGTCTGATATTGAGAAAGAATATGGACAGATTGAAAAAGAATTTTTGGCAGTATTCTTTGGGTGCAAAAAGTTTCATGATTATGTTTATGGTCGTCGTGTGATTGTGAAGTCGGATCATAAGACTCTTGAGAGTATCATGCTTAAAGATTTGTCAACGATAGGATCCAGAAGACTACAAAGATTACGTCTTAAGCTTTAGAAGTATGATTTGCATTTAGACTATAAACCAGGTAGTAAGATTCCCATTGCTGACTATTTATCTCGTTACACAAGTTGTAACGTTGATAAAGACCATGAAGAAAAGGTGATGAAACAAATGGTTCATACACTGAGCATAGGAGATAAAAAGTTAAAATTGTATCAGTTAGAAACTGATAAGGACAGTGATTTAAAGTTTCTTGCTGATTATTACAGTAAAGGTTGGCCGACTGATAAGTCGAAAGTTCCAGACAACGTAAAGTCTTATTATAAAATGAGAAATGAGATTTATGTATCGCAGGGATTAGTTTTCTTTGAGGATCGATTGATCGTTCCTAAGACTTTGCGTGAAAAAGTTTCGTGTGATTTGCATGAAGGTCATATGGGAATGACTAAAACCTTGAAATTCGTTAAAGAGTCTGTATTTTGGCCAAGTATGGCACAGAGCATAGAGAATCCTGTTGGTTCTTGTGAATTATGCAACACTTTTGCAAAATCGAATAGGAAAGAGTCAATTATTCAGCATGAGATTCCTCCTAGAGCTTTTGAAAAGGTTGGATGTGATGTTTTAGAATTGCATGGAAAAAATTATTTAGTGTTGATTGACTATTTTTCCAAGTGGATTTGCTGCAAATATTTACCATCCAAGAATTCGAGTTCGATCATTTCTAAGTGGATAGAAATATTTGCAGATCATGGCGTTCCTAGAGAAATAATAGCTGATAACATGCCATTTAATTCGAGTGAATGTAGATCGTTTGCTAATGAATGAGATATTCTAATCATAACATCAAGTCCGCATTATCCACAGTCAAATGGTTTAGCAGAAAAGGCTGTAGGAATTGTTAAAAACATGATGAAAAAGACGAAAAATAGTGACCAGTTGTGTATAGCTTTAATGAATTACAATAACACACCTTTGGGAGATTTAGACTTGTCTCCATCACAACTGGCACAGAATCGTCGTATGAGAACAAAAATAGTCACAAAAACCGAATCACTAGAACCACGCTTAAATAAGAATGTGGAAGAAAAGTTGATGCATAAGAACTTAAAAGCCAAATTTTACTATAATAAAAATGTTTTTCCGCGAGGGGAATTTTCTGTTGGCGATAAAGTTTGGCTTCAATTGCAAACAATACTTGGAAAGATGGAGAAATCATTGCTAAATGTAAACAACCCAGATCTTATGAGATCTTGCTTAGTAATGGTTCCATTTTTCGGAGAAACTCAAAGTTTCTCAGGTTAAATAAATTCAGCAATATGATTAACCTTTAGGAAAGGAATAGTATAGGCGATGATGATTCATTCATTGAAAGTTTTTTCGACTCATTGCAACCACCTCAAGTCCCACATGCAACTGCTGCAACTCCTCAACAAAACAACGTTAGTCCAGCTATCATAAATCAACCACAACTACGAAGATCATCGAGAATACCACAACCAACGAAAAGATATGGACTAATTTAAAGGGGGAGATGTTGTATAATAACAAAATCATAGTAAACATGATATTAAAATCAGTTAAGAAACATATCTCAAAGATATAACAGAATCTTTCTTTATTTCAAATTTGGAATTATTGTAGTTTAAGTTACAATCCTTTGAGTCTTATTTTGACACCAGCCTGAATATGGCTTTAATTCAACTGTATCTTGATTAATTAATAATTTTAATGAATGAGATTTGTATATATCATGAAAATGTGGCACAAAAAGTTTAAAAAAATTGCCGAGCGAGAAAAAAAAAAGCTTTTTGTTAAGCTTATGAACTACGTTAATAAATTATTTTTGAACTGGCTTGTTCGGTGCTGGTGGGCAGCTCATGAAGCCATACTTCACCATGAGTTTAAATGCAGTTACTTGAGGTGCATCCTTTGGGATCTTTCCGGCTTCGTCGACGAAACTGCAGAACTGATTTATTGCTTCTTCAATGTTGGGGATTCTCTTTAAACGTTCTTGAGCTTCTGTGAATTTCTTGAAAAGGCTTACATTCATTACTGCTTCGTTGAGTTTCTCTGCATAACTGGTATTATTGATCAGTTGTTGCTGATTAATATCTTCTTGAAATGTTGCTGATGAGTTACTTGCAGCATTCACTGGATGTGAATGAGCAGAAACTTGATGTCGTTTGCTTAACGATGGAAAATTGTTACTGTCCCAAAGACTTGATATCTGTCGCAGCATTTTGAGTTGTGGTTTGGCTCTTGACTTTTCGATTCTCTTGGAATACGAAATGAACGATGGGCACAGTCTATAACTGGCAGCATGATCACCATTGCAATTAATGCACTTGGCATTTCCATCACGAGTGGATCGTTGACATTGATTTGGTCCGTGAACTTCCGTGCACTTAACACATCGGAACTTATATCCACAATTTTGAGATGAGTGACCCCAACGTTGGCAGTTGAAGTTCACACTTTCATCTTGAAAATGCACAAGATAAAAGGGCTTCTTTACGAGAATTGTCACTTTGACAGCTTAATTCTTGGCTTCTTGAAGTAATCTTAGTACTTCATTCGTTGGTGTTTCGTAAAATCCTTTCAGAACGAATGACTTTGTTTTCTCCGATTTCTCGGAGAAAGTGTGAAATGGGATGCATTGAGACCGCAATACGCTGATTATTGAGGCCTTGTCCTCAACATTTTTGACTATGACTTGTGTTGTAGCCGCTGATGAAATTTTAAATGCAGGCTTAACCTGCAACTTGATTTGTGAAATTATTTTTCTAACTTCATTAATATTTTGCTGGATGAACAAAGGCTTTTCAGCCTTTGCAGCTGTTACTGGAACTTCAGGTTCCGCCGTGGAGTTTTTTTTTCTGGAACTTGTTTTCTTTGTTTCTTGAGATTTTGTTTTGATCCACTCGGGATTTCATCAAAGTCCATTTTTGGACTTAAATCCTGCAAAAAATATTGTGCATGTCCAAATTATATGTGAAAATTTATGTAAACTTTGAAACAAATATCTCGAAGACGACATCAAACGGCATGTTCACAGTGATATGGAAGATAGATTTAAGCTTGATTAATTGATTTATAAAGGTTTCAGAAAGGTCTTTGAAAGACTTTTTAACTTATGAATACGTTAAGTTTTGTAAAAATACTCACATTTCAATTGCATTTTTAAGACTTAATAAGCAGTTTTCTGTTAATTTGGTTGTTTTTACATGCAAATCTAAGCTTAACTTAGCTAACAAAAGCTTTCTTCTTCTACAATCTTAAAACATGGGCGCATTTATATGAAATTTAAGCTCTCCAAAAATACAATATTAATGAATGCGCCACGTTTTAAGATGTAGAACTATACAATATGGTCGAAGTGAAAAAATTTGTAATTCTAAATGGTCATGACTTTAGTATCAAACTTTCAAATCAATCTCCAATTTTCAAACCAATATCCTTTGAACCCAATAAAAAAGTTATTTTCTACTTTTTAGTCCACGGGTAAAAACGTGGTTTTTTAAAAAGGATTTATTATTTTATTAAGTTGCTCTGCGATGTAATTTAAGGATAAATTTCTTAGTTCAGCTAAGTTTTTAAGTAAGAGAAGTGTCAAATCTCAAAGCCCCACACTTTTAGAGTCATTGTGTTCTTGGACTTAATCACAATATTTTGAAAAAAATTATGTTACATTTCTAGGTGTTACAAGAAAATTTTAAAATCCTGATTCGCTAAAAGTGTGATCTTATTTTATTTTCAACGTTTTGGTTTTTAGTCTTTTTGATAAAAGCGTGGTTTTTAAAAAGTTTTTTTTTTTCATATATGAATTGTAAACAAACTTTTGGTGAGAATAATTAAAGATTTCTGGATGTAGACGTAAAATTGGAATGAGATATTTTCATAGGATATGCCTTAAATTAAGATCTTTAATCTAGCATTTAGAATCTGAATCATTGTGAAATCATCTTGTGTTGATGTCAGCTTTTAAAGAGATATCCCCGAAGGAATATGATGAAAATTTTCTAAACAGTGCTTAATTGCCGCAATTTTTTGAAAATAGAACAAAAAGAGTACATTAACACGTAAATACGGTGTGAATATAACAATTTCAATTCACTAAATGATCAAGCAAAAATCAGCAATCATTTTGAGAAGCTTTTTAAATCCAAATAGATATATACGGAAATTAAAATTTATTAAGTTCAATTTTGTAACAACAATGGATCCAAGTGTTATAGAATATCCGCAAGTTAAACGAGAAGAAGTAGAAGAAACATTTTTCGGAAAAGTGGTAATTAAAATTTGTTTTTTTAATAGCATTTTGGTAAACAATAAAATTAGGAGGGGGGTGGTGTATTATTGATATCTATGATAGAGGGGTGGAGGGGTCTAAATATATTGTTTTTGGACCGACGTTATAAGTAAATGACTCCGAACATAATTTTTTATATTAATTTTGTTTAAGATAAGCGATCCATATAGATGTCTTGAAAATCCTGATTCAGAAGATGCCAAGAAGTTTGTTGATGATCAGAACGCAATTTCCCAACCATTTTTGGAGAGTTCAGACACATGGAACAAGATCAATAAGAAATTGACATCTCTTTGGAACTTTGAGAAATATGGAGTTGCTTCAAAACACGGAAATAAATACTTTTATTCATACAATACTGGACTACAAAATCAAAATGTTATTTACTGCCTAGACAGTTTGTCAAGCGAGAGTAAATTATTTTTGGACCCTAATTCTCTATCCACCGATGGGACTGTAGCTTTAACAAACTTGAAATATTCAAAAGATGGGAGTCGAGTTGCGTACGGTCTCTCGTCTTCTGGATCAGATTGGGTTACCATTAAATTCCGGAATGTTGAAACAAATGAAGATTTTGATGATGTTTTAGAGTATAGCAAGTTTTTTCAGCCCACATGGTTTCAAAATCAAGGAGTTTTTTATGGAACATTCCCAAATTTCGGTACTGCTGATGGGTGTGAAACTAATGCTAATGAAAACCAAAAAGTGTATTATCATAAAATTGGAGAAAAACAAGAGAATGATGTTCTAATTGCAGAATTTCCGCACGAACCAAAGTGGCGATTTAGCAGCGAAATTTCGGATTGTGGATTTTACCTAATTTTTTACATAATGGTCGGATGTAATGAAAATCTAGTTTATTTTGCCGATTTACGCAAAACACCTGAGATTACAGGAAAATTGGATTTTGTTAAAGTCGTTACAGAATTTAAATACGACTATGAGTTCATAACAAATAATGAGAATATCTTTTATTTTCGCACAAACGACAAAGCTCCAAACTATCGAATTATTACCATAGACTTTAATGATCCTAATGCTGAGTGGAAAACATTAATAGAAGAGCATCCAAAAAATGTTCTTGATTGGGCATGTTGTGTTAATAAGAATAAACTTGTTCTTCATTATATGGTTGACGTTAGGTCCGCACTTCAAGTTCATTGTTTAGAAACAGGCAAGTTTGATTTTGAATTTAAAATCGACTATGGCTGCATTCAAGGATTTTCTGGAGACAGAGATAGTTCAGAAATATTTTTTCAATTTGTTAGTTTCCTAGTGCCAGGAATTGTCTATCATTTTGACTTTGAAAACCTCAATTGTGAACCGAAAATATTCAAGGAAACCAAAATTCCCAACTTTGATCGAGATGCGTACAAAGTTGAGCAGATATTTTATCCAAATAGTGAAGATGGAGAAAAAATTCCAATGTTTATCGTTAGAAAGAATAGAAAAGAAATTCAACCAACACCAACTCTTTTGTATGGTTATGGAGGCAAGCTTAACTTCCAATTTTTGATTTGTTGCAAATTATTAATAAATGCATAATTATTTTTTCAGGTTTCGGAATATCTCTACAGCCAACATTCAGTGTCACATTTCTTGCGTTTATTGATGCTTTTGACGGAAATTTAGTTTACGCTAATTTGAGAGGAGGATCTGAGTTTGGAATGAATTGGCATGATAATGGACGTTTGTTAAATAAACAAAATGTTTTCAATGATTTCCAATCTGCAGCGAAATATCTAATTGAAAACAATTACACTAAGAAGGAGATGTTGGCAATTCAAGGAGGAAGTAATGGAGGTCTCTTGGTTGGAGCTTGCATCAACCAACGACCTGATTTATTTGGTGCAGCGGTGGCTCAAGTATGTTTACCAAAATCTAATCATTATAAAGTTTTATGTTTTATTAATTGTCTATTTAGGTTGGTGTTTTTGACATGCTTCGTTTTCACAAATTTACTATCGGATCTGCTTGGATAAGTGATTATGGCTCACCAGACGAGAAACAGCATTTTTTTAATTTATTAAAATATTCTCCTCTCCACAACGTTCATATACCAGAAAACTATCAACAAGAATATCCTTCCACCATGATTTTGACTGCTGATCATGATGATCGAGTAAGTCCATTGCATTCATTGAAATTCGTTGCAACTCTCCAAAGTGCTGTCAAACAATCTAAATTTCAAAGAAACCCCATTTTGTTACGAGTTTATAAAAAATCAGGTGTGTATACATTTTTAATTTTAAAATCTAATTTAAAACACTTAAACGATTTTTTTTTTCTTTTCTGTAGGCCATGGTTTTGGTAAACCAGTTACGAAGAAAATCGAGGAAGCAACTGATATTTTAACTTTTCTTTATAAAGTCCTTAAAATTAAATCTGAACTAAATTGAATGCCATAAATCCTCCAAAAAAAATACAATTATCTAAAATAAATTTTTGTTTGAGTATGAAATACATTATTAATTAACATCAAATAAAGTTTTATGTAACAGCATTATTGTTTTTAAATCGACAGGCTTTCTTCCCCCTAAAGTATACAATCACCTCTATTTTAAAACCATCTATCTCAAAGAGACCAAAATACAATATGATATATTCACATGAGATTTCCGAGTATAACCAAATTCAGAGCGTGAAAAAGAGCCAAATACGAAATAACTTACTACAAATGTGTGAATATGAGAAGAAAAAAAAACAAGCAACAAAAAAAATCTCTCTTAATAATAATGGATAAAGAAAAGTAGAAAAATGCTTTGATCTCTTCAGTTTTACATTGAAGCTTCTGCGATGAAGATGTTTTATTGAATATATCGGATAAATTTAAATACTTTTTAAAAAATATTTTTGAAATGTGAAATAAATTACAACAGGGAAATGAAAAGCAATTATAAAATTTTAAAAACTAAGTGAAAATTTTAATATTTTTTAACAAACTGTGTTTGACAAAAAAAAATTCAAGACAAAATTATTTAAAAAAAAATTTGATTGTTCAAAACAACATCAAATTAGATTCAACGTTCAAAATATAAAAAATATAATACATAAAACAAAATATTTAAAAAAAAATTAATTGCACAAATTATAAAAACAATGGCAAATTTAGTTAAATGGTGGAAACAATTTAGACAGTATAAAGGTAAATGACATATTCTATAAATTTCGATTGAAATCTTGAATGTTTTAGAGCAAAACTTCATGTTTGGTTCCGACTGAACTAAGATATATTAAAATTTGTAAAATTTCTCTGAATTTGTTAACAAAATCTATTCATTATAAATTTTTCACGTTCCATCAAAGAGAAGAAAAAAATCATCATTATGTTTGAATGCCGACAAATGTTAAAAGCGAAATAATAAAAGACTTAAATTTTTTTTTTCGAAGAAGAAAAAAGCATAAAACGAGAAAAATGAGAAGATGCTTAAAAATTGGCTTTATGTTCATTTATGTTTCAGTTTTAGTTATCGTTCCATTCACTCAATAAGCTAAGTCTGTGTATGTAAAGGAAAAAAAAAGTAAATAAGATGAAATAACAGAAGGCAACTCTTCGAGCTAAAAAAAGAATTAAGAAGAATCAAAGAATAAAGACGAAAATGGAAAATGAAAGAAAAGAAAATAACTTAAGATACCGAACGCATTAAAAAGAAGAAATATTGTAATGTTCATTCGTATGTTTTCTGATGAATATTCTCGCTTTTATCAAACGATTTCTTTTCACGATTCCGTTTTTTTTATCTTGTCAATGAATACCGCTTTTAAAGAAATATCACGCAACAGGTTGTTTCTTGCTTACCTACTCTAACACACATGGGCAAAGCTAGTTTTGATCATTATTTTTCTATCGAGATGTAAACTATAAACCAACAAATTTTCTTACGACTCAAAATTTTAAAATTTTTATTTTTGTGATTTCAACTAGGCATTCACGATTTCACGGTCCTGCAAAACTATAGTGAACGGGAAAAAATTTAAATTCAAATATCAAGCATTATCCTGGAAATTTTTAAGATATTTTGTTTTTCAATTTGACATAAAAATTTTAGATATAAAATATATATAGATATAATTTACTGTAAAAATTTGCTTTCTGTACGCAAAATTTCGGAAAAAGGAAATCGTGAAAGCCAAATTTTCAACCTTTTGTCAAGTTATACAGTTCTTACAAAAAAAAAAACCATTGTAAAAGGAATTCTGAGTAACTTCCGTTGTGCATAAGAAAAGTTTGAAACGACCATCAACAATGATTGCGTTAGATACAATAGATTGTGGACAAAATGCTCGTAAATGGCCATTACTATAGATATAACAAGTTTAATATGAAAAAAAGAGAAAAAATGAAGATCGGGACGATGAAAAGAAAATAGAAAGATAAAGTATAGGATCGGTGATGAGAATGAAGGAGAAGAGAATGAAGGAAAAAATACAAAAGTAATAGGCATAAAAGCCGCTTCTAAAAAGAAAAGAAATGAAAGAAGAAAAAAAAACGAAAATAATACTGTAGCAAATCTTAAATCACATATCGGCCTTTTTCTTTTATTTTATTCTTACACACATGAAGCAATACAACATGTCAGCTTTTGAGCTCTGTTCAACTATGTTGCGCATTAATATATCGTCTTATATACATTAAATTTTGTTTTCCCTGAACTTTTTTTTATTTAACAATTTTAAAACAAAGTAGTTGAATTTTCGCATTCATTTTGGGATAAAATGCTTCCATTAAGCTATTCTTTTTTTTTAAATTTGCACATGATTATTATTATTATTATTATTATTATTATTATTTATTATGATGCTTTGCTCTTGAAACAAAATATTTTCAAAGAGGACATATGTTTATTTATCATTATCTTTTTTATTTCAGTTATTCATGAATGCTCAACAGACTCAGAAGAACTCATACACGCTTCAGAATATGGGGATATTTTTATGCACCAAAAAGAAAATATTTTGCAGCCTAATTTAGATTCACACAATTCTCATGATGCTAAAACAATTCCTTGTAGTGGAAATCTAATGAAAAGTAAAAGATCATTAAAGGAATATGATGGAAAGGAGAGGATTAGAAATGATCAGCAAGAGCGTTTGCAGAAACGTCACAGTATTGCAACAACGCATAATTTGGAACAACTTGAGACAAATGGAACAAAATATAATAAAATATCTTGCGACGTATCACTTTCACTAGAAGATTCTGTTGAAAAAACACAACCAACAAACTTCACATTTACACTTTACGATTTAGATGGGCATGGAATCATAACCAAAGAAGATATAGCTAGCATAGTATCAACAATTTATGATTCGATTGGAAAGAATATAGTCGCTCCTATTTACGGGAAAAAAGTGATTAATGTTAAGTTAACAATGTCGCCCCAAGATATTATGAAAAGTAATGACCAAAATCAAAAAATTAGAAAACAAGTATCTACCCAAAAATATTTAAGAACAAATGTGTTCCCTAATGAACCAGAATCTGATAATAAAGTGCCAGTGATGAAATTACAAAATGATATTAATGCGCAAGATATATCGAAAAATTGCGAGAATTTTGAGAAAGATAAAAATAACATATATGAATCAATTAACAATTTAAAAGGCTTTACACCCACAATTGACAAAATTTTATCAAAAAATATCAAAACTGAAAATGTTGAACAAAAAAATTGTTTAGATGCAAATTTATCAGAAAAATTACATTTAGAACGAATTGACGAATCTAGAAATCAAACTAAAAATAATTCCAATAAGAGGAGAAATTTTCGTAAGCAAAGACAAAAGGTACCTAATAATTTATAGTCAATATTTTTTTGAACATATAAAAAAACCATTTTTTTATAGTTTAATGAAAAAGCTGCCCGCATTCGCTCTCTATCTGTTGGAAATGAGTATAAATGGAGACAAAATCAAAGTCAAAAAGTTAACAAACCAACTGAACTGAACAATGGAAGCAAACTAAGACGTAATGAGCTCATAGAGATAATTCGTGAAAGCATGGAAAAGAATAAATTATGTTTTCAAAACAATAGGTAAAATATTTTGAGATTTTTTTGAAAACTAGTATTTATTTAATTTAATATAATTTTAGGAAAACACCAAATATCGAAAATTTCAGTAGACAACGATCAAATACTATCACTATGATGGAAGCTCAAAATCTGCATGACAACATAAATCACTGTGGCTTTGATTCGTACCTCCACAGCACACTGTGTTCAAAAATTGATGATGCAAGCAAAATAAATCAATTTGAGTGCATAATGAACAAGCCTGCATTGACTCTTAAAACATCAGTCTTAAATCAACTAAATCCTACGCTAACCCCAGAACAGAAATTAGCAAGAAAGTTAAATGACATTGAAAAGTGGCTTCTTGAACGTGAAACAGCTACAAAAATAAAATCAACTGCAGATAAAAATGTTCTAAATCAAATTAAATCTGAAAAATTAACGTCTGAGCGACTATATGATGCTAAAAGTACATTACCCGCAAAAGTATCATCAACTAGAAATGAAAGACCATTACCACGCTGTTCAAAATTGCAGAAGGATGCAATTAATAGTATTAAAAACAAAAATTTGTCGGCATATCCAAACATTTATATTGATGATATTGATAAATTGCGAGAGTGTGAAAATTTAATTAGTTCTTCTGAGGGAGATGAAAATGAAGGACAACCTAGCATTTATGCAAATATTAATGATAATACAAAACTTGAAACTCAACCTGACAAAATGAAAAATTTGTCAAAACCTTCTTCACTTCGATTCGTCCATATTCATCATCACTATTATCACTTTGAAAATGATACAAAAGATAAAGAGTAATCAAGTTTATTATTTTTTAAAAATGTTACTCAACATAAATCAGGGAACTTTTTGAACACAAGAAACTAATTATTCCAATCTAATAATTTCGTTTATAGTTTTATAATGAAGGTATGATTAGTTCTACATGTAGATTTAAATTTCGCAATGATTCATTTCCATACACAACGCGCTAGTCAAACTTATAGTTTAATGATACAAACTTTTAAAAAGAATATCTTCCTCAAAAGCACATAAATGTAAAGTAAATTACATTTAAAATAATAAAAAAAATTCTTGAAAAATTCTTTTCTAAATCATGCAACGAACTATGTTAATGTGAATTTTAACTACAAAACAAAGACCGAAATCAATTAATAATTAAAGACTGATTTTTTTTAATTGTAAGCTTAACTGTATCATGCCGAAAATAAATAATAAGTATTTATTAAATGACCTTGAACTTATGATTATTTGTTAAAGTATTTTTTAATTATAATTATCAAAAAAAAAAGCTTTTTATTGTATCATATAAAAATGTAAGACAAAATCAATTCTTTCAAATAAAATGTAATTAAATTGAAACTTAAAATTTCAACTGTTGAGTTTTTATTTTACGTAATATTTATACCATGAACATTGTGGGGGAGTTTTTTGCGATTTAAATCAAAATCACAAATCAAATTGTGATTTTTGATTTAAATCTCAATGAAAAATGATTTGAAAAATGATTTCTGATTTAAATCATTTTACCCAAGTGATTTATTTTTGATTTATGATTTAAATCATTTTGTATGAAAGATTTATTTGTGATTTGGGGCCGTCACTTATTACGTTACGCAAGAAAACGACTTTTTTCACCCCCTCCCCCCTTGTTACAATATGTTACAACTCACAACCCCCCCCTCCCCCCCCCCCCCTGAACGTTCATAATTTATTTTATTTTGATAATTTTTTATTCTAAAAAGACGGTTAAATTTCTTTTGTATTGTAAACATCAAAATACTGTACAGCTAAATAGGTCATTTTTTGATTGATACTATTAGTATTCTTATGAATTATTGGATTGAGATATAAAGCAAAAATTTGTTTTTTTTGAAGAAAATTCAAAAATATTATGCTTGATCGAATTTTGGAAAATTCAATCTACTTTAAATGCAAATATCACAATGATGGGATCATATTAATCATCATATGAATGACAGATTTAGAGAGATTTATTTTTAAACTTATGATTGAAAAAAAATCCCCATACAATGTGATTTAAATCATAATTCACAAATAAATCTTTCATACAAAATGATTTAAATCATAAATCAAAAATAAATCACTTGGGTAAAATGATTTAAATCAAAAATCATTTTTCAAATCATTGCAAAATGATTTTGATTTTGATTTATGATTTAAATCCCCACCCTGACCATAAAACTGAAACACGAAAATATCTTTAAAAAAATGGTGCAAGAATTTTATATTTTTTTAAAAAAATACTTCTTGGATTTTATTTGAAATAGGAAAAATTTTAATATTTTTTTTTCAATTACAATCATTTGAATTTTAGGAAGTGCATTGCATTTATTATCTTAAATAATTCACTTTTAATTTTTTCAAGAGTTGTTTATAAAGCCAAACTTTCTATTTATTTGTAATTTACCCAGAATTATTATTTTGTAATTTTATGCTATAAATTTTTCTTTGAATATGAAATTTCAACCCTTTTCGTTAAAAAATAATTTTAGTTCTTATTATGATTTTGATTTAACAAAAAGATATCCAATAACTTCAATTTCAGAATTCGTTTAACACTAGTGAAAATTTTAAAATTGATAGCGTTATGATTATTTAATATTTGTTTGGAAGATATTATGGTTTGTGCATAAATATTTTTATAATAATTATTAAATATTATTAGTAGTTATTTTAATAGTAGACAAATTTGAGCAAAAAGTTCTAGTAACATGTAATTAATTTACTAATTCACGATCATTCGAGTTTTATTTTAATGGCTATGTTGTAATCGTATACAATGGATACTATACGTTTAGTATTTTTTTTTCCTTTAAGTATTAATTTTAAGAATTTAAAAAGATTTACTTTATTTGAAATGCCTATTTTGTTTACTTTGAATATTTAAGAATTTTAATTAAACTCTCGGTATAGATTTTTTCTTCATTTAGCTTTTAATTTTTTTCCAAAAATATCTATAAAAATTATAATTTACAGTATTAGTAATTGTTAAATTTAAAAAATGATTTTCAAAAATTTCTTCGAAATTTGAAACTAAATTTTAAAGTTATATAAAAATAGTTATAATTTTGATGCAACTCCAAAATAAATCATCCGAATATCAAGTCCTAGATTCTAAATAAGTATTTACAAAAAATGACATTTTCAAATTGATCAATTGATTTCTTCATCTGATCAATTTTCAAAATGTTTTAAAGTTTCTCATGAACTCATGAGATTTTAAAGAATATTGTATATCCGAATATATAAAAACCAACTGCCTTGTCTTGCAGGTGTGAACAATTCTTCCCCTATTTCCAATTTAAATTTTGTCTGAGACTTAATTCAATTGAAATTAGTTTTAATATTAAAAGAGATTTTGCATCTCATATAACGTTTTCTAATGTTATTAGGAAGGATTTTTTTTTGAATATATTTACAATGCATCACGTATTTGTATTTCTGTGAATTTTTATTCACAGTTATGCAGTTGGAATATAAAATATTTTAGTATTACTTTTTTTATTTAACACAAATAACTATGTTTATCTAATAAAAGGATTAAATGAAAGATGTTGTGTTGTATGTGGTAAATGAGTTGAAGAAGGTTGTTGAGGCTGCTGAATTGGAGTTGGAGGCTGATTCTGATTTTGAAGGCGCTGAGCCTTCCTTGAATTTCACCGTTTCGGATTAACAATTACTTGTAAAATTTGAGATGCCTCGTAAGCTGTACCTGGAAGCAACAAAACAGGTGAGCTGACATGACCAGCTTCAACACAAACCTTTTAAAAAATAAATAAAAGGATGAAAAATTTTATTGGTCGTTTAAAAAATATATTTTTTTGAGTTACCATATTAGGATATTCATCATCACCAAAATCTGGAGTTTCTCGTGCTTTATCTAACCAAGGATTCCAAATTACTGTATCTGGAAAGTTGTATTTTTGAAGTCTCATTTTTCTTCCTGACACAACGTTGGTAATAATATGCTCTTGTTGAGTGTGCTGGTAAATTCGATCAGTCCATTCATTTACAGTAACAACTTCTCGTCCTTCTTGATAGATTGCACCGTCTCTTGTCTATTTAATAATTAATTAATAATCATATTTATAGTTCTTTCAACTAATGACTTCTTACTTTATCAATGAAAGTACAACCATGTAGACCTGTAATTTGACATCTTCGAACGTCTGGTACTTTTAAATATGTATGCAATAAAAGATTAAATGAAAAAGCTAGCTCTTTGCTTGGATTATAAACTCCAATATGAAAATGTAATTCCTTTTCTCTTAATATTATTCGGTATGTGATCCGGAACCTAAAATAAATATGAATTTATTTTTTGAATAAGAAATCTGAGGGTGGTAAAACTTACGGGTAGTTCCACATTGAGCGAGAAAAATCGCTATCGCACAAGCTTAGTACTGCTTCAATGTCACCATTTGGAAGCCTTTCTGGTCCGCGCTCAAGCGTCCATCTGACAATTCTTGCAAAACCATGGTTTGGACCAAACTGTGATGCACCAAATTGTGGAAAAACAAATGGAATCCCTCCACGAATAGCTTTCTTACCATCAAAAACAGCTAATTTGCTAAAGTTAGTGTTAAATTATTTCAGTTCAATATTAAATTAAATTCATTATTTTTAATATTGTTGAATTATTGAAAACTTACCTAACGAATAGCTGTTCTTGATTATTAACTCTCCATGAAACTACAGTTGCACCTATGAAAATTAATTTGTTCTGTTTTTTTAAAAATACAATTCTTAAAGATAAAGTTTTGGTTTAGATATCCTATAAATTAATTTCATTCTTAAAGCAACAGCATTGATTTAGCTTTCAATCTGATCTAACAGTTATTAGATTTTAAAATGACCTTCAACTATAAGACCTGTTTTCATTGATTGTAGAGTCAATGATTTTGAAAGTATAAAGTATTATTTTTTTAAGGTTTAATTGCAATCTAGTTTTGATATTCTAATTACATAAATGCAATGAACAGCTAATATCAGTTTGTTCAATTAAGTTGGTTATCACATGAGAGTTGGCTGAATCGAATTTAAAAATTTGGTGAGGAGTTTTTTTTTTAATCAACCATTAAGGAAGATCATTCAATAATTAAATTGGACATTTGATCTATACACATATACCTTTATAGAATAATTTTAAAATGTATGATTTACCATAAAGACACAAATACAAAACTCAATTTTTATATGTCTCTCAAAATAATTCCAGTTGGTTAATATAAAAAAAACCGCGTTTTTTAAAACTCTTAGTTTGGTTTGGTTCCAAATCTGAAAATCTGCGCGTACTCACACTGAAACATTTTTTTTTTGTTTTTTAGCTTTTTCATATTTTTCATCTTCAGACAAGAAAATTTTTTTCTTGAGCCGGGTATAGTATTAAAATTATTATTTTATTATTCTTACCATGTAAATTAATTGTACATGTTGTATTATTTGATCTATCAAGTACAATTACAGATGTTGCAGCAGCCATTTTAAAATCGTCAACGAAGAGAAAAAACACAAATTTAAACTTTTTTTATATAGACTTTTTTCATAAACAAAAAATAAGATTTCTTCACATCAAACTAGTAACGTGTAACGTTCTGCTTGCTGCCAGCTTCAATGTTATAATGAAGAAATGCTATCGAAATATTGCTTTATATACAACGTTGCTTTTAATGCTCACAAGTTTTTTTTAATGTTTTAGGGGGAAGTTATTTTAAAGCATTATAAACTGTGTCTCAGCTATTTTTAAATAACTTTTCTGTTTCAAACTAAATTGATTTTGAAAACCATTTGATTTTAATTCAGGTTATGTCTATATTTCTTTTTAAATGTTTTTAATTACATTGACATACATACGTATGGTTTGCAATTAAATATAAAATATTCTTATCATTAACAAACATATGACAGTAGATTTTTGACATTTGTCAATCATAATTATTATGAATAATTTTCAAAAAAGTCTGATGATATTACTTATCAGATTTGATTAAATGTTATTTTTTGAATTTGGCAAATAATAAAAACTAAATGACAGTATGAAAATTTTGCTGAATGATTAATTGATACTCTTTAGTAAAATATCTTATCGTATTTGTACAATTACCTGAACGAGTAATGGAAAATGCATGTTTACATGTCTTATGACGATAAAAAATTTCTATTCTGCCAAAATATGTCATTGTTTTACTGATGGTCCGAAGGAAAAGATCTCTTTAATTCACAATAAAATGTATTTTATGAAAATTGGAAATATAATATTAGTTTTACTTACTTTAATAGTGACAACTAGTAAGTTTGAAAGTTTAATTTATAAGCTAAAATTCGCTAAAAACTATTTAACAGGTTGTCTTAGATGTCTTTCATGTAATTCAAAATTCAATGAAAATTGTCCGACAAATTTAAATGCAACTGCAACTATTTTATGCGAGGAAGGAGATGAATGTGTTACGTTTGTTGATGAAAATTCAGTAATTTATAGAGGATGCAGTTCTGAAATGGATGAGAGCGTTGATGTATACAAGACATGCAACAATTCAGATCTATGCAATCGCGAAAGTGTATGTTTGGATAATCCAAATTGTTTATTTTGTGATGATGAAAAGTGTGTAAATCCGGATTCAACTTATAAACATACCTGTGTAGAATGTGATTCAACATTAGGACAAATTTGTAGTACTATTGACATAAAGCTCCAGCAAGTGGATTGCAGAAATTCTCATCAATTTAGCTGTTATCATTATGAAAAAGGTTAAATTATAATTTTTTTTTTTTTTATTAAATTGTCATTTTTGTTAAAATATATGTTTTGCAGATAATATAGTGAAACGAGGATGTTTGTCACATATAAGAGTAAATGATAATCTAAAGCAGGAATGTGAAAATAGTAATTTCTGTAAAATTTGTGTTGGAAATAATTGCAATATTAAAGAAAAACTCCAAATGTGTTTTACATGCAATTCATTTGAAAATTCAAACTGTGCCACATTAAAAGAAGAATTACCTGTGAAA